>CALQYR020007309.1:5636-59786 GCA_943334845.2 Auanema sp. JU1783
AACCGAACGATACAAGGACGGTATGTTTCCTTTCATTCAAGATTGCATCGAATTCCTTAACTAGCCAGTAACAAAAATTGTAAAGAAATAGAGAACCTTAAGATTTGATTTGTCTTTAAGTGATTGATCAACAACAATTCCTCCCAGCTCAAGTGTTTTCCGATTCAGTGGTCTTGGATATGAGAGGTAAGGATGTGCGTTTGTGAAAACGTAGGAAACGTCTGCCAAATACTCCTGTACGAAATTGGTTTGTTTCGATTAACTAGAAATCCAAACCGTATAGCTTTTGAAGTTACTGCCGAAAGCTTCTTTGATAACATCAGATTCTACTTTGTAACTATCGAGGAAAAGATAGCGCATAGCTGTGACACTCAAGGTGTTTTTGAACCTTTCGTAGAAGCTCATATCACTTTGCGCCACAGACATTGAGCCTGGTACAAAGCTCGGCAATACTGGCTCTCCTGAAAAGTACTTTCGATGATTTCTTAATTAGGAAGCAGTCCAAACCAATTATATCGGAAATTACTTCAGATTGTATGGTTGATAAGGCTCCAATTGTTACTGGAATTTTCAATTTTTCCGCCAAAGCTGTCAAACAGAAGGTTTATCTATCGTTTGAAACATTCTTTTACCAAAAGGGCACAAGAAGAAAGGTTCGGCGATTAGAATATCAAACTTCTCGCTAGCTATGTCATCTAAAAACTTCTTATCGTTTAAGACTTCTATAATAAGCATAGTTAGTCATATAGGTGAAATGATTCGTACGTTTGCAGGTTAATGCGAAAGCCTTCGTCATATTTCCAAAAACCTTAATAATTCCATGAAATTAAATTGAATGGAGATAGAACTACTACCTTCATAAGCGATAATGGATCATGCTTCATCGCCCATAAGGTTTTTATTTGATGATCATGACCTGCTGACATAATCTCTTCAACTTCCTTACTAGCTGGAAGAATTCGAACGTCTTTAGTGGTTTTCACACATGTCTTCTTCAATTTCAGATCCATAACAGGCACTACATAAGTCTGAGTAGAAGAAAATCATCTGTTGAAGGAATTACGATTAGCTTACAACGTTGTGTCCAGCATCAGTCAGAGTGTCAGCAATTCTTCCCATAAAGTTAACATGCGAATGGCCCATCAAGGGGGAATAAACGAAAATTTTGTGAGCATTACAACCTATAACATTCAAATTGGACACTGAGCTCGCAGAAAGAGCTGTTCATACCTAAGCACAGGAATACGAAAAGAACTAGACTTCTGAACATTCTCACTCCACATACTTGATAAGATTCATTCGTATTTATACCTCTTCGTTATCATCCTCTTATCATCTGATGTCTCGAAGTTCATGGCAACAAGCCATAGGCAAGTCCTCATTTGCATATTTTTTGATTAAAAAAACATCTCTTCTTATAGAACAAACAATAATATGATTGTTTGTCAACTGATCGCAGAGACAGACCATTTATGGAAAAATTTGCATAAAAAACAAGAATTATCTTGAAATTGGAAAAGTGTACTCTGTGACATTATCAGTTCTCCACACAATTGGTCTAAAAAATCACAAAATGATTGCAAGTTAAAGACGAAAACGGAAAGACGTAAGTACTGAACTGAAATTGAGTTCATTTCCTTATTTAGAAAAGGAAAAGTATGATATTTTAGGAAAAACGGAGATAGATCGGCTTTCATCATAATATCTTTTCATTTACTTCATAAAAGCTCCGCCCAAGCTCATTTTAAGCTTCTCATATCTCCTTCTATCCATATCTCTCTATAAATATATTCCCTCTCTGCTCACTCTCTTCCTCTCTCTCTCTATTCAATTCACAATCTTCTTTGATGTACAGCTCTGACGTATTATCTGGATATCAACGTTGTCATTTATCTCCATATATGGGAGTTATGAACCTTTTTTTTCATTTCATTTGAATTTTAACGAAGTTTCTCAAAAAGTAATGAAAACTCTACTATAATCTGTGAATAATCTTATCTGAATGTCATTTTTGTTTGTTTTATCTCGGAATTTTCAAAAAAAATTAAATTTGCCGTCCTCTTAATTCGTCTGAAGTTTCTTATTTTTCTATTTTTTGTCCTTTTATTTCCAGATGGGTTGTGCTCCATCATGTACACCATCAATCGGAGTTTCAAATAATGTCAATAACAAGAAAGAAGAAATATTCTCAGAATTCGCTCCTCCACCACCTATTCCACTCTCCATCGGAAGTGGTGTTCGAAAAATGTTGAATAAAGACAAATCGATAATATTTATATTCGGTAAATATTTTGATTCAATTAATAATGTTTGTAATGCAAATCGATCTAGGTGGTCCAGGTTCCCAAAAAGGGATAATCATAGAAGAATTAAGACGACGTTACGACTTCGTCACTATCAGTACGGATGATATTATTTTCAATTATTTGCCAACGAAAGTTGCGAACACAGTTGAAAAACCGAGTGAAATCATAAATATGCTTAAAGTATATAAGTTTTAATAATTTAAAAATCTTATTTCAATATTCAGAATGATGCTGGTGTGTTATCGCTGGATTGGATTTTTTCAATGATAAGCGCTAAGCTATCAACTTCATATCTGCAGCGTTTCATAATAGGTTAGTGATTATGGATTATTTCTCATTAGAAACATAAACAAGGAGAAAAATAAATTTTTTTTCTCTTTCACAAGAGAGAAACCCTCAAAGACGAAACCTTTGGCTGATTGAAAGACCTCAGTTTGACGTATATTTTGTAATAAAAAAAGGTTTCTTCATTTATACTTTCATGAACAACTCTTTGTCATATGAGATAACAAAACTATTTTTATTTTTCATCGCACGTCACACCACGTACTTCTTCATGTGCACCTCTACTCTTTCAGATGTCATCCCCGAAATCTCAAGTATTATGCGATCTGATTGCTTTCTGAACTCTAATAACTTCAGAGCATTGGAAAACTTTGAAAGAAGAGTAATTCGTTAGTCTTCTTCTGTCTTTCAAACTTTTTCATTTAAGAATCCTGTGATGTTTGCGTTAGAATTAAATGTCTTTGATGATGAAATATTGGAACAAACAACAACAACAAACAAAAACAAAAAGGTGTTCAACACAAACACTTCTTTCAATTATTCTCCGTTTTCAGGAACCAGAATTAAGTAAAGAATTAAATAATTTTATGCAAGGAATGGACGATATTGATAAAGGTCGTTTACAGGTGAAACCTACCTCCTTCTCTCTAAACCTACTCTACATTCCCCTCCTCCTCTCTTTCTCTCTTTCTCTCTCTTTCTTTCTCTCTCTCTCTGTAGTATTCTCTCTACTTACCACTCTCTCTTTAGCCCTGTTTGCCAAAGATTTGTGTAAAAGTATAATAATTTTCGATTTTTCATTTTGATCCGAAAAATCATTTTTCTCATCCGAAATTTTGGATGCGTGACGTCACATAATTTCCTGTGAGTTGCGAAGGAAATTTTGGGAAATAAAGAGTAAATGAATATCCGCCTAAAATGATATTTTCATGACAAAATGTTCATTTTTTTCAGAAACGATTAGAAGCTTATCATCGATGTTCTTCGCCGTTTATTCGATATTTTGCTCAAACGAAACGAATTATTCGATTAACTCTGAATGGAAAAACTAAAAATGCTGCCAGTACCGTTACAGATATCTTAAGAGATTTCGGTTTCACATATCAACGACAGACACATAGAATTTTATTATTTGCAATGAGTTTATTAGAATTTTCAAATAGTCATACTTGATACATTTGTTCAGAAGAACATCTATTCAATGATATTGACTTGGAATACTATAGATTGAGGAAAATACGTTTAGGAGATATTGTAAAAGACAAATCAGTAGATGTGGTAGTTTCTATTCTTCTTATTCTTCTCATTCTTTCATGCAGATCGAACAAATTCATTCTTTGCAACAATTTCTGGAAAGAACTGCTGCTTCTGATGAAAATTTCGCCATTTCACTCGATTCAATAAGAAGGCCTGAAGAAAAGGTTTGTTCTGTATTATTTTATTCTCAATAATGCTCTTACATTACAGGTAAACAAACGAATTATGTTTTACGACCGAGTTAGTGCTTATCTCGATCAATTTATCCAAAATCGTAGCACACTAAGAGCTCCAACGCATAGGTTGGTTTGAAATGTTTATGTTGAGCATTGGGTCATGCAAACATTCAGAGAGAGGGTTCAAGTTCATGTCATTAGTTCACCAGGGGACCAAATTCTGCTTTTCATGGATCCTTTTCATGAAAAAGTTTTGCGAGCTATTGGTGCTGCTTATAACACTCTCCAAGTCTCTCTTTTTTTCCGAATTCATAAACAAAAGAGATTTTGCAGAATGATTGTCGAGCTACTCCATCGCCAGCACCATCAGTTCATCCAGAGGAAAGTTGACGATCAAGCGCTGTGTCAACTAATCAATTGGTATATCATATTCCGCTTTAATCATATTATATAATCATTGTCTTTAAGAGTCCTAATGTGATGGATAATAGGCCAAGTTCTGTTAATTCATTCAAACCTAAATATCGCAACAGTATTTTTCCTAACAGTTGATGCAGCGCTTTTTTCTCTTTTATGTACTCACGGGTTTCTCATTAAACGGGATTATACATTTTTATATTTTGAGACTTATTAATAAAAATCCAAATTGCGTTGTACCTGAGCTAGATATCTAAAGAGCAACCGGTCAGACGTGCACAATAAAACCAAAATGACGTGGCACGTGCTTTTTCCCGCGTCATTTATGAATATGCAAAATAGTATAACAGAACAAAAAATGATGAGAATGAGTGATACGTAAAGGTTTCAGATGATATGAATGGAAAGAAGAAATCACTCGGCAATCGGAGATTTATGTGAGGTAGAGCAGCAAATGTAGATAGCGGAGCTGAAATGTCATATCCATGATAACAAAAGGAGCCAAATTAGAATACCCTGCGTTACATCCTGGAAAGTGAAATGGAATGGGATGTGGATTGTCTGATTGGTGATGAAAGGAACCTTAACAAATGCTTTGCACATTCAAACACTTGTTTATATATACTACCTGAGATAGTTTATAGTTTGATGTGAAAGCCACAATAAGAAGATAGAAATCGTGCTCAAAGCCTTGTTTAGCATAAGCTATTTTGAGCTTATAAGATGAAACTATCGAACACAAGTTATCTATCGCTACCTTGAAATATGAAAATATTATAATAAAATGAAAATAAATTTGCGCATTACTGCTGGAAATGAGATATTCCTTTTCAAAAAAGGAACTCGACGTGAGTCCCCAGATAGCTCCGACATAATGAAGTCGGAACTGAATGCGTCATAGGTTTGTTGTATTAGAGATTGTGCTTCTTTACATGATTGTGCTCTAAATAGACCAGATTCTATTACAGATATGCGAGAACCAGACCTGATGAAACACCCAGTTGATACTCGTTGAAGGAACCGAATGGATATGGCATCAACCTTGGAACAATACCCAACTGAAGGTACTATCAAAACAGTATTGTCTGAAACACATGGACTAGTTCACTCTATAGACTTCAATTACTTTTGTCGGTGATAATCTGATCTCCGTATTTATACCCTCTACTGTTTGTTTCATTAAAAGAATTATCGATGAATTGGATCGAATAAGTCTGCTGGAAGTTTGTCTTAGCATCAGTGAACTCGATTTCGCCGATTATGCAATCGATGATTTCAGTATTATTAACTATGAATACTATTTTGATCTGAAACCCATTTTAGAGATATAGAATCAAAAAGATCCAACCAACTTCTTTAAGAACGTCATGACACGTGCCGTTTATCCAAACAGGTTTCCGAATTTGGAAACTCCCAATAGTTGAATCCAATAACTGAAAAACGTTGACTTTTCAATTAGAATGATTCTTCGAGAACAAGAGTAGAATCTTTGAAATTAATCTTACATAGGACTGCCCAACTATATGATCAATTGATAAATAACTATTATTATTACAAGTATCTAACGATCGCATACAACTGAAAGTGACATTTCTTCCGATTTCTGAAAACATGACATTGGTTTTCAAATTGAATAGGTCCTCTCACCCAGCTCTTGGTTGCCAGAACAAAAATCATCAAAAGTGATAGCGGGGATAACAAAAGGCGTTTCCTCGCTATCACTGGATTTTTTCAATCTAACGACTTTCACTTCCATCTGGAAAGTATTCATAAACTATGCGTCATTTATAACAATCATGATACGTTTGAATCGTTGGTCAGCAAACCCAGTTCTTCAAACCTCTCTGCTGTGGTCAATATTTCCATTTCCTTTAGAGCTTCCTGTTCTGAAAAATTTTTTTTAATCAAACTATAGTTTTAATTATCCCAAAAATGACAATAGGATAAAGCCCAAATACGATTTCATCTATCATCATGTATGGTCAGCGGAGGTATTGCGAGAGATCTCGTTTTCAAGCATAACTTGATTGCGCGATCAAGCCCCAGAATGGATATGATGATGGCAGGTGATATGGCTTTTCATTTCTTTTTTTAGAACTTATGGTACGAAATGAAGAATGATTTCTTATCGAGAATACTTCTTAAACGTTACGTACTAGACTGTCGAACCAAACAGAACGGTCCTGTTGAAGGCAAATAGTTTGATCCACGATGATATTGAACATTATTTATGCAAATTTCTTCACATTTTATATAATAAATATAGAAAATATAGATTAGGAAAATATTTTTGTAAGCCATTAAATGGTTTCCCAGCAGTATTATTGACAGAACGCTGAGGTTCCTGTTGCCATGGTGACAACCGGAGTATGATTGCTGGCCGACTGATCGATTGACCTCTGCGAATGAGATAAATTTGCATATCTCAAGAAAAAACTGGAACATCCATTTAAGAAATTGAATTGAAAAAAAAGAAAAGAGTGAAATTCCTCATGATTTTGAATGAATTCCATGGGATTCCTCGCGATATTTGTCGAGAAAAATGATCAAGCGATTATTGTGCAATTAAAAGCTTCAGCTATTAAAGCCGTTCCTGGCTACTTTCCAAGCAATCAGCTTAGAACAGAAGACTCATGTAGGGAGGATAGATAAGAAAATCTAATCTCTCATGTTTAACTCTGTCTTTTCATAGAAACAGGTTCATCCCCTCCCAGTTTCTCGCCCTTCCATCATTCCACCAACTTCTTCCTTCCCTTAAACATATCCATCCAACCATCAAGCCTATGCTATTAGACTTTTCTTTGTAAGACATAAACTGAGAGAGAAGATGTTTAAAATATTTCTATTTATTTTCTCCACAGGTTAATTTTATATCATTTTCCTCTTTCTTTACGAAAATTGCTCATTCAGCTCTTGCCTGTATGCCAGGTTATGAACGCGAACGGGACCGATTGAAAGAACATCTTGGAATTGAATGGATTCCTAATGGATTGGATAAATCAAGTAAAGTTTTCACAATAAGATAACTCTACTTCAAGATTGCTTTTCTCTTCATACAGTTCTAACTTGAATTTTCAATTTATCAATTTTTGTTTTTCTCCGTCATCTCACATGTTTTCAGATTTTGCGGCTACCAAACCGATCCGACATGATTACGACTTGAACTGTGATTTCTCCGATCCATCCAAATGCCATTGGAAAAATATGGATGAAGGCAGCGGCCTCGATTCGCTTGATTTTCACTTATTCGAGAAAACAGATTTCACTGAATTTCCAGCTCTCCGAGTTGGTCCAGGACCAACGAAAGTCCCTGAAGGTTCATTTCATTAAAATTTAATAAAACAAGAAACATTCGCCATAAAAAAGTCGTTTGATTGTGTCATAAACAGCCTTACATGATCCTTTTTTTGGATAAATTCGAGAAATTGCGAATCCGAAATGAAATCTCGCCTAACATTATAGTATTACAGGAGAAAAAATGATTTTTACTGGAGATAAAAGAAGAGACGAACAGCATGCTATTTTCTACTCTTCGCCTATCGGATGTCAGAACACTACTGGGAACTTGACATTCACGTGCGTAAAGCCACTCTTCCTCAAGTTAAGCTCCCCTTTTTAGATACTGGGTGTATAATAGCGCTCGCGTAGAAGTAATATTGTTGGAAGACTCAGCCGATGGATACAAAGTCGTATACGAAAAGCCATATGTTGATTGTGGTACTGTTATAGATAATCTGTCTCAAAACATCTAAACGAAGAAAGTCACGTAAAAAGAGAAACGATTGTTTTTATTTCTGAGTGTAGATCAGTGAGTGAGTCTGTTTTCGATCGATTAACATGGAGTTATCCATGCACAGTGCAAACTACAAACAGCTGAGGTCGACTTGAACTTCTTTCAAATTATAGTATGCATAGGAAGAAAAGATTTATTTCGAGAAGAGAAACTTCATTTCAAACTTTGAGTTTCGAGTGATAAATTTTACTTTATAGGAACATTACAAATTAACACGGAATGTCACGCAATCATTCCTCCACGCTTGACTCCCTTCAGGTTCTTTACAATTCTTATAATTCTAATGCGGTACGATATTTTTTTAAGAATTGGTATTCGAGCTTATGATATGGCTACTCCAGAAGGATCTTTTGTGATGATTGACAATATCCTGTACAGCACTTCTTTGTGTAATGTTGCAAGTATGATGATTGAGCTAGTACTCTTCAATATTAATTAAATGCTTAAGTTGATCTCGGTGATGAGTTCCAATCGTTTTCATTGGAAACTTCAGCGGAAGGTAAACCTATAAGTGCAGCATCTCAATTAGGGTGTGACAATTTTGATCAGCGTTGTCGTTGGAGATCTTCAGCGAGAGGACCAAAAGTAACAGTTCGATCAAGAACATTTTTTCCCATGTTTACAGAGTTGGAAAAGATCAACATCAACACTCCCAAGAGAGTTTTTGTACAATACAACAGGTAATGACATTGGTCCAGATGGTAGATATGCTATTCTCTACATAGAACAAGACACAAAGGTATCCGTTGTATCATAGCTTTTTAAGATATATTCGTTTAAGGAAAAACTTGATTATTTACGATCCGATCCAATCAGCTGTCAAAGCCAAACAGAAAATGCACTTTCGTTCAGGTAGTCTCTGTCAGCCAATCATTCTACATGAGTCTTAAGGTTTTGGAAAACAAAAGAAATAGAGCTAGAAGTGTGTGCTATCGATGTGAACACTGGAAAAGATATGGAATGCAAGGATGTGCCTTCAGCCATGAGTCCTGCACCGGTAAAAATCTCTTTCCAGAGCGCAGCAAAAAATTTTATGGTAAAATATCCATTGAGAGAGTAATATTATGTTAGTTTTCAGTTGGTCATCCGCATCAAAACATTCAATAGCGACTTCGACGGAGCTGTCATTATAGACGATATAGAATACACAGCTACCCTATGTACTGATGCGCTCAGTGTTTTTGACCTAGGTGAACATTTCCTTTCAACTCCTATGCTGAGTTTATTACTAAACCGTCACATTCATTCTGCTAAGGTTAGTTTCAAAAACAGCTCAAGTCTATAGAAACGTTTTCTAGGAACTTGCTTGTGATTTTTCCCGTAGAGCCGCTGATTGTGTGTGGGGACCAGCTGATTCCACCGACGCTCCTGATGTTGATAGCGAAATCGCAGGAAATGTCTGGAGTGTAGGACACGGTCCCTTGAACCATGAAAAGTTTTTTTCACTGACTGGAAGTAGTGAATTACCAGGTAACATATCTATAGCCTATTCACTTCACTGATGATCAAGAGGGTGAATTTGCTGTTGCACGTTTGGAAACAGGAGGTTCCGCATTACTTCTCTCAGAAGTAATCAGATGTGTGCTGGATACAGCAAGTATTCAGTTTAATATGTGGATAACAGGCTCGGCTTCCCTCCAGGTAAGATTTCATTTGCTTAGGCCATTTCATGGATTTGATTGCATTTGTTTAGGTTTGCCTCGTAGATGAAGCATCACCATCGCTTCTCGATTGTCAACCCGCAAAGCCTGGTCCAGTTGTTGTAGATTTACCTGCAATCAAACGACCATTCCGAATTGCATTGAGAGCTGAAGCACCTGATCAGGGAATCGTCATTGTGGATAATATAGACGTTCAAGTAAGACGCGTTCTTGTTCTCTATATTTATTCTCTCTTCAAGGGGGAAGTGTGTCCATCGGTTGTTCGGCAGTTCTCAGCTAAGTCATATAGACCACAAGCAGCTGATGTTCCTGATCCTAACGTTTGCCGTCTCTTGTCATGTGATTTCTCGAGAGGTTATCCTTGTTTGTATGAGAGTAGTAATATTGCCAATGGAGCTCTTCATCATGTATAAGAGAGAGACTAAAAGAAATTGAAGAAAGTGTTTTTTTAGGTTGTGAAACATCGTCTAGTCGCCTCATTGAATAAAGCACACAATGTAGCTATTTTGGAATCAGTCTCCTTCCATTTGAATACGGTTTCACGACTACATTTCGAATATCTTATCGAGGTAAGATATTTATTTATTAATGTAAACAATGAATTCAAGGGCGATGTGACTTTATTCGTCTGCAATGATAGTGCTAAAAAAGAATTAGAAAATTGTTACAAAGTCGAAGATAAAAATGGAAAAGACTATATAGAGCTGCTCCCTAGCGATACCAAGGTAAGCGTGATTCAAACACCATGACATGCGTTCTCGTTTAGATATATCTAATCGCCCGTTTAACCGAGAAAGGAAGTAAAGGTACATTCACTATTGATAAACTTCACCTTACTGACACCTCGGACAATAATGCTTGTTGAGCCAAATACCTCATTGTTCCCGTTTAATCATTTGAAGTGCAATTGTTACCGGTCATTTGAAATAAATTTTTACCTACTTTACACATTACGATCTGACATTTTCTACAGCACTCAAGATGCTCCGTATATCATACTGTTTAGGAAAACACTTTGAATGATTCGTTTATTAAGAAAAGCATTTAAGAAACTACCGGGATATTCCATCAACGGGAAAAAAAACAACTCGTGTATGTGAATTTTAGATCACAATCATAAAGAAGAATAAATTAAGTTTAGAAGATGTATCTTATGTAAGGAACTTCGACATCTTCTCCATTATCATCTTCGGCCATAGCCTCCAAAATCAAGGACTGGCGCCAATCAGGTGTTGGAGATCGAGATATCTCTTCGAGAACAATTTTCACTCTGAATACGTTAATGGTTCTTAGTTAGGGTCAAGTGTGATTACTCTTTCTGCAGACGCTCGGTACGTTTCTGTGGATTCATGAAACCAGAGTAAATGAGACAAACTCCAGACGAGACCATTGTAGCTTGCACTCCAGTTTCCTTGGCAAACCAATCGAGCATTTCTTGAAGAGTTTTGGGCCCTTTCAATTCCAATCGATCCCAAAGTGTGAATTCAGTGTTTCCATACTGAATATAAAACTACTGTAACCAAAAAAATTTCAACCACACTTTTTTCTTGGGAGCAGCGATAGGCTCTGAAAAGCCGAAGAATGGAAGAGCCAAGTTGATGAATCCGTTCTTGAACCTCTCTAGTGGGATCTTGGGAACTCTTACGCTATCAATCATCTGAAATTTATAGTTACACAGGAACAAGGTGGAAATTTACCTTATGAAGTTCGACACAAACTAATCCAGCAATAGCCGCGGTGGTTGTAGCAATAGCTGGAATGATTCTTCCGGCAATTTGTTTAGTTTTCATTCGGTCCGCTGTTTTGATATCATAATTCTCAGCTCTCAAATTAGATGCAGCAGTAACAAACTCCATATGATGATTAGAATCGTCATCCTACGGTACAACTAAAGCGAATTTAACTAATATTGCCAAACCTTCTCAAAATCAACTGGATTTAATCTGGGTAAATCGTTCACAGAGATAGTAGCAAGAGCTAGTTTCAACTCTTGGAAGACAACATCACTATCATCTGAGAAACCAAAGCTTGATACATGATAGAGAATAACAAAAAACCTCCTCCAACACCACTCGATTGGTCAGCAGCTTCTTGATCAGTAACAGCAATTTTAACACCAACCTTAGGCTTGAAAGGGACTACTTCAATCTTGGAAGCGATCTGTGGAAAATCAAATGTGTTCACTTTAAGAATAATTTGTTCTACTCACATCTATAACTTTTTGAACATCAAGAATAGGTGTTACTCCATAAACGAAGGCCTTCAAGATTGAAGCAGAGTAGACGAAATTCACAGACTCCTCCTGCAGAAATAATTAGCCGAGTACAAAGCGGAAACTTTTACGTGATTAGGATTCCAGTTGAGAGTATGAGGACAACGCTTGGTTCCCGACCAGAATTTGGCTCCTTGATCGGTAACCTGATCAGGAGGGAATGAATGAAGCATTTGAGCAATGTTATTATGATAGTTCTCCTTAATGAAAATCTTTACACAGTGGTAAGAAAATAGTTTACTTGGTAGAGTGTTACGGCCCAAGCAACACAGTCAGCCCCATCCTTTGGTTTATCGTCGATGAGAGTATCTTTAACTTGTTGAAGAAGTTGTAAACGTTGCCCGCTATTGACTTGTTCCAAACGAGACATGAAGCCTTTCTGATCGTTCAGGAATTGATTGGCAGTTTCAGCGGGAGCTAGGATAATATTGTGATAAGTTGAATACATATAAAGAACCTGTGAAAAGTCCTTCGAATAAGTCTCTAGCCCATTGAATAGTATGCTGAATTTCGTTGGGGAAATTCTTGAGAGTACAGATAGGGATCTCTTTCTCAGGTGGATCGACAGAAGAGCTGAATTTATTTTGCATAATTTGGCCACAAATATTTAAAACTCTTTTTCACCTGTAAGATTCAGTCAAGAATGGATATACCACTTGGGTGTTTCCTTTCGTTCCCATAGTTCCGGACTCCAAAAGAGGCAGACCATAATACACACAACGCCGATCCATGTACCTTCCTGAAGTTCGTATTGCTAAGATATCACATGGTCAAAACTCACTGGCGTCAACATTATCCAATGCGTTAGCAACACCATTCAACTCTTCAAAAAAGCTATCATTGAAGATATTTTCAGTATCATTTCCGACACGTTCAGAAAGCGATTCAATTCGGACATCCTTGTTGAAAGATTTAACAGCTTCGGAAGCACATTCAGACTTTTTGCTCTAAAGTAGTGCTGAGTACATTCATAACTGAGTAAGCTACGCACTCCAACGTCCTTTCTGCGGAACAAGAATTGACGATTCAGATTAGAAATTTCAATCTGATCCATGTCGGTGATCTTGATCAAACCTCCATCCCCGCATGCCACACCCATCATGGCCATATTTTTAAGTAATTCACAACCAATCGCACCTAAATAATAACTAGTCAAACTTGTTCAAAAGCCTTCAGTACCTGCTCCAACTATGAACCATCTTTGCTTGAATAAAGCTTCCTGATATGGCCATCCGAACACAGCTGCTTGTCCATCATATCTAGTGCCTCTCTGAATTCATAGAAAAGTTCTCTGAAAACCGTATTAAAAAACATACAGGCGCACAGTCTGCGGCAGTAAGTTTATCAGCGTCAAACGATGACCAGTTTCCAGGAAGAGCCTCAATATGATCAATATAAACCCATTGCTTCAAAGGAGTCATATGATGAGTCACGGCCTTCATGGCTTCTTGAGCAGCTATACCACCAACTACGGAGCATACTGTTACCAAGTTTCCGGTAGCCTGAGAAAAAGCCGTTACGAACACATCAGATCAACCAAACAAACTTGAGAGGAGAATTCTTTGATCAGATTTTCATCTATTTCATCTTCAGATTGAATTTCAGCTTTCAAAAGAGCAACGTCCTCAGCGCATCTAGGAGCAGGAGATCTACCATGCTGAACAGCCAAAAACTTTCAAATTATTTTGTTGTAAAATTACCTTAGCTTCAAAACGGTAGAGGGCAGCCCAAAGCTTGTGCAGACTGCCTGGCCAATCAAACTTGGCAAAGTCCCAGATTGCAAACTCAGGATCGGACAAAGAGTCGGCCAATGATTTATGGGATACGGTGAAAGGAACCTGCACGTATAAAAGCAAAAAAGGCCATTTTCTCCCAACACACCTTAACTTGACGTGCTCTGCCACCGTCTTCATATAATGGTAAATTTGCCACATTCTCAGCCCCAATGTTGAACAAAAAGGGTTCTGAATAGATATCAAGCTACATAAGGAGAGATCAAAGTAACAAACTTTTTACGGTAACTTTCAAAGGCTTGCAATCATTAAGCTGGGTAATTCCTCGAAGTTCCGAGAATGTCACGTGATCTCCATCCTCTAAACCGTGCATGGTCTTTTCGAGTGTAGTTACATCGCCAGTATCAGATATATTTTCGATGTGGAACTGAAACGTTCGTTATGTTACTGACATAAAGAAAAGTATTAAACCTCTTTGACTTGCTCTCCATTGGAATCATCGACTCTGAACTCATCACCGAGATCAACAAAAATGTAACTGAATAATCCACGAGCATCAGCGATCAGCAAACGCTTGTTATGATTTCGGATCCATTGACCGATAGTCAACTGAATGATTCTTGGAGTGTCTGTGAGAATCGTCAACTGTAAAATGAACACATTGGATGGCGAACATGTTTAGAAAAATTACATCAAATTGTTTGATCAACTCTTCAGTGAGCGGGTCGGTGATGATTTGGCATGTTACAGAATCATTAAGACCAGCCAATCTATCAAAGTTTACTGAACTATAAAAAAAAACTGAAATACCTTTCGAAGCTGGCTTCAGCTCTATTGACTCCGATATCTTCTTCAGTCAAATAGTACTGCGCGGATAAATCAGACCATGTAGCTTTTTTGGTATCATGTAAAGTTACATGACGTATACCTACAAGCAGTCATCAAAATCGATTGATATAAGAAGAACGCACCTCCTAAGATGAGATTTTTGGCAATCTCTACTCCAACACCTCCTATGCCGGAAATCAAGACAGAAGAACTTCTTAGATTCATCATAGCTGATTCACCAATAGCATAACTGAAAATTGATAAAATAATAATATGAGTAATATTTAAATTTACATTTGTCTCGAGTACAAGTTCTTGTCCAAGTCAGATTCGTTAGTCTCCATTGGAGTACCGTTGTTCCCGTTAGTGGTCATCTTGTTCTTATTACCGTCTTCCGAAGAAAATTGGTAAGAATCCTAAATGAAATCAAAATCTAAAATGTGATGACAAAAAAGCTGTGCTCTGCTGACAAGCTAACTCAGCATTGTGCGCAACAACAAATACCACAAGTAAATAGAAAAGCGTGAAGAAAAAACGCTCAAAACTACATTTAATTAAACTTCATAAGTACAGAAACGGTTTGATCAGATTTTAAACCTATTGTGACGAGAGCGAGTGATTAAATCACTTAGGCTTACCTTCATCATAAGACGTAGGAATAATCTATACATTTGTGAATATTTCTAATTAAATACTAGTAAAAACTAGATCATGATAGTGATAGAATAAACTCAGAAACCAAAGACATTTAAGGAAGGATGGAACAGCAATGGTTGCTAGGTTACGAAAACGAGTGATAGTATTGTTATGGCATAAAACAAAGCGGAAAGGAATCTAAATTACCTTTTGAGTGGGGTTATCAGAGCACTCGAGTACACGGGCTTTCTTGGATGGTGGAGATGTAGAGATGGTCGAAGAAAATCCCTCAACAATCGAACTCATAGAAAACTGAAAAAATGCTTCAAATCATTATAAACAGTTGGAATATCTTACAGATAAAACAAAATAGAACACGCCGTTCAATCTAAGAGAACAGCAAGGACTAAAGAAGAAAGCAGCACCACTTAGTGTCCTAAAAATTAACCAACAACGCAGAACTCTTCAACACGATTTAAAACTATGAGCAGAATGCAAAGAGCGCCAAAGAAACGAGACAACCATGGTCGATACGATACATTAAATAGTTACAGAACATTCTAGCGCAGTATTAGAATATTAAGAAAGTTCTGAAAGATTGAGTGTAATCAGATTTTACCGATTTCAGCAAGCCATATTTTCAATTAGGCTGCTCCATGATGAATACTATAAGGAAATCATGAACTATCGAAATATGGACAAAGATGAGCGCTACGTCATTTTTTAAATGTTAAAGGATTTTTCTTAGATTACGGTAGGGTTGAATAGAGCAAACTTTCCTTTGCTCACAAGTAATGAGACACATTGTTTCTCATTATTTATACCTTATTGGAAAATCAACAAAGATTCTGTAACATCAATATTTTTTAAACGAGATGTCAGTTTAAATTTTCGGAACCGTAATCCGAGATGTGCACTGAGAATAACATGCTTAACTTTGTCTTTAGATTATTGAACTGAAACCTCAAATGATAAAATATAGCCCGTCTGGATATAATTTCATAAAACTTAATCCTTATATTAACTTTGTGTTTATTTATTGTTATAATTGATTATTTGATCCTTTACTGACCTTTCTCTACCATGGCTAACCTTTCGAGCTTACGTTAGTTTTCACTAGAAAAAAATGTTATTATGTATAAACTGAAATCCAGTTTTAATCTCCTTTCTGCTTCTCAGGGCCTAGGCCTTCTACTCAGTAGTCAATTATTACATGAAAAGTCACTCAAAATTATGTTCCGCAATACAATGTCCTATCTGGTTTACCGTATCGCAATTTTCTTTTCTAGTATTTACTACAATACCATAAAGAATTTCTTGTATTTGTCAATATGCAAATGGACCCGGGTTAGATCTGGTTTCCTTCAACAATGCTCTTTGTTCATTGTATGCAAGGCCATGTGAAAAACGTTGCAGCAAATAATAATATAACTGAAAAGTGGCTTTCCCTGTAATTTACCAGATTAGCTTTAACAAATCCATGTTACTCCTATTGGCCCTATTAGATATTCGAGAGGTTGATCAAGGAGTTTGTTTGTATTGAAGGCTCCTCATATTATAAATCGTTTGGTCATATTTTTCGCCTGTCTTACATGAGCTTATGTAACAAAGATTGTTTCATCATGTGACAACCAATTGACCGCTGTCATAGATACCATTACCGAAGTCTGAGTCACATGGGAGGAGTTTGGCTTACAGCCAGCATTGAAAGAGGCGGAGAAATACTAGCTCACTAAGCCTGGTTTATTCGGACCGCCTCCAAAGGACGACGGAGAATCACATACACATAAATCTACATAGTAGACACATGGCTGCTGCTTCAAAAAAAAGCTCTGTGAAGAAGAGTGTACTCGTAAAAAAGCCAAAAGTACCGAAAGCAAAGAAGACTACTAAGGTTGGTTTCAATTATTCGTTTATATTAACTGTAGTTTCAGGTAGTGAAGAAAGCATCCGCGGCAAAAAAAGTACAAAAGAAGGTTTCGTCCAAGAAAACTGTGAAGAAAACTAAGGTTTCTCCTAAAAAGAGCAAAGTGAGTTTTCCTCTCTATGAATTGCACAAATTATCCTTTAGAAATGAAATGTGAACGTGCTGAATCCTCAGGATGATCCCCTAAGCTTTAAATGAAATTAGTCTTATTCGTCTCATTCGTCTCATTGTGCATAAATGATGTAATCTGTCGTTTTAGCTATCCAAGGTGTTTGTAAACTTATCTATAAATTCGTCTAGATGTGTCGATGTTCTATTGTTTAGATTCTTTTAGAAACACAAGAAACATTGATCTTTCGGTTGGTTGTTGTCAACAAAGTGTTTTCTTCCGCCTGTCGTTGTTATTATTGTTGGCACGGATTTGTACGAACGCAGAAGTTCATATTGAAACTTTTCGTTGTGATGCCTCCCCAGTTGTTCTTATTCATAAAAAGAAAAGTTAGGTGGGAAGGAAGACTTGCTGTCGCGGCTGCGAAAACACCCCATGACACTAAGTTTAGTGAACACGGTCCATATGAAAGTTGCCTTTCAGATCGTATCGGGAGGCAGTTAGTTAAGATGTTTTTAGGGAAAATCTTTCTTTCAGCATTGTATTTTTCAATATATTTGTGTTGCTTTCAACCAACAAGAGCTAAAACAAACAATTGAAGTTCACTATACACAGAAACATATTCGAAGGCCATTGTTTCGGTGAGTATTAGATATCTATAGAAAATAAGTGGAGATTTTCTATTTCCCGCACAAGTTTAAATAAGAATGTTTTCTAAATAAAAACATTTTCTCTCAATTTATTCCATATATCACTCTGGGCTGCAGATACTTCATCTATAAAGTTTTCTGACCCAAGCAGCAATACTCGCTCCATCAGCTACTGTAGAAAATATGATTTTGAAGTAGTTTTTCATTTTTATTTCTTACCGCACTTGGCAACACACGTTTGACCTGCGTCATCAGGTCCCATTGTGCAGACAGGAGTTTCATCTTTGCATTTAGCCTTTTCGCGGGCGGAACATACAGTTTGTTCTTAATAAATTAGACATAATTTAGAATTAAAGATAAGATTCAAACGGTTTGAGCATTTTTGATCTGATCCAATCGAAAAGCATGCATTGCAAGAGCAATACGCCTTCCCATTTCCGACTTGGCATTTACCGTTTGGTCCACACATATCATCGGCACCATCACAGAGGTTTTCTTCAAAGAAGATGTTATTTCAAAATGTTCATAACTCTCACGTTTTGCATAGGATAATTTGAAACTTATTGAAGAACTTGTGCTTGCTTTGTAATAGATAATCAAATTGTCTCCAGAAATAGTTTTT
Organism: Auanema sp. JU1783; assembly: GCA_943334845.2. NCBI lineage: Eukaryota > Metazoa > Nematoda > Chromadorea > Rhabditida > Rhabditidae > Auanema > Auanema sp. JU1783. The sequence continues at coordinate 24,309 of CALQYR020007309.1, forward strand.
GATTCGGAAGTCGTGGCCGATATGCTCAAAAAGATATCATGAGAACTCAGTTCTGTACATCTTACTTCGCTAAAGTTGCTCCTGATGCTCCATCAGTAATAGTTAAGACTGCTGTTCCAGCAATGGTCACTGAATCAATTGTCAAAGATACCTTCCCAGACCCTCCAATGACAGAGGAACAGTTTACATTCTGATATATATGCTTAGAATAAAGTGTTAATCTAAATATACCGAGAGACTATCTTGCGTATAATCTTGAGGAGAATCGGTAGCTGTTGAAGGAGGATTTGGACAAGCAGCTAAAAAAATTGAATTTGAGCTGTGAAACAAAATTAATAAGTACCAAGAGGTGGTTTTGTTGTCGTCAGAACTGGGGTGGAAGCCTGAAAAAACAGATAAGTGTTTGTATAAATAAGTGAAAATATCATATTTCATTGGTTTCAATGGCGAAAGCAGAAGCTCCGTTTGTGAATAAATAAGCTCATGATTTTCTCACAGAGAACACATTTCGGTTCATTGCGAACTAGAAACAAAGCCAACTCTTACATCGGTCACGCATCCCGCCTTTGATAAGCAGGTAAAGTAAGATTGAATCACGGTGGCATTCTGGTTCAAAGTATCTTCCACACCTGACAAAGTCTGAAATGTTAGAATAACTAAGAGTTTTCTTGACTTCACACACAATCAAACGTTGTTGCAGGGCAGCAATAGTTTGGTTCATGGCAGCGGCGTTACTAGAAAGCTCGTCGATTTGAGATAATAGAGGAGAAGAAGTAGGATCAACGTCTTGACTCAAATTTTGCAACTCTTCTGTCAATCTAAATTGATTGCAGAGAAGTATGAACTCTCATTAATCATGTAGCGACTAACTGTAAAACTTGATTTCTGAGTACTAGAATGTTTTGAAGAAGACCTCTAGCACCATTAGTTGGATACACAAATGCATTTTTTATCGGTAATTCAGTCAGCACGAGTGGAGCTTCTGAAATGATACATTCTACAGTTCAGACAAGTGAGCCAAACCTGTAACAGTAGTGAGAGAAGCAACGGTGGTAGGTGATCCAGCGACTGTGGTAGGAGATCCAGCGACGGTGGTAGGAGATCCAGCGACGGTGGTAGGAGATCCAGCGACGGTGGTAGGTGATCCAGCGACGGTGGTAGGTGATCCAGCGACGGTGGTAGTTAGGTCATCAGTAGCCAAAATAACTATCACGACAAATGAGAAAAAAATCAACTCGTAATCTTACATCTATTAGCTTCACAATAACATAAAACTAGTACAAAAATAAATTGAAGAAACCTCATGGTTCTGAAACTGAAAACTTAGTGGCCTTAAAGCAAGTTGACTGTAGAACTAGGGTTCTAAACTCTCTTGTATGAAGAAAATTGAAGCAGTAGCCGAATTAATCATTTTGATAAGCTTCTGTTTGGAGCCGCACCCCCCCCTTATCAAGTGGGAATTTATTGTGATATCATATTAAAGAGATGAACATGAGGTTCATAAGGATAGACATATTTCTAACACTTGTTTCATTATTTGTTTTATCGTAAAAGATTTACATCTTTCATCGCTTCATTTTATGCGATAATTCAACTAATCAACAGAAACAGATACAAAATTTTTATCATCACAAGCAGTTATAAATTAGCGTTCAGAAAAAACATGACTGACAAGCGCTAGTGGCATTTACTAGCAGACTTATTATCTCAACTTTCGAATAATCTTCTTATAGAAATATTAAGCATATGGTATTAAGAACAAATCTAATGATCCGGCCGAACAAGGAGCAAACGAGCTAGAAAAACATTTATCTATTTTTAAAAACTGTTTGACTATATAAAAAATGCAACCGCTCTATGTGATTAGTGATTCACAATTAAATGTGAAAAAAAATATAACACACTTCTTAACAGACTGTTATCTCCAGAACATGCTTCTCCTATTCTCGTAGTTATTATGAATTAAGCCAAAGTTCGATAGAAGAAATAGCCTCAGGCGGAAAAGACTCAGACAACAGTTGGAAGAGTGCCAATTCGCTGCGCATCGCCTGCTCAACATTCGATTTGATAGGTAGGAAACCGCTACGCGGAGCGCACGCGCGTCCTCCACATCTATTTTCGCGCCGTTAGAAAAACAGGCGCCCATCTACGGTTAGTTTCGATGCCTAGACTAGCCTATTTTGAATATTATCCATAATTTTTTGTATAAGATTAGAAAATCAACAGGGCTTCATTATGTTTCTACTCTAAAACGAAAAAGCTAAGGTTAGCTCTTTAACCCAGTGTGAGATGAACAGCTTGATTGCAATCATTGATTTCGCAATTTGAAAAGTCAATATTTAGAATATATCATAACTATGTGTTTCTTCTGCTGTCTTCTAGTTTTCAGTGATTTCAAAGAGACTTAACTTCCTGAAAGTATTTTTCAGATTGTTGATCAGTTTGATATTTTCCTTTCATTTCATATGCTTGTGTTACTATGACTTATATCACTAAACAATTCAGATGACTGCGGTTGTTCAATCAGCTCCGCCCGTTGGGGAAATCATAGACAGGTCGTTTATTGGAGACGTTGATCAGTGGATAGAACAACTTTATGAGTGCAAGCAACTATCTGAAAAGCAAGTTAAAACATTGTGCGAGAAGGTATTCTTAATGTGTTTGTTTTTATATAGTCACTTGTTAAAGGCAAAAGAAATCTTGGAGAAGGAATCTAATGTACAAGAAGTCCGTTGTCCCGTTACAGTCTGTGGAGATGTTCACGGGCAATTCCATGATCTGATGGAACTTTTCAAAATGGGAGGAAAAAGCCCTGATACTAATTATTTATTTATGGGGGATTACGTTGACAGAGGGTATTATTCGGTAGAAACCGTCAGTCTCTTAGTTTGCCTGAAGGTGAAAAATGATAAGTGTGCTTTATATATATCTAAAATATTATAGGTTCGCTACAGAGAGCGTGTAACTATTTTACGAGGAAATCATGAATCTCGACAAATCACACAAGTATGAATCTTGTTTTTGTGTGCCATAAATCTGTTTTTTTTAGGTGTACGGGTTTTATGACGAGTGTTTGAGAAAGTATGGAAACTCAAATGTCTGGAAGTACTTCACAGACCTGTTCGATTGTTTCCCTCTCACTGCTCTTGTTGATGGCCAAATCTTCTGTCTTCATGGTGGTTTGTCTCCATCCATCGATACATTAGATCACATCAGAGCTTTGGATCGCATTCAAGAGGTATAAAACTAGGTTCTCAAGAAGTTCACTGCTCTTTGTTTAGGTTCCACACGAAGGACCAATGTGCGATCTTTTATGGTCAGATCCTGACGACAGAGGTGGATGGGGAATATCTCCTCGAGGTGCTGGTTACACCTTTGGCCAGGATATATCCGAAACATTTAATCACTCTAACGGACTTACCCTAATATCCCGTGCTCACCAACTAGTCATGGAGGTGAAAATTGCCAGAAAAAATCAATAAATTTAGAGTTGTTATTTTAGGGTTATAACTGGTGCCATGAACGCAATGTTGTAACCGTGTTCTCAGCTCCCAACTACTGTTATCGTTGTGGTAATCAAGCTGCTATGGTGGAACTAGATGACGACTTGAAATACTCATTCTTACAATTTGATCCTGCTCCTCGACGTGGAGAACCCCACGTCACGAGGAGAACTCCAGATTATTTCCTTTAAAAGCACATGTAGAATCTTAGAAGAGCGTCTATCAAACATTCATTGTATCATCCGATAACTGCTCCTGGTGTATATGGGATTGTTGTTCCATGTCCATATTTTTGAACTTTTAATCTTAATTATTGATCTGCTCTTACGTAAATAATTTCTTGCTCGAATGAGTTTCACCCATGATTGTTCTATTCTTTATAAGTATTTCACTATGCAGATAAACCGAAATTTTCCCAAATGCTTTACGTAATGGTACGTGTTAGTATATGCACGTGATCCAACCCGGATTTATCTAGAATGTTTCGACTGTCCAGCTTTTGTTTGGTTTTAGATAAAAGTTTATTATTTTATTCTGTTGTAGAAGGAAAATGAGCACAGTGCCTACAAGCGCTCCAACATCAATAGTTTCTGCTCCGACGTTGGGCAGTGGGAATTTTGCGGAAGTTGTCCGTCTTCCCGAAGGGGAAGACCGACAAGAATGGCTTGCAGTTAATAGTTAGTGCTTCTCTTCTTCTGATTCACGGAACTATGTATTAAGTTGTGGATATTTTCAAACAAATTAAAATGGTGATGGGGACTCTGTATGAGGCCTGCACTTCTGAATCCTGTCCTCTCATGACAGCTGGGCCAAGATACGAGTATTATTGGACCCATAGCTCGGGTAGAAAGTATGTTTTAGATTGTAAAGATGTGTAAGTACTATCTTTCAGGTTGTCCACATCAGCTGCTAGATATATTGATTATGTTATGACATGGGTTCAAGATCAACTAGATGACGAAGCTGTCTTTCCTTCTCAGCTAGGTATGGCTCAAAATAAAATCCTCTTTATAAGGAAGCCTCGAAAATCTAATATTATAAACACGAAGCCCACTTCGGCCAAATCAATAGTAAAGAGGCGTTGGCAAAACCCAATACAGCTGTTGCTTGAAATCAGACAGCGGGATTAGAGTTTACGCTTTTGGGGCTGGACATTTCCTAGAAGAAATTTTGTTGCAGGCGATCCTTTTCCTCCAAACTTTGAAGATGTCTGTGTATCGATAATGAAGCGTATATTCCGGGTGTATGCTCATGTTTACAAATCTCATGCAGGTAATGACTGCAAGGGTTCCGAAAGCAAAAATAGTTTCAGATAAGATGAGAGAGTTGAAGGCTACAGCTCACCTTAACACATCTTTCAAACAATTCATTCTTTTTGCTCTGCAGTTCGACCTCATTCCGGATATAGAGATGGAACCTATCCGTGATATCATTGTCAAAATTGTTAGGTCGTAAGGCTAATATAATTAAAATTCTGTATATGCATATGTATATAATATAACATAAGATGTAAAAGTGTTTTTGAAACTGTGATATAATTTTTATTCTCAGGTATTCTTATTGTCAAACAAGACCATAAACTTTATTATTTCCTTCGAGTTTCATTATGTTTCCATCGCACTGAGACATCAATACACGGTATTTACTTTATCGATTTTTTTCGTTTGCGAGGTAGATAGGTAGATAGTGCAGATACACGTGCATACCCTTTTTCGTTTTTTTTTTCAACAATGTCCATGACAAAGATTCACAGTAACGAGAGTTTACAGACTTAAGAAATGAGGCTCAAGTGAGAAACATATTGTGAGAAGAAATATAGTATTCATAGTACTGAAGGTTTTTCGTAGAACTCAAACATTCCGCTCATGTGTGTTTTATCGCAAGTTGTTTGGGTCTCCATAGCTACCAATACAGACGCTGTGTGACCTGCACCAATGAAGGTTCCCTGTTAGTTCTCTCTACTGCATTACTTCACCTATCTTTCATTTAAAAATCATGTTATAAAAACGATTCTCATCCACTCATGATATCAGAAAATAGCCTTTATCGGCTTTCGAAACGAAAGTTCAAACTCATACAGTGAAAATTACTGTCGAATGACCTTTAAGTTATTGTTATGTTGAAAACAAAAATTTTCGAGACAGGTAGCCCATGTTTCATATTTCTTCTCTTTTGATCATAATTTCTTTTGTCTTCAATGCAGTGACGTTCTTTTTCAAAACATGAATTTTCTATAGATTATTCAGATGGAAAGTGAGCAGTTTCCACTTATAGATGACACAGCTCGTGATGAAACTGGAGGAAACTTGGGCCGACCCGGTGGCGGAGGAACTGTTTCCAGTCATCGGCGCTTATCTGTACTGCATAGTTTGTTCTAATAATACATTCGTGAGCAAATCGATAAATTGTTCAGTTCCGGGGCCGAAAAATTTGCCCAGTAATGAAGAGAATGTGAGATCAGTGATTCATCAGGTACAGAAAGAAAGACTTTGAATGATATTTTGAAACTGAATAGTGTGCACGGAACGGCAAAGGAAGTTCTTTGAAGGAGAATCTCGAAAAACATCCTGAAGTCATCAATAACAGGGATCAGGACGGAGTAATCAATAAACATTCTGGTTTTTACTAATATGTGAGCTACAGTTTACCGCACTTCATTATGCTTGTCGTTATGGTCACTGTGAGATTGTGAGCTTTCTTCTCGAAAAGGGTGCGGATCCTAATATAGAGAGTGGGGCTAAGCTAACGGCTCTGCACATGGTTGCCAAATATGGCCGCGAAGGATCTCGATCATCTCTTGAATCAGGTATGACAGCACTTCGTATGTGTCGCGTACGTAACTGTTTAGATGTACCGGTTATTGATAGGGGCAGTAGCATAGAGATGATAATCAGATTGTTGATTGAAAGAGAAGCGTAAAAGGAGAAAAAACTAATTCTAGATAATTGAGAAGATAATTTAGGAATATAAATGTAGGAGATGAATATGCATTAACTCCTCTTCATTATACAGCCATGAAAGGTAACTTAATTGCAGCTCAGGCTTTATTGGAATATGGAGAAGATAAAATAGATCTCGTGGTAACATTTGAAGATTTGGACGATATCGCTATCGTGAGATTAATTTAGATAGAGGATAATCATGGGATGACTCCTCTACTAACTTCTTGTGTTTATGGTGCAGATGAAGTAGCCGCACTTCTTCTGAAGAAAGGAGCAAATTATCGGCATATCATTCAAGCTAAAAAAGAAACTGCCTCAACGGCCTTACACATTGCTGCTCAACATGGGAATGCTCGTTGTGTTCGGCTTATTCTAGAGAGAGGTTTTCCATTAAACTAAATTGTTTTATTGATTGTTTTTTTCAGCTACTAAGGGCGGTGATTGCGAAACATTATTGAAAATGCAGAATGATGAGGGGAAAACTCCTCTGTATTTAGCAATTGAGGGAAATCATCCCGTTACAGCCAAAGTAATCCTTGATCGGATTTACAAAACAAAAGAAAACGCGAAATTGGCTCTTGAAGGGTATAGGCAATATTATATTGAGAATAAATCCGGGTATTAAGGAAAGAGATATGGTTAGTCCATCTGACAGCCGAAAGAGGGTACTTAGACGCGTTAAAACTTCTTGTGGAGGTGAGTCTTCATGCTTTGAAAGATCTTACTCTTTTAAGGCTGGTGCTGATTACAACCTCCAAGACGATGATGAACGCATCCCTATTCATATGGCAGCAATGCATAACCATGTCGGCATAGTCGAATATTTATTAACTAAGAATGTGAGTTAGAAGTGAGTACATTGATATGTTTTGTTCAGAAAGATATGATGGAAGCTCGCGATGAGCGAGGGTTCACCCCACTGTTGCTTGCAGTAAGTTTCCACGATGCCATCAATGTTGCTAAGGTTTTTCATCTAGTCTTACTAATGTAAGATAGTTTCTTTTAGGAATTAATTGAGCAACATGCAAACTTAGAGGTAACTGATAATGATGAGAGAACTGTCATATTCATTGCTGCTAAGTTCAACTCTCGTCGATGTCTTGAGGTTTTTATATATCACACCACTTCTATTATGTTTTGCTCAGCATATTTTAAACCTGATAAAAAAAGCGTCAAGCCCCAGAAGAATTCACCCCACATCTCTACGCCTACCTGCAGCTTCTCGTAGTTTGGATGATATGGTAAATCATCAAGATCATAATCAAGATGCTCCTATGCATGTTGTTTGTGGTAACGGATATTTAGAAGTTTGCCAGGTATATTGATGAAGTTATCTTGTTTGCTACTGATTGACTGTTTGAAGCTTTTATTTGATCATGGGGCTTTTATTGATATTTTGAATGAAGATGAAGAAACGCCAATTCATCGAGCCGCTCTCAGAGGACGAGTAGATGTTTGTAAGTTAATAAGTCACATAATCTTTCAGTTTCACTAATTGAATACTTCTATAGTAAGACAACTGGTGGAATGGGATAGACGTTTGGTCACTGCTAAAGACGAGAAAGGATATACTCCCTTACATTGTGCTGCTCAAGAAGGTGTGTGCTTTTCTTTATGGTGCGGTTTGACCAAAACAACGAACAGTTACTAAAATATCACAAACACTTTCATTAAAAGTTCGAGAAGTGGATTCTAGTCAATAACTGTAGAAACCATGATCGGTGTATATGGGCTGTGAGAACACTAGGTACGAAGTGAAGTTGTTAATGGAATTCGATTCAGCCAGAGTCATTTTTCATTTGACAACATGAGATTACTAAGTGTTTCTAATATTTAGTAAACTGAGAAGATATGGTGTTAATTAGTCAAATCATGCATGACTACGTCTTGAATATTTTCAGTCGTGTCATTGTAAAGTAAAACCACAAGAGCTCGTTTCCATTTGTTAAAATAAGCTCATGAGGACTCATGCAGGCCCTAAAATAGCCAAATAAGAGATTGTCAGAGAGAGAAGGAGTATTCAAATTTCTATAGGGGATATGAAGAAAGTTGTAAGTGGTTCAATTACCGAATGTGTACTTAGAACTTTCTGGGGTTTTTTTAATCGCATTTTTGGTTGGAGGAATGAAGTCGAAAGTTATCCAGTCTGGGTTTTGAACTAATTGGCTACATTCTCTCTCTCTCTCTCTCTCTTGAATTGTTTAAGAGAATTCGGGTTTGAAGGATGTTGGAGAGTTGGGCAATATGAGAAGATACATAAGGCCAATGGAGAAAGAAGAAGTTTTCAAAGTTTCCATGTTTTTGTATTTTTTTTATTCGTGTGAGAGCCAGTGTAAAGTAGAAAATATCATTGTGGTCAGCTAGATCCCGTACTACTTCCATAGCTGAATGAGCTTAGGAATTGAGAGAAAGTAATGAGAATGGACAGATAGTGAAAAGAATGATGCAAAGTAGAAAGCTGACTAGAGGCAAATGAATGAAAAAAGAAAAATAAAAGGAAGAAGGATAAAAGGGAATTGAAGTCAATGAGATTGCGAGAGGGGACTGAGAAACAGCTCTCAGCCATAAATGGGACCTATCACTTATCGCATTAGCTGTCATATGAAATTTTCAATTATTCGCGCCTTATACTTGTATTCCATAAGAACAAAAATACTAAACAGTTCTATTCCATCAGCAGTGGATCAATTGCGAATAGCTGGGCTTTCGAAGAAACCAAAAAGGTTTTGTTCGAAATATTTGTAGATTAAACCCCTCTCAAAGACGAAAGATTGTTAGTTGCAAAGAAAATCTCGTCATTTCCAAACAAATTTTGATTGGTTTTCTCCTTGTTTCAAAAATGAATTAAAAGAACTTTTGATTTTCATTTCTTCTATTTTCTTGTCTATGCCAAACAAGCATTGCAGTTCCTTTTCTTTGTGTACTATATCAGAGTATTGAATCGAATGGGCTTTTGTGCAGCTCGTTATGAGGCATTTCCAATTTTTGGCCATTTATTGGAAGGTGTTATCTATTTCTTTGAAGAAGTTGTCTACTCTCAATACATGTGACTTAACAAGTATGAAATTATCCTCGCTTTTTCAGTTTTTTTTCAACATTTCTCACGTTAATCAAGATATTTCTTGTATTTCTCCTTCATGGATGTTCACCAAGGCCTTTTCATTAAAATTTTCTCGATTTTCGAAAGCTCACGTTGTTGAGCAATTCAGAAATTTATGCAAATTGCTTTTGTAAGTTTCATATGACTCGTCACTCACTTTTGATTTTATTTTTCTTATGCAAACATGTGATGCGGTTGCTCACTGATGAGGCGAGATCAATTAATGTGCGTTCAAAAATTGAAAAAAATTTTTACATTTGTCTATTCTAAGTTTGTTTTCATTCTAATCTCTGTCTATTCTCTCCAACATATCCCTCATTCTCTTATTTCATCGCTTTCTTATTGTTACTCCTCGTTTTATATAATCTCTGAATAGCTCCTCCTTTGCCCAATATAGGCGTCGGCGAATCTCATGAGTGCTCCGCCCATCGTCTCTCTGCCATTCAGCTTCAGCAGCTTGACGAACGGGTGTTGTCGTCGTCTTTAGGTGTTGCTGTTGCTGCTTTTGCTCCTCATTTAATTTGTGAGATATTATATTTTCTTATGGAAGTTTATTTTCCAGTATTCATATTCAGAATCTCCCCCATTTCTACTTATTCCTTATTCTATTTACCTGTAGTTACGTTACCTAATTGTATGCTACAAATTTACTATTTCACTACGTTTTATTTCTGAAGAATTTTCCTTTTTTTCATTCATAGCCATCCAACATTATAAGATATTTTTTTGAAATCTTCTGAAATACGATGTTTCTATTACAATTATTAAATTTAATCGAGTTCTTATTTGAACAGAATTTCTATCGTGCTTAATGTTCAAAACCATCTTGTAATCGTAGCTTCTTTTATGTCATTGTGCTATATTGATCGCGGTGGGACTGCCGTTGGCACTCTCGATTTAGCATGGAAAGAGAAAAAAAGTAAGAGAGATTGGAGAGCCAAAGAATGAAGAAGGCGAGAAGCGTAATAGAAAAGAACAAGAGACAGACTTCATAGAGTAAATGAGAGAGAAAAAGTTGGAACGAAAATGAAAAGAGAGAAGCTAGTAACTCAGAGATGGTAACTATATAGTAGAGACGAAGAGAGAAAAAGAGGATGAATGAGTGACTGAGGGAGCCAACCCGCTGGCTATTCAGGGCTGAGCATCTCAAAGGCTGCAATGACATATTCAACTTTCTTCTAGTCTCCCTCTACAACAGAGTACAGAAGTGTGGAGTTTATGAATCATCCCAACTAATTAAGAAGGAAGTCAAAAATCGATGATTTGCTGCTTTTTTCTTCACTAGCTTAGCTTATATGGTATCTTCAAAGCAGTATTCTCTAATTTCTGGAGATTTAACTGTGCTGTCGAGCAACTGCATGAGGATTAGGTAAAATTGCCCTTATCCAAATGCATCTTTCATGCCAAGCACAAGGTCATTATAGAAATCGCCGATGTTCAGAGCAATTTAGAGAGAAGGATAGTAGCTAATCCGAATCGGAGAAAATGAGGATAGAATAAGATGCACCTGCCCAGCTGTTGTTATTCATGTGCATACCTTATATGCGGATAGATGTATGATAGATATGAATTAAATGATTTGTGCCTGTCTGATCCTCTTTTCTTTCTGAATACGGATAAGTATGCATGTGGCAATTCCATGGAAGGCATACGCTGCAATTGACCCCATGATGACGACAAACGGAGAAAAGGGAAAGATGTGTGTATGTGTGTGTGTGTGTGTGTATGTGTGTGTGTGTGTGTGTGTGTGTATGTGTGTGTATGTGTGTGTATGTGTGTTTTCAATTTATGTATATGAAGAGAGTTCGAGATACATAGAGAGGAATAAAGAGAGAGAGAGAGAGAGAGAGAGGGAGAGAGAAAGATAGAGAGACGCGTGCTCCCCAAAATGGAGAAAAGATGGTGGCCCCGAAAGTAGACGGCAAGAGGACAGCTGCAGTCACCACGGCCATCTGTCCTCCCTCACGTCCCGGTCATTTCTTTCTTTTAGCCAAAACACACATGCAAAGGCTACCTTATATTTTTTTGAATACTTTAAGATCACGTACGATAGCCCATTCTTGCCTCTTCCAATACTAAACTCGAATATGAACTATCGATTTTAATGTTATTTTAATTTACTGATGTCTCAACCTACTCCGCTTCGCTTTCACCGGTGACTTTAGTGTGCAGTAGACAACTAAGGCACGCGGTGAATGCCAAGCGTGGACGAGGTTATTGAGTTTTCTTCTGTAGTTCTATAGTTTAAATATACTTGACAAGACGTTTCCATACATAACATCATCCTGATTGATGTACGGCGCAAGTTTATTATTGGTATCAGTCGTCACCCATAATATTTTTTGTTAAGTTAGATGCGTTAAGGTTTTTATATTTGAATATGAAAAAGAAGATATGGGCAAATGAGCAACCTCGAAGATGAACATGACAGTATTTTATATTGAAGGTTTTGACGACGCTGTTGTTGTTTTATTGGATGCTGGAGCCGAAATAGACTCTCGAAATGCTGATGATAAAAGTCCTCTACAATTAGCTGTTATGTATAATCAATTAGATACATTACGAGAATTGGCAAGAAGAGGAGCAGATGTTGATCGAAGTGGAGAAGACGGGTTTGTTAATAATTTAAAATTCTGAAGGAAATATATGTAAAACAACTAATTGTAGAAATAGTCCTTTGCTAGAAGCAGCTCGCAACGGTAACGATGAAATAGTTCGTTTCTTAATTAATGATAGGAATTGTGATGTTTGTAAAAGAAATGACAAAAAACAGACTGCTCTCGACTTGGCGCTAGAGAATAAACACAGGTATGTTTTAGCGTAGTTTGGTTATCCTATGAGATAGTTTTATTTCCTTTAACTATCGTCGTCTTTATGGTCCTAGTCATCCGCATATTGCTAATTCAGAGATGTTGTGCGAACGTTGATCACATCAGAGTATTGGAAAGATTTGATACATCCACGGGATGTTATCGAACTGAATAATGTTAAAGCTCCGAAAATACGTAAAACACCTATGAGACAATTGATGTCGACGTTTCCCGAGCTAGTTCCAGCTATACTTGACAAATTGATAACACGAAATGGCGAGCCACAGGACTATAACTTTACAGTTGAGTATGACTTCACCTATCTGGATGACACATTCATGATGCCTGACTCTGGCTATCTAATTAATGATGAGAGAGATTTCGAGACTCACGATGATATATCCCAAAAAGATTTGGAAGTTAAAACTAAAAATATTCGATTACTGGGTTCTATTGATCCTTATGAACAAGATGGGACTAGTCTGCGAACAGAGGCTCAACTGTACAGCAAGAAGCACGAAGTTATTTACATGAACCATCCTTTAAAATTGATTGCGAATTCCGAAAAAATTACTTTGCTTTCTCATGAGTTAGTTGATGAACTTATAAAGTATAAATGGAATAGTGTGGGACGTCAAGTATATTACACTGGTAAGCCATTCGAACATAAAGAGTAATCTTGTTTCGCAGCATTGTTCTTCTACATGGTTTTCATTATGCTCTACACAATTTATGTCACCCACACTCCAGCTCCTTATAACGTTTTTGATAAAAGAGAGAACGGCTATGTCGATATCAGTCTTCAATTGGAAGCTTTTAATGGAACTTGTTCCGATCTAGTAATGTTTATGCTAGTTTCAAATCATTTGTGACGTTTTGAGGGTGTCGAACGACCACAATGGGTTGCAGCGCTTAAAATCATAATCATCATAATCTCATCCTGTGAACTACTTAAAGAGGTGATATTATAAAATTGATGAATTAAAACGGTTGTTTCTTAGGCATATCAATTGTACTCTAGATGCTTAGCATATTTTTCATTTGAAAACTTTGTTGAATGTTTTATTTATTCGTCGTCCATCATATCAATATTGGATTTCACGGAATGTGCAGCTACAGCTGGAATACCTTTGGTATGTTCTTTTCGTTATGGTCATTGTATTAAGTTTCACGAATCTTAATACTATATTTTTGCAAATGTCATCAGCAGCGTGGCGCAGTGGAAGCGTGCTGGGCCCATAACCCAGAGGTCGGTGGATCGAAACCACTCGCTGCTAATGTTTTTTGTCCATAAGAATATTGTTCTACAATTCCTTATGATCATTAATAGAAAATTGCAGTCTTGGCAATGGAATTTGGCTGCAGTTTGTTCATTTCTGGGATGGATGAACGTTTTGATGTTAATTAGAAAAACCCCTAAGTAACTCTCAGTAGTATACTTTTTCTCTACATTTTGTTTAGATTTGGCATTTACGTTGTTATGTTCTTCGACATCCTCAGTACTTTCTCAACGTTCTTCTTCATCTTCGTACTCTTTGTCGTTTCTTTCAGTACATCTTTCTTCGTAATAATGCAGAATAGAGTAGGAGAGTCGATTTAGTTGTCACCTTCTTCTGATTTCTAGCCTGAATTCGCTACGCCCTGGGATGCTATCATAAAAACCACAGTCATGATGATTGGAGAATTCGAATTCACAGCTCTTTTCTATGGAGATAAAGAAGTTCATATGGAGCGACTTTTTGGTCCGCAGTTAGCTTATCCGTTGTTTCTGGGCTTTTGTATTGTTATGACTATTCTTCTGATGAACTTACTGGTGCTCTCTCGAAATTTAAATTCAATATATTCTAAATTGTTATTAACAGGTTGGTCTTGCTGTTGATGACATTAAAGCTGTTCAGGAAAAGGCGGAACTTAGAAGAAAAGTCCTAATGGTCTGTTAATCGTTTTTGATTGATCTGAAATAGTGTTTTCAGGTTGACTTGGTGTTACAAGTAGAAATCACAATGCCGTGGCTACGCCGTAAAAGGGCCGTTGGAAAGTATCGCATCTTTAAGAACCAACAGGGTTGGATCAAAAAAATAATAAGCAAATTTGACTTCATGTCTGGAAGAGGTGAAGATAGTGATGTGGAAAATACTGAAGAAGAAGTAATCCTTTTCCAATCATATGGTATATAGCTTATCCGTCTTACAGGCAGTAATTGCGGAGTTCAGGGATGATTTGAGATATCAAGGATCTCAAATAAAGAACCTCCAAGAAAACATTGACTATATTTGGGAAAAAGAGTTGAAGCTTGAGAGAATGTTGAAAGCCATTCTGAAGCATCATAAGATTGAAACAGAAGACTTCGATAGACGTTGATTTTTATTAACTCGAAAAACTACAAAAAAAATCTCAACAAGACAATCAGTTCAAACTTCTTGGACATTTGAATATGTGAACAGTTTCTTTTAATAAATCTTCAATTATTAAGTTTCCATGATAGCGGTGATAAGACCGCGACACACTTCGATGTAAAATCATTTTTCAAAAAAACAGTATACTAGAAAAATATGGAACTATTTCCACCAGGAGGAACTCTTGATTTTCCATTAGTTGCAGGTTTTGTCATTACCGTATTAGATTTAATCCCATTTTGTGCACTGCCATTATTCTCAGAAGTAGAAGAACGATCGACTCCACGTGGAGCAAGCATCTTTAAAAAAATAATCGTTTGTGCTTTCAATTGATAATAAAACCATCGCTGGGGAATATTGGAAGCATTCCTATTGGCTAAACTCTGACTCTGCGGGCTTGATTAGCATAATAGCGCAGACTCATCATACGCTTCATTTTAAAAGTTCAAAGTGTACTGAACGGTTGCATTCGAACAACTACACGAGGAATTCGTATTTTCTACGAATACTATTCTTTCTCTAGAAAACTCTAATTACGCGCGAATCAAATATTTCAACTTCGATTGAATCAGTCTTTTTTGTTTCAAAATTAAAAAAAAACCTTTGCTCTTTGTGGAATTCTTGCGAATACGTATGGCGAAAAAGGTGATACAGGTACATAACGACCTGCGCCTCGAACTACAGACAACTTGTCATTTTCCCATACAATCTATAAACTACAATGTTAACGGCAGATCGATTGCTGAACGTTTACCTTTCCTCTTGAAATTGTGATATCGGCAACTCCATGGACATCCATTCCTTCAAAAATGTTGTAATCAACAGCTTGATGATGAGTATGTTTTGAAATAGTTTTCACTCTATCAGGATTCCACACAACAATATCTGCATCTGATCCAGCACTAATTCTACCTTTCTTGGGATACATATTAAAGATTTTAGCGGCTGTGGAACTGAAACAAACAACTTTTTATATCAGCCATACAGAGCAGTTTACCTAGTAATTTGAACAAAACGCATTGGATCAATTTTTCCTGAATAAACACCACGATCCCACACTACAGCCATGCGATCTTCCACACCATTCACACCGTTGGGAATCTTTGTGAAGTCATCTTTTCCTGCTAATTTTTGTTGACAATTGAAAGTACAATTGTCGGTAGCTGTCAAATGGAGCTCACCACTGTAAGCATATATTATGTTTTCATAAATTGTTATCTGACTAACGCAGCCAACAAATCCATCAAGGCGTTTGGTGTTGATGGATCTCGACTTAAGGGAGGTGACATGACGTAACGAGCAGCATGAAGCCAATCCTGAAAAAAATTTATAACTTGTTCAAAATTCTTCACCTACCCTGTTATAATAATGTGAGCCATCGGTTGCGAGGCCTGCAGCAATTGGCTCTCCAAATATAACAGCTCCTGAAGAAAAAGCTCACTATAAGTAACTAATAGGAAAAATACCATTCTGACGATGATGAGCGATAGCTTTTGCTGCTCCTTTGCTCATCACATGGACTACATATAATGGACAGTTAGCTTGAGAAGCTAATACGCACGCTCGGTTTGTAGCTTCTGCTTCTAGCTGAATAGATTTTGCTGATTGTTACGCAATTTAACAATATGATACTTCTTCAGGACGGCTCAAAGTATGTCCTTCTGGTCCAGTTATTCCCTTTTGCAGTAAATCTTTTGCCTTTTCAGCGATTACTGAACCATTTTCAGCATGTACTCGTGCAAGGCCTCCAATTTTTGCACATTGCAGCATTCCTGAAACGAAAATAAATTATTCATTTTGGTTTTCTTATTACCTTGGTAAAATTCATCGTCACGAACCATGAACACACCAGAATAAGCCAAGAAGAACTTGAAGGAATTGATTCCTAGAAAGACATGATTAGTCTTGAATATACAATAGCGCATGCCATATTCTGGTCCTGTTACAATCTCCATTTCTCTAGCTATTTCAGGGCTCCATGAGGTTATAGCCATTGATAAAGCATAATCGCAGACGACCTATCACAGTTTAATTGAAGAACTTGAAACAATAAGAAACCTTCTCATCAGCCCAGTCTCTCCATTGCTTATACGCTGCCAACAAAGATTCTCCTTTTGAAGGAATGACGAAATCAATTATCTGAGTAAGTTTTTTTCTCTGTTAACTATCCATCGTTTACCATTGTAGTTCCTCCTGCAACAGCAGCTGCGGTGCCCGTATAAAAATCATCTACAGCAACCTCTCCCATAAATGGAAGCTGCATATGTGTGTGAGGATCAATTCCTCCTGGCATAACAAACTTTCCAGTAGCATCGATGACTCTCTCAACATCCTCAGTTGCAGAGATCTCGGGTGACACATCGCTATAAACATGTACTTTCTCTCATTTTTTTTGTGCTAATGATCTTTGTAAAACAGTTACAATGAAGATATCTCC
Organism: Auanema sp. JU1783; assembly: GCA_943334845.2. Taxonomy (NCBI): domain Eukaryota; kingdom Metazoa; phylum Nematoda; class Chromadorea; order Rhabditida; family Rhabditidae; genus Auanema; species Auanema sp. JU1783. The sequence goes on from CALQYR020007309.1 coordinate 41,497, forward strand.
TCTCTTTTTGTAAAGTTGTAAATAAAATCTGGGAATATTTTTGTTCAGGCGCCGAAAACTTTTGAATGACTGCGAAAGAAAAATAATGTGCAGGGACGGATTGTTTAAAAGACAAGAATTAACACGATTAGCAAGCTAAAATTGAGAGATTTTTTCATTTTACACTCAGAATGCAACAGATGAGATTTCAAACAAGCGCACGTTTCTGATCTTCGAACTCGCCTTATTAAGTAATTACTTAGCGAAACATTAGAATAAACGTTTCTTCCCCTGCTAATGTACTATTGCTCTCTCTCAATAAAAGAAGAAATCTGAAAGACTGCCTTGCTGGGAAATCTTATAGCGTTCTAGCTCATTATTTGCATGTAATTTGAAGCGCCTAATTGTTCGCTCCCTAAATTTATATCTATTGCTCTCAACGCTATCGTGATGTCTTCCCCTTATGGTTTGCGGTCTAGCATTTGGATATGAGGACATTTGTGACACAAGTCGTTATGTTTTGTAAAAGATATGGATTAGCCATTGCCATCTGTCTCATCCTACTAGGGTCTTTCAAACTCTATACTTGGTTTAGAAAATAGATCTCTGTTCATCTTCAGCGGAATCGAAAAGACAAAACAATCTCGGATCTTGTCATTGGTCCCCTCACTGCCATTACATTTAAGTCAAAATTGTTAATGGGACAATTAAAGCATTTTTTCAATTAAACGCATTTAAATAAGCTACTCTAGATAATGACTAATTTTAAAACTCACATAATAACTCCATCTTTCACTAGAACATCAGCTTTTACCATACAATCTTCATTAACAACTGTTCCATTTTTGATCAACAAGGCCATGTTCTGAAAGGTGGATTTCTACTTGAGATTGGCAAACCCAGGCGAAATTCGAAAATGAACAAGAACAGAATGAACTGAGATCAAATAGTTGTGGGCGGTAAGTTCGATGTGTCATCCTTTAACCGAAAATATTTTAAAAACTATTCATTAGGCAAAAATCTGTAGAAGAGCCGAAATCAATCAATGACGAGTGCTTAACTTTTTGTCATTCCACTAGAAAGAACAAAAGGACGAATTTAGAACTGTAACCGCTTGACCAAACCAGCTGCGCATATAAGAGCAAGCTTACCATATTGCTGGCGAAGCGTGTGCGCGTCATGTTTTTATTTGAAAGATCATGACATTCTGTTGTTTCCTGAGATGAAGGGATATAATTATGTGTGAACGTTCCATTTCTTTCGATGTTGAATATAGTGTGATCAGGCTTTATTATTAAAAAGTATAAATTAGCTAAAACGGAAACCCCCAATTGGACTAACAACATGAGATTCAAAGTACAAAAATGACTAACATCAAAGAAGCTCTTTTGAGAAATTAGATAGGGAAACGTTATTTAAAGAATAAGTTAGGAGTGAATTGCATAAACAAGGAGTCATTTAATGACTGATAGAGTTTCAACAGGAAGCTAAGCTGGAATGGAAAGAGCAACTGGCATTGACCACGCGGTATATTACAACAATGGATCAATCGAAGGGAATCAGAGATAAAGAAACGTCGGGAACAGACGCTTGGGTCAGAAGTCATTTACCAGAAGCCAGTTGTTCGTCCTCCCGGTGGATTACGAACTCTCGTGCTGGTAGGACGGTTATCAGATGAACCTGAATTCATAATTGCGAGGTATAAGTCAGAAATGTTCTAACCGAATTCAATATTGGATTCAAAGTGGCTTTTCCTCGGCTGGCCACGAGATCCTGGTGCGTCCGTGTTTGATTTTTTATGGCCATTAGCAACTGGCTCTCTGTCCACTTTTTCATAAACACCCATCTACAAAATGTAACTAACTCCAGATCAAATGATTAACACACCTTATCTCGTTGTTGAACAACGCTGAATAAATAAGGACTATTGGGAGTTAGCGAAACAAAACTGCCACGAGCATCCTTAACATTACCGTCCTTCCAAGCAACGTGCCCACCAACAATAGTGATCGCAGCCTAGATATTATAATATACAAATCTGGCGATTCTAAATTTTCCTTCACTATAAGTTGAGGCTTCAGAGTGCGCATACAAGATCAACACTCATAAAAACCTAAGCAACCCACTATTCAAGAAAAAGGGGTTTTAGCTAGCTGGGGAATAAATTAATTGACACTGACTTGAGCATGAACTGTCATTCCTTCATAGATGTTGATATCAACGGAGGATTGACCTTCTCCTGCTCCCAATTTACGCTTGCAAGTGGTATCCCAAATAACCAAATCAGCATCTGCACCTACTGCGATCCGCCCCTATAATTAGTAACGGTATAATTATAGATTATATCAAACCATCCTACTTTTTTAGGATATAAATTGAACGTCTTCGCTGCATTGGTGGACGTAATAGCTACAAATCGCATAGGGTCAATTCTGCCAGTACGCACAGCCTTTTCCCAAATAACAGCAAGACGTTCCTCAACTCCTACTACGCCTTTGGGCATAACTGTGAAATCTTTTCCCGATAAACGTGTGGTTGAATTGATAGCACGATGTCCGGAGGTACAAACAACTAATGGCTGGCTGAAAATTAGAACATAAAAATACGCCCAACAGTCAAATTTCACCTCGCCAAAGCTGCAACTAAACGACTGCTACCATCAGTTCTCAAAGGTACATCCGTGAGATGACCAGTAGCATGTTTCAAGCATTTGTTGAAGTAATGAGTCCCATCGGTTGCAACTGCGGCTGTAGCAATTTCAGCATGCGAAAGACTTCCATTGCATTTAGATCTCTCCAATGATGACAACGAATCGACAGAAGACAGCTGAAAACAATTATTTTCACTTCGATACGCAGTCATGCTTTCAAAGGAAGATTCGAAAACGTGTCATACTCTTCATACATAGTCAAGTAACCGCAGCATAAAAGCAATCAATAAAGAAAAATCAAGAAAAACCACGGGTTTTAGCTTCTAGTCTCATGAATGCAGACAGTGGCGTTTCGCAATATCCTATCGACTACTATTTCAAACATGTTTGTGCATGTGCAAATTCCCCTATTTTATAAAGGAAAAGAGCGATGACTATTTCAAGACTAGAGCAATCATCAAATTTGATGTTGATGGTTGGGAAGCATGACTCACCGACAAAATGGAGATCGGGCAATTAGTGATCTGACTGAGCACGCAAATACTGTTGACTCTTTCACTTTCGAGCTATAAATAATATGTAATTCAACATGTATCATCGTTGTGTTGAAACTCACATCTTCGGGTCTGGATTGTAGATAACCCTCCGGCCCAGTTATGCCTAATCCAAGCATTTTTTTCTCCAAGAATGGAACTATTGTTTTGTTTTCTGGGAGAATACGCGCGTGTGCTCCAAGGCTTCGGCAAAACTCGAGAACATGATACATCTGATCATCTTCAGCAATATCAATAATAAAGCTGTTCACTCCATCAGCAACGATTTTCTCCATATCTTTCTTAACACCTTCAGACCATGTTTTGATCACAACCTGTCAAAAAAATATGTTTGCAATTTTGTTTTTGAAAAACTTACGGATAAGGCAATGTTGCATAGGGATTTATCCAAAGTTTGGCGAATACGCCCATAGGCAGCAGTGAGAGATTCACCATTCTTAGGATAAACCATATCAATAACAGTACCAGTGCCTCCGGCAAGCGCAGCCTTACATCCCGTGGCCAAATCGTCGGCAGATTCTGGTGCTGTTAAGTGGGTATGTACATCGATTCCAGCAGGTAGGAGCATTCGACCGTTTGCATCAATAACCTGAGCATCCGCACCTACTTCGATATCTACGGCTACCTTACTATAATTAAGCGAGTATAGACTAATAAATTTTGAATGTTATAGCATATTGATTAGTCTCAGTTCTTAGTATAGCTATATTGAGGTCTTTTTTGAGTTTGATTCAAACAGGAAATGTTAGCTGAACTAACAAACTACGTTCCCAACATCGATATTATATTTCACAACTCCATATTGATCGAGTTTGAAGTGACTATTCTTTTTTTTGAACATTCAAGTTAAAGTTGGTTGCAAAACTATGATAATTCTGATAAAAAAAATAATGCGCTTATAAGGACGCCATGATTCTGAGCAACCTCGAAAACGCAGTTTGATGAGTTGAAAGAGACAAAAAAATCGATAAACTCTGAATACAAATAGAAAAAAATAACTTACGTGATTACACCATCTTGGATGAGAACATCGGCAGCGAAAACAGAATCATCGTTAACAACTTGAGCTCCTTTAATCAGCAAAGACATTGTAGCTCCCGAGTCACCACAACCAGCGTCCGCCACTTCGACAGCCGACACGTCCTCTGCGTCCAACGCCCTACTCTGAGCGTTCTCTGCATCTGCCCCCTCATCAAGCAAACGGCGTCGATTTTGCGCAATTTGGGTGCACGACTCATCTGCTTGGACATTCTGTAATTTTAAATGCATGCTAAAGTCAATCAATGTCGGAAGAACAAACATTTGCATAAATATAAATATATATACAAAATCGAGAAAGGAAGAAGAGAAACATAAAACAATTGCGAAATTACCTCATAATCATCATCATCACCAAGATCAGGCCCTGGTTCCCCAGGAGCAACTTTAGTAACTGAAACTTGAAAAACGTTTTCTTTCGCTTCTTTCCAATCTCCGGGTGATTCAGGGCTGGTAATGTTGGTGATATCCATGTTCATGTTACTGCTGATCTCAGGAACAACCGCATGAGACACAGGCACATCTAGAAATGAAGTGAATGTTTTACATAAGATTAGAAGAAAAAACCATTCAATTCCATTTTATCGAAGCCTGTAAACCATTCTGGTCCTGGTTGGGCAGACTGATCGAACTGATTACCTCTGGATTTCTTCTGAGCTCGCTCATATGCCTAAAAGGTAGTACACATTTGAAAAAATGAATGTATAACTATCACTTTTTCATGGTCTTCCACTTCATAAAAAACAGGTCCAGTACTGTTTGGCTTTCTGTTTTGATTTTCCCAAGGACTACTAGTTTCCGCCAGCTCTCGTTCTAATACGTTTTTCCGTCCGAAGTTCCGGGTTTCCTTCATAGGTGGAATAACTTCAAACGCTGACCCAGCACCAAAAGCGGAGCCCCCACCTCCGAACATTTCCTGAAACGGTAGGTACAGTTTAAGGTCTTTGTACAAAACTTACAAGCATAGCAGAAGACGTTTCTAAACCTTTATTTCTATGACGAGATATAGGTGGAGGAACCTCAGCAGGAGTAGGAGGAATAGGAGATGATTTAGCAGAGCCAGAAGAGCCAGAATTAGGCTAAAAAATGAAATGAAGTAACACTTTTTGGTAATGATGAGATCAAGTAAATCAAAATGACTTACTCTAGGGGATGTAGAAGGCAGAGGCGACTTAGATTTATGCCTACTTTGTGGTCTCGACCCTAATGATGATCCCGATTGTGTCCGTACTGAATGGAAAGACTGTTTAAAAAGTAAAAACAACTCAATAGACCAACCATCACTATTTCCGGAATGAGACCGCTGTTTGATAGTTGCATTTGGAGAGGTTGTGAAAACTTCAATTTCAACAACATGTTCAGGCGTAACAGCAAATCGGAATCTTTAAAAATAAGATATACAACGTTCATATGTATAATATGTATATTGAAAACACTGAGTGCTTGAGAAATCTATTGCCGAAGTGTTGAATATGACCTGTGGATCATATTAACCTTGAGTAACATAGGACAAAGATGCCTAATCTTGAAGATCGATTTTCTATTATGATTAAAAACAGTGCAAAACTGTCTGCGGTCAACTTCGGCTGTGCAAACATCTCTTTTATATTCATCTTTTCATTTTACAATACAGAAAAAAAGAATTAAAATTAAAATCAGAACGTTGACTCTGTTATTTATATTTGTGTGGCGTTTATGAATATAATATTTTTCTCCAAAAACTATTAAGAATAAAAATATTAGTGGTTTAACCATACCTTGACTGTGCTCTTCCTATCGGTGCCAAGAACGGGAACATCTCTACTGCACAGAGATGCTCTGGTTCTAGGAGTTTATACTGCTCTGTCCTCCTTTTGACCCTGCTGCAATGGCTTGCATAAGACGCCAAAAACGATTTCTATCAATATGAAATACGTCATAACGACACTAACCAAAGAAAAGAACATCAATTTCTCATCAATTTGATGAGTTCTACTACGAAAGCAACTCATAAATAGTGTAACATCAGTTGTAACTATTACTGCTGTTAAATGCGTCAAGCATCCGATGGAAAGGAAACTATTCCGCACTGACGCGCGTGATGCGCGATCGATGTGCACCAGCTGCTCTTATATTCATTCCTTTGAATATTCTATTCTTAATCTTAATTTTATTTATTTAATTTTTGTTTTTATTTTTGAGTAACACAATTTTGCTTCAATCGATACGCACTCCTACACAAACTTCTTTAAGCGACAGAGACTGAGCACAACGCCTATGACTCATTCACGAAAGTCCACATTGCTTTGTCTTTCAATTGCAAAAATATTTATTTCTCGTTTATTGCATTTGTTTATTCCCGAATAATTTTAAAATCAGTAGTCGATCCATTTTTCCGTTTTAGATATTCAGTGGAACATATATATTGATTGAAACGGAAGGGTATGACCAGTTATCAGGTTTGTTGCAACAATTTATTTATGTTTCTTTTGTTTCTTAGGTGCAACAGTTTTTGATTAGCACGAAAGCTAAGTATATTGAATCTTCTAAACCTGATATTCTTTCTGTCATCCAACAATTTAAAGATATTGTTCCTGACACGGAAAATTACTTATTTCCCGATGGGAAACGACGCTTAGCGTTTCTTCTGAAAGGCACTATTCCAGTATTGTATAAGGTTTGTCTATTGTATAGCAACTTGCTTCTATGTTGTTCCATCTAGGGTGCATGTTACAATATTCCTATTGCTGTATATCTATGGGATACTCATCCATACTATGCTCCTGTTTGCTTTGTGAGACCTACAAGTACCATGATTGTTAAAGAATCTGAAAGTGTTAACAAAGAAGGTCGCATTTTCTTACCTTATTTGAACGAGTGGAGGTATCCAGGGTATGATCTTGTCACTTTATTGCAGGTACTGTTACATTTCCCCTTTTCTCAAACCTCCTGTTAAGATTATGACAATGATTTTCCAAGAAAAATGTCCAGTTTTTGCTAGAAGTGCTACTCAGTCGAAAGCCTCTATAACATCTACTCCCACACCTACGACAACATCGACACCCGTTCCTTCTGCTATCACAAACCCTACACCTTATCCAACGTCTTATCCAACAGGAGGGATGCCGACTCCATACCCCGCGACATCAGCGTTCTCAAATCCTGCACCATATCCGTTAGGACAGGCTCAAGCAAAGTGAGTTTTTGTTCCTCAGCTGAATGTTTGAATATTATTTTTATTCAGTCATGCTTATGTGAACACACCACAACCGAATAATTCTTATGGCATGCCTCGTCCAGTCCGACCCTCCCCTCCAATACCTACAGGGACTATTCAACCTGAACATATTCGTGCTTCGTTGTTGAGCGCTTTGGAAGATAAGTTCAAGCAGAAAATACAAGACGACTTAGGTTTTAATTTTATTCATATTTCTATTTTCATATGTCCCATATTGTAGGTATTAATTACGCTGAAATGGCTTCTATAAATCAAACCAAAAAAGAGCTTCAAACGGGACAGCAAAAATTGAAACAAATGATTGAAGAGTTAGAAAATGCTAATCGAGAAATTGATACCTTCACGAAAGCTTACGAGGTAACTTGAAATCATTGATGAAATTTATAAAAGTAATCTAGGCAAAAAAGGGAGAATTAACGAAAGCTCTTCGGGAGAATGGGGAATCTGACTCAAGCATTGATAGTGCAATAGATGCAACAACTCCGCTTCATAAACAATTATTAGATAATTATGCCTCTGATTTAGCCTGTGATGACACTATATATGCTTTGGGTTAGTCATTAGCTAGTTCGTTATTAATGAGATGATTACTTCAGGTCAAGCAAAGATTAAAGGTGTCTTATCTCTACAAGATTACTTACGTCATGTTCGCTCAGTTTCGCGTAAGCAGTTTGAGCACAGAGCGACAATGCAAAAATGCCGAAGGGTAGCGGGTCTCCCACTATAAATATATAAATTCCTTAAAATGTGATACCGATGTGCCGATCTGCTTTGTTCATATTTTGTGATGATTATTGAACCTTTGTTTTATTTATTCCTTGCCTTCTGAGACTGATTTATCATAGCATTAATTATCTTCTTTCCTTGATGTTCTTGCTTCTAAAACGTAAAAAAAAACTATTCGTCACGTATTTCTTCCAATACTACACATTGTCGATTCGATCGAATACTTTTTTCCTTCTCATATTTACTGTTTCAAATATTATTTCCAGAGCCATGCAGGCCATTAAATGTGTAGTTGTAGGAGACGGTGCTGTAGGAAAAACATGCTTGCTTATTTCTTACACAACAAATGCCTTTCCTGGAGAATACATTCCAACAGTTCGTCCATTTCAGTTCAGATCTATTTAAAACGTATGTTTTCAGGTTTTTGATAATTATTCAGCCAATGTTATGGTTGACGGAAGGCCTATAAATCTTGGTCTTTGGGATACTGCTGGACAAGAAGATTACGATAGGTAAAGCTGACCCTTCATTTCCCTCTTTCGAATTCAATTTTTCTTTACTTACAGATTGAGGCCTTTATCGTATCCTCAAACTGATGTTTTTCTTGTTTGCTTCTCGTTGGTAAATCCTGCCAGTTTTGAAAATGTTAGAGCAAAATGGTAAATTGATGAATTTTACATGTTAATTTCATGTTAATCATAGGTATCCTGAAGTTTCGCATCATTGTCCTAATACTCCAATCATTCTTGTTGGAACCAAGGCGGATTTAAGAGAGGATAGGGAAACAATTGAAAGGTATTTGATTTCTTCTGTCTGTTCAGCATTTTCGATTCTCAGGCTGCGAGAGCGTCGTTTAGCTCCTATTAGTCCTACACAGGGACTAGTGATGGCCAAAGAGATTAAGGCAGTAAAATATTTCGAATGTTCAGCTTTGACACAAAAGGGTTTGAAACAGGTGAGTCCAGTTGTGTGTTGATATATTGTTACAATCTCTTCTCAGGTATTCGATGAAGCTATTCGAGCTGTTCTTTGCCCACCAGCCAAGCCAAAAAAGAAAAAATGTACCATTTTGTAATAAGTAAGAAAAAAAAAGATATTTTGTGACTGGCTTTCGCAATGTTCTGTTTATGTGCTTCCTGAGTCGCCGTGTCTCATGCGAAATATTTCTGTGCCCACTTATCATGCTCATACAGCTTCTACGGTCGTATTCAGTGAACTTAAGTGCACTCTTATCATTGTGAATTTTTGCTCGTTTTATATATACGGCACTAAAATATTTCATATCTGGTTATGTTTGTGTATGTTCTGAATGTAAGAGAAAACTATTTTGCTATCTAATCGCCCTCTAAATATTAGGTTTTGTTTCCATTTTCGCTTTTACATACTTATTTCATTTATCTCTTCACGATCAGATTTGCTATTTTTATTTAACATTTTCCCTTCAATAAACATTAACAGTTGAGTTATGGATTAATCGAGTGCTTTAATGGATTGATGGTTCAGTTTCAATAATTACTTGATGGATTTATCATGTTGTGAAGATTCACATAAGAATTTACTTCTGTTTTTCTTCAAATGTTTTATTTTCTCCCCTCGTATCCATTAAAATCTGTGGACAGAAACTTGCTGAGATAAGAAAGCACAGTATTTCTAACTCTCGACATCTTTCATGTTGAATAGCAATATATTACGCAACAAGCTGTTGATAGTTTGAATGATATTCATGCGCACGCACTCTTCCACTTTTTGATTTGGGATTTGTTGGATATGGGGTATCATCAGTTGATTGATGATCTTTGTACCTCTTTTGTTCACTAATCCAGCTTGTTCGAGAAAGTTTGTCGAATGATTCGAGAAGGAAGCGAACTGCATACAGCAATCGAGAATGAGCTGTCCATCTGGAACTGTTATTGGTTTAACTTTTGAAAATCTGTCTGATAGGGATAAGCTTATGAACTGAACGTGTTTGGTTAAGCTATTGAACGCTCTCCCTTTTTTTCATTTAAATATTTCATCGTTAGATGATCGGCCTGTTTCATTATTGTTTGCTTATGTTTTGAGGTGGGTTAATCTTCAAAAAGGCTGATGATGTATTCACGTTCTGTTTCGAAAGTCATTTATGAGTTTAGGTTTGGTCTCTATCTTCAGCTTGCTAGAAATAACTTATTCATGTTGTGAATATTGACGACCATAGCAATCGCGGTAAAACTCAGTGGGAGCGCAGATTTATGTAGTTGCTAGATGCTTTTTTTGAGATTTCATCTAATTTTCACATGAAAAGCTCAGAATGAAAACAAAAATAATAAGTTCTCGGGAGAGAGATTCTTGAGATTTCTGTGAATGTTCGCTGGTTCTACTGTATTTCCGGCTTGCATCTATAATTCCATGACATGTTTCGAAAACATTAATAACGTTAGGAGTGTATGATAGATTTTCATAGTGAACGGCTTTTTTTGCTTAAACTGTCTGAATTGATGATCAAGCGTAGGCCTTGGATGTATTTACTATACGCTGCGTATTCTATGGGATCCAAAATGGATTTCACTTCCTTTTCTGAATACAAATTACATTCTGAGTCAACTGTTGTTTCCAGTTTTCGGTTTTTTGTTTCTATCTCTAACCTGTAGTTCCATATGAGATACTCCTCTATAACAATACCGTAATTATTCCTAACGTAGCAGGAAAATACATCCTTCGAGCAAAAGTGGCCAATTGATAATTCTTTCTGGATCCTTTAATGTTTATGTCTTTTCAGTTCATCTCAATAACCATTTTTTCAAGTTGATTTTATTTTCTTCGTTTTCTCGATGAACTCAACATCATATTGATACTCTGGGAAGATCCATTGAACTTTGTAATCTCTTAACTCATAACATTTATTTAGCTCAGACGATCCATATCAAAATGACTCTAGGCTCTTTCCATACTTATTTTTCGTACGTAGAACCCTGAGAGAAGTGGTCTAGAAAAAGATGAGGGTGGGATTATTATTATGGGGGAATACTATTTAAGGAACTTTGATACTTGAACCTTTTTTTGGATTCGGAAATTTACGCAAAAATTGAATGGGAGTCTTTTCACAAGATTATCCCGCATATGGTCACGATCATACATAAAAGAGTGTGACGTGGCGATACTCATTAACTAGACTCACACTTGAGTAGTTTCTTTACTTTATCACACTACGAGTGTCAAGTTAAGAACTTTCCGTTTTCTCCGGAAAAGCTAGGACGTAAAGTACTTTGCACTGTTCAATGAAGTGATAATACTTCGAATCAGTATGAGATAATATCTTGAAAGAAAAAGGAAGAAGGCAAAAAAGTGGACAAAGATTCCAGATTAGTCAAGAAAGTCCTAACAAAAGACTTACGTGACTGATTGACTCTATATGAATACTAGAAAGGACATTCGGTAAAAAGAATGCCGATAAGTGATTTGATTTCAGTGGTTATCCTCATTTCACGGTGAGCGGAACAGGGAAGGGGATGTTGAAACTGAATCTAACGGGATGCTATTTGAGAAGTTTGAGGGTTTGATGCCTCTTTTAAAATTATGGAATAAGAAGGTAAGTCGGCTGGCCCATCTGGAGAAGAGCAGGGTACATCGAGAAGTCCTGATCTTTACATGGGTGATAGGGATGTTGTACTCATACATATTTTCTTCAGAGAGGCGCTATGAAATACTATTGGTATTTTCAAAATGTTCCACTGTTTTCTAAGGAAGCAAAATAATCTGCTCAAGATCATAGGAAAAGCATTACTCTTAATGTGTGAAGCTTTTTGTGCCTTTCCGAGGATATCTGGCCGTTTTTCTCTACTGAGGTATTATCCAATTGACTAATTATCTTGATTTCGCTATAGCATGGAATAAGATTTATGTGTTTCCACTCATCATTCCGCATTGAAAAGCATGATTTCGCTTTTTTGGTATCTTAAGTGCAAGACCGATTAGGCTTAATTACTTCATCATTCTAATGTTTTCGAAGTGTTATTACTGGTGCTTTATATCCAGCATGCTTTCAAGATTCAAGCACGCTAATATATATGTGGGATAAGTTCCTTATACTACATATTTTTCGGATCAAGCAAATGCTAGTGGCCTTTGGTAGAATGAATAATTCACGATCTTTTTTTTTCTACCAGTAAATCTATAGTGACCGCATCCTAGTCTCTTCGTTGAGTTACAAAGTCTTTCGTTTACGAATGACTTCTCGCCTAACAACTACTACTTTCATGCGTGTTTTTCTTTGTTTGTACCGCTAGCTTTCAGTTTATTTTTGAATGTTCCTAGTATGAGGACTTTCAAAGATATATCGTAGGGGAACTCAATTCTTTTTTTCGCCCTCAAAGTCCGTAAACTTTGTTGGATTTCTTTTTTTTGTAACCTCTATGGTTAACTTCTATCAGATGAGACACATCTCGGCTGTATGTGGGTGGGACGTAGAAAGAAAGGAAGAGACTGAGTTGCTCAGATTGAGACCGCCCCTCTTTCAGCACATTTTTGGCTAAAGCTCAGCGATGACTATGCGTCTTTTTATTTGTGTTATGGTTTTTATAAGTACTTTAACACAAGCTTACTATCTTGGTAATCCTGACTATTATGGACGGAACGATTTAAACAGGTTCGTGATTTTCATATTGGTTTCGAGCAGTAGTTGTTAGCTTGTTGTGAGAAAACATTGAACGAGATTGTTTTTAACAGAGAGTTAGAATTTCTTTTTATGAACAACTGTGACTTGCCATTTTCTTCAAGTATAGAAAGGGTTAATCACTCGAGATATTCTTATGTATTCGTGTCAGAATGCTCAAAGTGTAGACAAAATTGGAAGAGTTCACTTCAAAACCTACTTGAACATCGCTTCAATCATTTTCGGGCCTATTTTTAACTGAGAGCGATTATTCGCTGATTGTGGGTCCCTATCCAAAAAATAAATGAAATTACGGATTTATAAGTTTAAAGTTCAAGCAACGACGATGTCATGTATATGCCGGTCAAGTGAGCTTATGTCACAACTTCAGAAGGCTAGTTAGATCTATTCGGTTCTTCCGATGTGTTTTAGTCAGTTGAAGAGGAACAGTTGAAATTTGAGGCAACTTCATCATTTGGATGAATGGTGAAGCTGGCGTTATACTATGATCGTCTAAATGAAGTTATCCCGGACGATGTCATGACTGCCTCTTGATTAGCTGTGGGAATTCAATCATTTTCCACATCATCACCCACATCCATTCTACCGTACTAGAAATTTGGGAGAATTTTAAAGATTTTTATTGTCTGCTGTTTTTCTCATCTTACATTCGAGCATAGAGTCGATAAGGTCAATTTTTCAAAAATCTGTCAAATGATCAAAACATTTGGATAAGTTCGGCTAACTCGAACAGTGAGAAAAAAAACAGAAATCGTCTACATATCCGATATCCAAGAGCCTATTCTATTGATGGCCAGGATTGAGACGACTCTCATTCATTGAGTTTGGTTGGTGTTTAATTGTCGCCAATTCTATGAGAGATTTCTAATAATGAGCTTCTCGATTTAAGTGAAAAACCTCTCGAAACTAGTTGGTTTTGTCAACAAAATCGGGATCTTAAAAATAGACAATGTACAGCAGTGAAAAACTTTATTGCAGATTGATGAAAGCTGAGGAATATCCCATCGTCATGCCGGAGATGTGGCCAGGATCAGATAGCAGCAACCGTAAACAGCAGTTGTCAACACTTCAAAAAGAAAAAAAAGCAGCTTTTGCACCTATAAAAAGATTCCGGCCCTGCTATTACTCCCCCATCCAATGCCTAATCAAACGTCGATGATGAGATCTCATAATTTGCCTGTGCGTATCGTGGGGAAGTCCATAGTAAAAGACGATATCTGCTTTTATAGATTTTACTCACTTAATAAACGGAATGTTAACATTTTCTTTATTAAAGAAACAGGAGTAATGACTGTGATGAGGATGATTGCATCATGAACATTAATTTTCATAGAAAAGAGCTAAGCTAAGAGAACATCATACAAGAACATGCGACTACAATTAAGAATAAAGATAACACAACTAGAAGGAAATATTCTTCGAATAGAATTGAGATACTTGTTTCTTTTACATACTCAACAAGTTTATAACTGCAAGCTTAGTAGCGAAATGAAGAACTGTATTGCTTATATCACAAAGTAAAGTTAGTTGAGCTATGAAAGTGAGGAAACGAATCGAAATAAAATGGAAGATGAAACATATCAAAATAGAAAACACCTTACGGTTCGGGCTCACGTTCAGCTTCTACTTCTTGTATAACATCCTCTCCTCTCTGTTTTCTCTTGGCGAGCAATCTATTGTTTGAATCAGCTAAACTTTTAATCTGCACATTATCTGGTCCAACTCTCATAGAAGCTAAGGTTTTCTCCATTTCATCCTTTGATTGAAAAAATTATAAGCCGGATGAGTTGAGAAAGTTACCTGCATGTCACCCCATTGAGCTTGTTGATCCAAGAGCACGCTGCTAGTGTGTAGAGGTGTATCAGGGACCTAAAAATTGTCTGCTTTCATAACATAGAACAGCCATGAAAAACATGGTTAGGGTTGTGAAGTACAATACTGCATAAAATGGATTAATGAAAATGAGGAAAATATTCAAAAATTGTAAAACAGCTATTGGCTAATCAATGTTTTCTTTCTACCTTAATGGTGGGGATGAACATAGGTACAAAGGGAAGAAAGCCATACCGAGTTGAAATGGGTTATCCATTTATGGGACATCGTTTGTTCAATAGTGAATCTCTCGGAAGGATCAGTCTTCAACAATCTCTTAATCAAATCTTTGGCTGAAAGCAATCGTGTTTCTCAGCCTGAAACAGTTTGGGTCATACCAGCTTCCGAAACACAATCCCATTCTGGAGACGGGAAGGTGTATTGGCCAGATTTTATTTTTTCTTTCATTCCAGGCGACATTGGAAGGCCGTTTTGAGAGAAGAAGGGGGGATAACCACATAATCTTAAGGTGTTATGTAAACTAAACAACCATTTGCATGGAACTCACAATATATACATAACAACTCCTATGGACCAAAGGTCACAGGACTTATCATATTTTTCTGCTCCGAGAACCTCAAACTAACCAATAAGCCAAGAAAAAACTGTTGTTTACCTCTGGGGCGCAATAATAAGGAGTGAAACAAGCAGTAGCTAGTCCTTGAGGATCGTTTTCATCAGTCTTTTTTGCGAACCCAAAGTCCGTTAACTTCAGGGCAGAATTAGCTGCCTCACTAAGTCATTAAACTGAGTTTTTGAAAACAGAGTAAATGAGAACCTTGAGTATAATAAATTTTCAGGCTTGATATCGCGATGAGCTATATTCATGGAATGTAAATGAGCAACAGCAGAACATATTTGATACATAATACTAGCAGCCTCCCTCTCAGTGAAAGCATTTTGGCCTCTAGCCTTAAATCAATTTTGAAAGGTTAATCAAACTAGCTATCCATCGTAATATTACCTGGATTCTATTGAACAGTTCTCCACCTTTCATACTTTCCATTACAACAAGCAAGCATTGCACTTCATTATAAGAATTCTCATAAACATCAACTACTTTGACAATGTTCGGATGTCCACTAGCCATATAATGCAACTCAACCTGCAACATAGTATATTCAAAACTATATGAAGTTAATTTTTAACCTCTCGTCGAGCTTTAGGAACATCTCGGAGAACTTTCAGTGCAAACTTATCTCCAGTTTGACGATTCTCGCATTCAACTACTTTACCATTTATCCCTACACCAAGAACCTGAAACCATCAAAAATGACTGTTTGACTATTGTGAAAAAAACAACTACTTTACGACTAATTCGGTAGTCTTGTGTCACAGGATGCGTGTGATAAGGCATAGTTATCCCAGGTTTTCGATTCTCAATACTAGCTTCCTTTACCTGAATCTTTTTTCGAGCAGTCTGAAACAAACGTGATGCAAAGCGCTTTCAAAAAAAGAGAGCAGAGAGCAAAAGGTTCCGAACAGCTTGCAGGATGTAAATTTGAAATGAAACAACTACGCAAATTGAAAACAAATCTGTACATTCATGCAACCAGTGCTTTTTGTGTAATAGTAACCAGCATGCTATTCGTGCACCACAGTTCATGCAAAATACCTTATGATGTCGGAATGGATTCCTATTTGTTTCAGGATTTTTTGTAGATTCAGTATTTCCCATCAATGACTGCACACTTTTTTGAGTGTTGAATACTCGTCAACCTACCATATTATAATGAAATCTGTGGACATCACAACATTGAAAACCTGATTACACGTACACACCAAGCACACACTATTTTGAGAAAAAAAAACATTAAAACGTTCACGTTAATTTTAAAAAATATAATCATATTCATACATCAATGAGTAATCAGATAAAACACGTAAAGCTTAATGCCTCCCACAAAAGCGCGCCATCCTTGCGCATTTGCCGACTGCCGCACGCTTTCTTCAGCACTGTCTTACATGCAGAAGCGTTATATTTAGATATACATGGTCAGATATACTATTAAACCTTTTTGCCTACTTCTGATATTGTTTGCTTCACAATTCTGGTATGAGTGAAGAAAGCAAAATATCGAACCCATCGTTATTTGAATATTCGGTTTGTTCTGTTGTAAATCTTGAACCTTAATAGTGTTCCAGAACTTCACCACTTATG
The DNA here is from genome assembly GCA_943334845.2 of Auanema sp. JU1783. Taxonomy (NCBI): domain Eukaryota; kingdom Metazoa; phylum Nematoda; class Chromadorea; order Rhabditida; family Rhabditidae; genus Auanema; species Auanema sp. JU1783. The sequence continues at coordinate 58,342 of CALQYR020007309.1, forward strand.
TTTTCGAAGGGGAAACAGAGGTTGCTGATCCTGTGAGTTGTTTGCCTGTGGGAAGTCATCACGTCTTACCATGGATATCTAGTCACACAATTTCTTTACCTGGTATTTCACATTGAGTAGTTTTTATTAATTTTTTAATCTAGGAGAAATTGTCCCCTTCCACATGGAAACTGGAAGTCGTGCCTTGTCCATCATTGGAGCTCTCGAAGAGAGAACTTACTTAGTTACTGGATGTGGAAACATGACTGATATGCAAACTCATAGCTTTGAGAATGGGATTCTTGTTGAGGTAATATTCTCTAAGCTCTATTTTTGCCTATTGCTATAGTTGATCCGTTACGAACTAATGCATAGACTTGTATCTGCTTATGGCCGAGCCAAACAAAAAGTTGAAATCCTGAAATATTATGAACCCCACAATGATATAAAATGTGAGCCGCACTTCTTAGTATTTCAATCGAAAACTTTTTTTTAAGACGAAACTTGTATGTTCCGGGTGGCACCCGACTATCTTCCCCCGGACATCAAATATTTGAGTCCGACTACTTTCCAGCGACTGTCTAAAGACGAGGTTCATTTCCTGATAATTTTGTCGTTAATATCTTAAATTCTAGGGGATTCGCACGGTTGCTAATATATACAATGTTCCGGCGCATTTGCTACGAACTAAAAGTCATGTATGTCAGGTTTTTGAGTCGTTGTTCATGAAGTCTTTTGGAGGCAGAAGTTCTGGAGAAGCTTGAGAACTATATGTTGAAATGGTACACGGAGACTGAAGTATTCAATACATTAAAGCTGGTTTTGTTAATTGAGAAAACCGATTTTACATTGATGGTTACAGGGATTAGCTATGTTCACCTATTGGGTCTCGTTTCATACTATTCTCTCCGAAGAAAGCAAAAGATGGTTTTTGTTGGAGAATGAAGTTTTTAAAAGAATTGCATTCTTGGAAGAATGTATTTTAGAAGTATCCTCTCTTTCAGTTGCAAATTCTTCTAATTTGATTGTTTTTTTACAGAAACCAACTGTTATGTGTTTGAACTGCAATAATCCTGTCGCTAACATATCCGACTTGGACCGATTTTGCGAACATGGAGCCAAGGCATTATTCGTTAATAGATGTAATCAGTGTGCATATCCATTCTTGATAATCTCTTTATTTAGTTGGGCACGGCCACAACCTTGTAATGTTCAAAAAAATTGTTGGGTTTGATAGAGTAGCAGATCCTGCCAAAGATTTCACTTGGTTTCCTGGGTACTTTCTTTTTAATTTTTCTGTTTGATCTTTTGTATTCATAGGTATACTTGGCAAATCTTGGAATGTAGTATCTGCTCACACCATATTGGATGGGAGTTCGTTTCATTTGATAACTCGAAGAAGTTTTACGGTCTCACAGAGTATTTCATATCCCTAGAAGAGAGTGAATTAGATTCAGATACGAACT
>CALQYR020007309.1:69976-86142 GCA_943334845.2 Auanema sp. JU1783
CTTGCTTATCCGAGTATGATCAATTTTACAGATTTCGAGATTTACAGTTCAAGCTACATCCTGATAAGTTTGCACGTTCTTCAGAAGTTGAGAAAAATATGTCCGATGAGCATTCCCGTAAACTGAATAGGGCATTCAAAACGTTGTCTGAACCACTCGCACGAGCTCGATACTTATTGCAAGTCCTCGGAGAAGAGGAAACCACTGGTATTCATATATATTTTTAATATGCTGCACAGTTTCAGCTGATTTATCACCTGAGGATTTGATGAAAATGATGGAATGGAATGAGAAAGTTGCAGAAATGAGTAAACAAGATTTAGAGAGGGAGAGAATTGTTGTTCAAAACAGCATACTACATTGTTTATCTGAACTACAGAAAGCGTTCTCAAAGCGCCTTTTGAGCGAAGTTTATACTCGTGAAAGAAACTTATACATTGCTTTCTATAGGTGAAACAACAAGTGACATCTTTGAGCTATTTGTATTCTCTTCGGAAGACCATCGATGACAAGTTAGAAAAAAGTCATTCATCATGACGCCTAGGCGCCTCTTGAATGTTTATAAATATTGTCCATTAATCTACAACTGTCTCATTGTACTTTGATGAAAAATAGTTTGTATTTTGTTTTTTCTTCTTGAAGTAGGTAACAATTACCTATGATACTTAACATTTCTTATGTGGAATTTTCCATACCATAATTTTCTGTCATCCGCTCCAAAAGCGCCACACCAAAAATGAGGTGACTGAGTAAGGCCACGTTTTCTTTTCATTCTCATCATTTTTGATCGTACGAGTTTGCCTGCCCTAGCAGTTTACATTCGCGAATGTTCTTCTTCCTTTTTGCCACTTATCAATTCGCGTACATCACTGATGGCGTGTTAATCGGCACGTATCGGGCCAGCACTGTTTGTCTCTTTATTTGTTCGGGCACGTCAAGTAGTCACAGTCCCTATTCTTTGCCGTTATTTTATTTTTCACAGTTAAGATCGTTACGTTTAGGTAAAATGGTTGCGGAACAACTTCGTTTGGATTTAGAAGATGCTGCAAATCGCATGCGTATCTCTGCTATAGAAATGACCTGTGCTAGCAAGAGTGGACATCCATCCTCTTCTACTTCTGCAGGTTAGTAAATTCATAATATTGGGACATGAACTTTTTTTCAGCTGAAATCATCTCTACTCTCTTCTTCCATGAAATGAAGTATGACATCGCTGAGCCTAAATCTGCTAGCGCTGATCGTTTCGTTCTTTCCAAGGTTTATTGATTTGTTATCGCATTTTCTATCGATAACTCTAGGGACATGCTTGCCCCATTCTGTATGCTGCTTGGGAAGAGGCTGGTCTACTGTCTCACGAGCAAGTTCTCTCTTTGAGAAAAATTGACTCCGACATTGAGGGACATCCTACTCCAGTTCGTATTAGAACACCATAATAAAGAGAAAGAATGCTTTTTAGAGATTGAACTTCATCGATGTTGCTACCGGATCTTTGGGACAAGGGCTTTCTTGTGCTGCTGGTATGGCATATGTCGGAAAAAATATTGATAAGGCCAGTTATCGCGTTTACTGCTTGCTAGGAGATGGAGAAAGTGCTGAAGGATCTGTCTGGGAAGCCGCTGGTGAGTGAATACTTATTTCAGCTTATGAACTTTCTGGATTTCTTACAGCCTTTGCTTCATACTACAGCCTGGACAATCTAGTTGCACTCGTAGATGTCAACAGACTCGGCCAATCACAACAAACTGCCCTTGGGCATAGTGTTGAAGTTTATCAGGTAAGAAGATAAAAAAACACGTTTTTTTTATTCAGTGCTACAGGCTCGTTTTGCCGCTTTTGGATTCCATTCGATTGTTGTCGATGGACACAATATCGATGAATTGATTGCTGCTTATGAAACTGCCAAAAATACCAAGGTTACCTAAACTGGGAGTTATGTTGACACGTTATGACTTTAGGGAAAGCCAACAGCTATCATTTGTAAAACATTGAAGGGAAAAGGAATTGAGGGAGTGGAAGACCTCGATAACTGGCATGGAAAGCCTGTTGCGGCCGATAAGGTTCACTATAAACCTCATTTTTCATATGGCTCGCATTACAGATCAACGCAATTAAAGCTCGTTTCCACGGAAGTCAAAAAGGCAAACTTGTAGCTTCTAAGCCACTGAATGATGCTCCTGTGGTTGATCTTCAACTAGGGTCGATCAAGATTGCTACTCCAACTTACAAGAAGGGAGAAAAGGTAACTTTGTTTCGATTCTGCCTAACTTATTTGTTTCGTAGGTTGCTACTCGCGCTGCTTATGGAACAGCTCTTGCTAAGCTTGGTGACGCAAGTCCCAGAGTCATTGGGCTTGACGGTGATACCAAAAACTCTACTTTCTCTGACAAACTTCTAAATGTTTGTTCAACCTCCTTGTAACGGTGTTATTGTTTTTTTTTTGATAGAAACATCCCAACCAGTTCATTGAATGTTTCATTGCTGAACAAAATCTTGTTGGCGTTGCCGTCGGTGCTCAATGCAGAGACAGAACTATTCCATTCACAAGGTATATCTGGCTATTATGAGAAGAAGAACCTCAATATGACATTGTAGCACTTTTGCTGCTTTCTTCACTCGTGCTGCTGATCAAATCCGCATGGGAGCTGTTTCATTTGCAAATGTGAAGTTTGCTGGTTCTCATGTTGGAGTTTCCATCGGAGAAGATGGACCATCCCAAATGGCTCTCGAGGTTTGTGCAAAGCAAATGTATCTGATGTCTCCCACCTATCTAGGACTTGGCTATGTTCCGTGCTATTCCTGGCTCAACTGTTTTCTACCCCACTGATGCTGTCTCAGCTGAACGAGCCACTGAGCTTGCTGCTAATATCAGAGGAATGGTTTTCATAAGAACAGGTCGCCCAGCACTAGAAGTTCTTTATGACAATGATGAAGTATTCCAAGTTGGACAAGCTAAGGTATTTTTTGAACATCACTCTTTTCTGTTGATCTAAACTTAAATCATCAGATTGTCAAACAATCTCCTCAGGACAAGATTGTTCTTATTGGATCAGGAGTTACTCTTTATGAATGTCTCAAGGCTGCTGACCAACTAGAGAAGGAAGGTCAGTTTCAACATATGTACTCTAAACATTATAAAATTAAGGCATCCATGCTTGTGTCATTGATCCTTTCACCATCAAGCCTATTGACAAGCAAACCATTCTTCAACAAGCCCAGCGCGTCGGTGGTAAAGTTTTAACTGTCGAGGATCATTATCCAGCTGGAGGAATCGGAGAAACAGTGAAAACCAATTCCTTGTATAATCTTATATTTTATTTTAGGTATCTGCTGCTTTGGCTGATGAAGCTGTTAGAGTTCGTTCTCTATGCGTTCACGATGTTCCTCGCTCAGGACCACCTGATGATTTGGTTGACTTGTTTGGAATCTCGGCCCGCCACATCGTCAATGCTGTCAAGCAGTTTTAATCGATTTTCTTATCTAGCGTGCTGTTAATTCTCGTAATAAGTTATCCACTTCATCAAATGATAACAGTAATGTTATCTTAGGGAGTGTTTTGTGTTTTCGGTGATAATAAAATGAATATAATTAATTAAGTTTCATTTACAAAATCATCAATGCACAATCCGACGGAGCAAACAACAAAAGAATGAGGACACTTTCATATTTGGCGCGAACTAAACTGGAAAACTTTCTATCGAAACGAAATGGATATTATCCATTACAGAAAAAATGAACCTTGATATGAATTGGTTGTTCTCTCGATTTTATCAACTATGTTGTTTGTTGCTATCTCAACTACTCTACTCTATTAAAGGTTGTGTTGTACCGAATTTATCACCACGTTGTCTGTAGCGTACGACTACACCATCTCAACTTAATACAGTTTAGAGAAACTATCATAGTCTCCGCCTATAACCCTTGACCAATTACGTTTATCTGCCTATGTAGGATGACCTGTTTTCTATGTTTGTCCGCATTGTGTTCCTATTTGTGACGTTTACGACTCGCTCATTTACTTCAGTTTAGAATGAAAATAGCTATCATTGGACAATCTGCCTTCGGAGTAGATGTGTACAAAGCTTTACGTAGTAATGGACATGAAATTGTCGTAGTCTTCACCATCCCTGATAAGAATGGCAGAGAAGATCTTCTAGGTTAGCGAAACAATATTTATCATAAGAGTTTCGATTTTTCAGCTCTCGAAGCTGCTAATGATGGTGTTCCTGTTGAAAAGCCTTCCCGTTGGAGAAGAAAGAATGCCGAAGGGAAATTCGAGGTAATTCTTAAACAAATTATTCTGATCCAGTGGCTTAGACTATTCCGGAAATGCTCAAACTTTACAAATCGTTCGGAGCTGAATTGAACGTTCTCCCTTTCTGCACCCAGTTCATTCCCTTGGATATTACCGAAGCTCCAGAATATAAAAGCATTATTTATCATCCCTCGATTTTACCAAAACATAGGTTCTTATCTTAAAAAACTACTAAATTATTGGTATATTTGTAGAGGGGCTTCTGCCATCAACTGGACCCTAATAGAAGGAGATGAAGAAGCAGGGTTGAGTATATTTTGGGCTGATGATGGACTCGATACTGGACCAATTTTGTTGCAAAAAAAGTGCAAGTTAGTTCTGAGCAAGAGTGCTTCCAAATTTGAACCCATTTAGGGTCGAGGAAAATGACACATTGAACTCGCTCTATAAACGATTCTTGTATCCTGCTGGAGTTGATGCTATGGTAAAGTTATTTATTTTACAAGTTTGAGCCCGCTGTTTGAAACGAACTGTTCTGCTTCATTTCTCTCTGCAATGCAACGGGCGCTGTTTAGGCATACATTGAATTAAGACTGAGCGATTGTAAATTTCAGGCTGAGGCAGTTGAATTGATAGCTGCTGGAAAAGCTCCTAGAATTGTCCAACCTGTTGAAGGAGCATCATATGAGCCTTACATCACTACAAAACCTGAATTAGCAGAAGTTGATTGGAACAAAACTCGTGATGAATTACACAATTTCATCAGGGGAAATGATAAGGTATGACGAGAGTTTTCTCTGCTAAAAAAATTTGGATCACAGGTTCCCGGCGCTTGGTCGACCTTTAATGAAGAGAAGATAACATTTTTCGGAAGTACTAAATGGAAATCCAGTTCTCTTCCTGAGGGAAGAAAAATAGTAATCAGTGAGAGAAACTTTGAAGTAATTGCTCATGATGGAGGATTACTTCTTCCGGGATCGGATGGTTACTATGTATTGAAAGCTTGAAGTTTATTTTTTTACTATTTTTTCATAGGTTAATATAGACACTATTAAAATTGGGTCTAAAACTATTCCTGCCAGCAAGTATGGAGTAGTAGAGGAAAAGGGAGAAGCACTTGTTCTAACTGATGAAGAGCAGAAAATTGTTAACGTCACACGGGTGAGAATACATTGTATTTCCTTGATAATTCGTTTTGAAGGGTATCTGGGAGGCTATTCTGAAGCAACCAGTTTCGGATGAGACTGATTTCTTTGAAGCTGGTGCTAGCTCAGCCGATGTGACAAGACTTGTTGAAGAACTTAAGTTCAATACTAAAATTGAGCTAGAAAACACTGATGTTGGTTAATCCATGGTTTTCTTAGTTATTTTTTCTTTCAGATATACATGGCCTCTAAGTTTGCAGATAGTATTGATGTGATAATTCGTAAAAGTCGAGGAGGAGACACTATTACTGTTACATATGATGCCGTAAGTTTACGACAAAGATAGAGCTCTTAATGAAAGTTCAGATCGTTATCAACGCGAACGGGCTAGAATTGAAGTTTCCTCATGAGCTCTTCATTAACGGTAAATTTGAACCTTCAGCTAGCGGAAGGTATAGGACTTCTGTCAATAATGTTCTGATTTGTTCTGTCTTTAGAACTTACGAGACTATTAACCCTGCGACAGAGCAAGTTATTTGCTCGTTGCCAAAAGCGAACATTGCTGATGTGAACAAAGCTGTAGCGGCTGCTAAAAATGTAAAAGCTTTGTGCTGTGTTTTCTTGAACTCATCATGTTTTAGGCATTCGAGAATGGAGAATGGAAGAAAATGTCAGCTCGAGAACGCGGTAAACGGCTCTTGAAACTGGCTGATTTGATGGAACAACATAAGGACGAGCTGGCAACTCTTGAGTCGTTAGATTCAGGTGCCGTTTACACTTTAGCACTCAAAACCCATGTTGGTATGTCCATCGACTCATGGAGGTACTTCGCTGGATGGTGTGATAAAATTCAAGTAACTGATTTTGCGAAGTTCTTCAAAGAAAATCTTTCAAGGGAACAACAATACCTATTTCTGATGCACGTCCCAACCATAACCTGTGCATAACTAAGCGAGAACCTATTGGAGTTGTGGGTATGATTACCCCCTGGAACTATCCTCTGATGATGCTCAGTTGGAAAATGGCTGCTTGTCTGGCTGCTGGTAATACGGTTGTACACAAACCAGCTCAGGTTTATCAATCCATTTATGTCACATCAGTAGTAACCATGTTTCAGGTCACACCATTGACTGCTCTCAAATTTGCTGAGCTCTCTGTTCTTGCTGGAATTCCTGAAGGTGTCATCAATATTGTGACCGGATCAGGAAGTGAGTTTAATGAAACTGCATGAACCGAAAATCGCATGATTCAAGGTGAAATTGGACAAGCTCTTGCTGATCATCCAGACGTCAGAAAAATTGCTTTCACTGGTTCGACAGATGTAGGAGCCCAAGTAATGTCTAGGTTTGATAACTCGTGTTATTTTCCTTTACGTTGTTTGTTCAGTTGCGCTAAGTCTAACATAAAAAAAGTGTCACTGGAATTGGGTGGAAAATCACCTCTTATCATATTTCCCGATGCTGATCTAGATCGTGCAGTGAAGCAAACGTGCACTGCAGTGTTTTTCAATAAGGGAGAAAACTGTATTGCTGCCGGAAGAATTTTCGTTGCGTCCTCGATTTACAATAGTTTCCTGAAAAAACTGATCGAAGAAACCAAAAAATATGTTATCGGAGATCCTTTGGATCGTAGTACCGCTCATGGACCTCAGAATCATAAAGCTCATCTTGATAAATTGGTTGAATATGTTCAGAAATCGGTTGCTGATGGAGCTAAGGTTGTGTAAAGTTTTTGTAAATAAGTCATGTAGAAAGTTACAGGTGGAAATCGGAGGTGCTCGTATGGATCGTCCTGGATTGTTCTTCCCTCCTACCATATTGTCTAATGTTGATGACGCTAATTTCGCTGCTAAAGAAGAATCATTCGGTCCTATCATGTGTGTGAGCGAATTCGATGAAAAGTGAGTGAAATTTCATTTATGATGACTTCCTAAATTCTCTTCAGTAACATTTCTGAGGTTATTCGTCGTGCTAATGCAACTGAGTTCGGGCTTGCCGCTGGTGTATTCTCTCAGGTATTATTAGTATGAAATTGGAACTAAAAAAACAAATCTCTACAGGATATCTCAAAGTGTCTTCGTGTCTCTTCTGAACTCCATGCTGGAACAGTGTTTGTCAACACGTATCAAAAGACTGATGTCGCCGCCCCGTTCGGTGGTTTCAAACAATCTGGTTTTGGAAAAGATTTGGGTATGATTGCTAAGCAGCCATCCGTCTATTTTTCTAATTTCAGGAATGGAAGCTTTGAATGAGTATCTTCTCACAAAAACTATCACGTTTGAATATTAACAACATTTGAAACAAGTAGCTCCTGTACTTTTCGTAATAAGCTAATAAATGTTTTATCAGTTTGATGTGAATATTTCCCTTTACGTCTATTGTAGGTCAAACAACGTCGCTGTTAGACATCGGTTGATCCCCATATATCTTTAGTCGGTATTCAAAATGTTTTCGGCCTCTTTTGTGATAGCTTTTTCTTTGTTTGAGAGTTTCGACTCAAATAACCATACTGAGAGCATGTGTTTAATGATTGTTGAAGTTTTGGGTTTTTAAATGATGGCTAGGAGAGCACTCAAGTTTCTTTACTGCCACGGCCTTGGCTCTTCCATCCATAATCGCACTGGACAGGCGCTGGTAACCTACTTCAATGGAAAAGATCATTACTTTGAAAGGTAATTTGGTGGCACCAGGAGATGGTTATCAATAGTTTCAGATTAGTTTATACAAACCCTGGTGATGCCAAAAAAGTCTGGAGGATTTCAGAATGGAAGGATGATATCAAGAATAGGATCAGTTGCGATTTATCTATCGATGGTCTGCATAATATTCATCGTTTTCAGAAAACGATCAATGGATACTCATTGCATCTAGTGCTGGAGGACATTGCGCTCTGAATGCAGCGAGAGAGTTACCTGAAAATGTCAAAGTAAACCATTATCATGTTTATTATTGCTTATACATTTTTAGGGATTGTTTCTTTTTTCTCCTGGCAGTAATCTGAATATGTCTTATTGTGATCGCATAGCTCCCGGTGCAGCAGAGTTGCTGAAAGCTGGCAAAAAACTTGTACATCCAGCTTCTCGAAACGGATATCCTGCCTTAGTTGACTATGACGGATTTCAAAGCTTCATTGATGTATTAAACTGCGTTTTACTCAAAATAATGCATTCGCTGTAGACCTGTGTCACAACATCTTCTGGAGAAATTGGAATCGAATGTCCTGTTCATATAGTTCATGGAAAGAAAGATGATGTTATAACATACAAATAACAATGTCGTTTACAACTACTCAATTCAGACAGTTCCATATCAAAACTCTTTATCACTTGCAAAAAGGCTGAGGAGTAAGGACGTGGAAATAACTTTAGTAGAGGATGGGACTCATTTGTTAGAGGTATATCGGGAAAACAAGAACAAACGATTTTTTTTCTTTTTCATAGGTGGATGATGCTATCTCAAAACTATTGGATACATTCATCGAAACAGTAGAAAGGAAGAATACTTCCAAGCTATGGTGATACTTCATTCTTTAATCTAAGATCAACACAATTTATACAGAACAACCGATCTATAGCCCCAGCACTCTTGAAATGAAAACTCATAAGGTTCATAGCGTTCACTATTAAGTTCTACAATATTTTTCTTACACTGCTTCTCAAGGAACCTAACGATGTGAATAATTCAAATAACCAACTTACAGAAAGAATGTTTATTATACCTAATACACGATATGAAGACGAGAATCAATTAACTGAGATCTGAATATTAAGTTTTCGAGTGTTAGGTGATTACTACAAGTATAGGTTTGTTGTATCATCTATCAGACAGCATTCTTTTTTCGAGCTGAAGATTGTCTGGTCCAATACCAGGGCTGATCCGTGGTTTCTGGAGCAGGAACGTTTTATGCTCATTTCAATTAGCAGGACTCCGTTTGAATAGCCTCTCCTTGTAACTAGAACCACTATTCACTCTGCAAACCAATTTAGACTTTTATGATGTGATAGGATGTGGCGGCTCTAACCTGAATTTGTGTCCCTCAAATCCTAAAGCTTTTACGATTGCAGCAATATTCTTAGCGTCATCTATCCCACTATGAAGTCGTCCCTTGCAATTCAAAAATGAAACGCACGTAGAATGAAACTCACTTCATGCTTGATGTTATAAAAGCTCAATAGATCAGAAAGGCTTTTTGCGAACTGCCCAGTATACTGACCATGCGATTTTTTGACATTTATCCACCGGGAATAGTATTCTGGCAAAGTTATTCCTTTGAATTTTGCTTCATTCGGCAATGCAACTTTCAAATCCCAATCTCCACATGTCACGAAAGCGAAGTTGGAGTCAATAATGTTTTCCTAAAGATATATTACGTATAATTAGTGTTACGCGGCAGACCTGCTTGAGCCATTCGTGGAACATTTCAAGAGCGTCATTGATATGTGGTTTGCCTTCTATCATTTCCTAACAAATTGAACAGTTAACACTCCAACTCCAATAAACGATTCCCACTTGAATGATACCCGTGAGTTGGGTACAAAAAGATGTTAATATGGGGCGTTCTGTTGGCGTAATATATTGATGAAACTTTGCTTTCTCTTCCCATGTCTCAGTGTCCAAAGCAATAACCGGCATTTCTATTATTTCCTGAACATTCAGAACACTTCTAATTATCAGAAAATTCGATGACCAACTTGACAAGGCAAAATCAATGAATCGGCTTCGCATGTAGCTTCGAAGTCCAAAACGAGAAGATAATCTAGTTTCGGGAATATTTCATTGATCATACCTTAAACTTAATTGTTGAAGTAAGCTAGCGTTCAATTACCACGAGATGTAGTTACTTTATAAGAAGAATTTACATCACTTTGCTTATGAGAAGAATGAGAAATATTTTTCTGAAACAACTAAAGTTCAAGAACCAAATATGGACGATTACCTTCTTTGTAAGCTGGCTGATTGATGTTGAGAAGCTACGAAAATGCTTTATACGATTCATGGAACGAAGTTCATATAATGAATATCAAAGATCAGCGACAACTGTACCGAGAGATACTAATCAGTGATATTATAATATCCAAACTTCACTCCAAATTGCGTACAGCGTTCACCTCATAGAACAATGTGCTATCCTGATACCTGAACTGAACTATTCTAAACTTTTTTATCGACTTGGTTATTCAGCATTTCTTTTTTTGATTTTCGAGAATGTACTTTGAACTTTAGAAATTGAATGTTTTCAAACGATTTCCCCACTGTAATGAAGAAGATTCATCGTGGTTTCTCCATCGGTGTGTCAAGCCAATGTTACGAACGTTTCTGAGTTCCTTTTTACTGTATATTTTATAAAGTTTCTTGTCGTATTATACTCTTTTATATTGATAGACGTAATATTGCGAAAAACAATCTCAAGAACCGTTCAGTTAGAAATCCGATGAAGTCATGAATTCTCGTTGAATTTTCGAGTGTGAACAGTTCCTATCGAATCATAGAAGGGGAAATCTCGAAAATATTAGTGGTAAAGGACAATATAACACGGAAACAAGGAATTTCTTATTCGATCAAAGTCTCTCTCATTCTCTTTATATTTCAACGATCATTTACGTCTGTTTCCCCCTCCTTATCTCACACCCTCTTCAAGGTCTATCGCGGAGCTTAAACGGTTCTATCTTTCTGTCTGTTCTGACACAACCACCAGGCGCAAAATTCTGGAGAAAACATGTGGGATTGTTGTAGGTGAGTTTTTTCTACACATTAAACATTATTTTGTCATTTTAATAATTGAACCAATTGTATTGATTTAGCGCTGATGATTTCGCGGCCGATACAAAAATGCAGCACCATGATTTTGCCCATTATTCTCAAGATCATATGCCCTGCTTCCAGGTACATTCATCTCCACAATTGAAATACATTACTCATGAAATGAATTTTCGCTATGAACATTTCATTTAACTAGTACAATAATAAGCTAAGGTTTGCGAGAAAAACTGTTTACAAGAAAAAATAAAACAATGTTAAACAAGTAATGATAATATCTTCAGCCACCAACGTTTCAAACTGGTAAGCTCTCTGAAGGATGTCAAATATCGCATTCATATGATGTAACAGGAGCTCAAGATCATGTGAATAGCCAGCAGCACGATCATTCTCATCACCACCATCACCATCACCACCATCATCATCATCCTCATTCTCATTCTCATTCTCATTCTCACTCTCACTCTCATCAAGAGTCGCATCAAACTGTTGAGTCACTTGAATTGCAAGAGCAACATGAATTACATGACCCTAGTCATTCGCACAATCATGCACGTTGCCATTATTATTTCGCTGAAAACGGTAAAACAATTGTCTAAATAATAGCAAGATCTAAGTGTTCAGAACTCAACCATGTACCTGACGTTAATCACTCGAAACTGGCATGCCAGTTCAATTGGAATAATGGTCCATGTCCTCCTCAATGCGAAGATCGCCTCCCTGAAATGAATGAGCCCGACAAGAAAAAAATACTCCAAGAGATTCATGAAGAGTGTGAGCATTTATTGGCCAAGGATGACTGTGCATCCTGTCATATTAAGTATGTTCACGTTGTGTAGAGTAATTCTATTTTTTCTACCTCAGATTCGGAGACAATACAGAGGATATAAAAGCTATCCCTTTCAGCAAACTTGTGAATATAGTACTCATGACAGCTGGAGCATCATTGGATGGTATTTCTCCAAAAACAGTTTTTTCTTAAGAGGCTCTGAAATTTTTTCAGATGTTAGTCGCGCTGCATCAGCTTTATGTAGGAAACGAGAGCAAAACAAAGAGGCAGCATCAAAATACAGAGATCGTCAAAAGAACAAGTAATCCTGACTAATCTCATTAATAGAGACTTATCATATAATTCAAGGTGGCGTCAGCTAATGGATGAGAAAGAGCTACTAGAAGATAAAAATGCAAAGTTGAAAGAAAATGTTGCATTTTTGGAAAAAGAAGTAGCAGCTATTCGTCAGAAGTTGTTAAATCAGTGATCAAGCTGTCTTGCCGCATAGGATATTGTTGTCTGTGTCTATGAATGAATATTTCTCTTTTTTACTCTGATTTCGCAACAAGAAAAAACAAACTTGTTTGGCAAAGTAAGCTCACACCTATAAGACCCGAAAATAATCTCAGTCAGCTTAAAAATCTAATACTCACAGATTTGCTTGCATCATCAATTGCAAATTTCAATTTCCCTGTTTCAAATTTCCGTGCACTTTGAATGAGCGCGCGCTAATGATGTTGATTATGAGATCGATTATACTCTTTCTTTTCATGTACATAGTTATGTTTATACTCGAAAACTTACAGATGTTGATCGAGGATTCAGAAGTTACCAATATAGACGCTATAGTGGATTGCAAGCGTACATGTACTCGTTTGATTTACAAAGTCAGATGGATATCGGAATCTCAGTGCACCTTCAGTTGGGAGATTGAGTCTGCTTTTCGTTGTGAGTCAAAGTTATAGAAACTCTAGACTACTTGTTCAGATAATGAACTTCTCGATAAAATGCTTGAGAAGTTCTGTCTCAAAAATATGGCGAAAGTTAAAGGCTTGAGAGAGCAAGCTCGTTCAGAGAGAATGAAACAACAAGCAAAAAAGAAGAACAATCTCATACCTAAGCATCTGCGAAAAAATAAAACGTTTACAGAAGCTATTAATTCCTTGTAGAACACTATCATTTGAATGAGATTGTATTTGTTTTTCTTCGTTTACTTGTCATTTTGAGATAAAAGTGTAAGAACTGCTTTATCTTTTGTTGAATTCAATGATTAAGAAATACATATACGTTAGAATTGAAAGAAAGTGGAGTCTTGATGTCGTTTATGACCAATTTACTCATAATAAAGCTCTTTTCTATTTAATTAATTTTAATTAAACATAGCTTGAAGCGCGCTCCAATTCATTTAAAAGTTGGGTCAATTCTAGTGAAAGTTGAAATGGCATTACGCGTGGTATCTTCTTGAATTCTTCAAACAGAAGTTTTTCCAGGTTTACTGAGGGAGTTTCATACCACAGATTTATGGGAAAGATCAATAAAGTTACTGCTGAGTACGCTCGCTTGATGGTCAAAGTGTGGGTTAACAACCTTTCAAAATATTTCTTATCAATTATTGATTTTTGATGAGTATGCAATACACGTTTTAGAGAAACCACGAAAGATTTAAGTGAAGACAAATTCAAACTTCTCGTTTCTGTAGCCGTGAAAGAGTTTTTAGGGACCTGTGGACCTAACTTCAAGGTAAACAACTGATTATCGATGAAAGCAATTGATTACAGGTCGATTACTTCGATTCCTCAACAAGGAAAGGAAGTGTTGTTGCTGCCGGGTCTGATATACAACTTATTTGGGCTGCTCTTTCCTGCTTCGGTCAATTTTACAAAGAGAGAATAGCTGTTCATTTTAATGCTGTAGGTTTTCTTTGATGGATGATTTTTTAAATATTTTTTTAGCTAACAGAATACGACCAAGAGTTTTAACATGACTGCTCTGGTTTATCTCTGGTTAATTCCAATTTTGTCTTTTGCTGTATTACTTGTTTTTATTTTGGTTATTTACTTCTCTACTCCTTCTCGTAAAACTATTGAATTGAGAGGAAAGCATGCTCTGGTCACAGGCTAGTTACTATTGAACGGCACTCCTAGTCTTGTTTTTCAGGCGGGTCCAAAGGTATTGGGAAAGAAATTGCTCATCAGTTGATTTTGAAAGGGTGTCATGTTACCATTGTGGCCAGAAATGAAAATGACTTGAAAGTATGATTAATTTTCGGCGGTTCATATACAATAATTTGATCTTTTTTCAGGCCACTTGTGAAGAGCTTCAGCTTCTAGCTGATCAGATGGGACAAAAACAAAAAGTTCAATGGGCTTCTATAGATCTCACAAAGAATTTCGAAGATGTACGTGGAAGATCAAACTAGTTTTCAACTAACAGTGTTGCAGATAGAGAAGTCTGTGAGAAAAACTGAAGTAGATTTTGGTCCTGTCCACATACTCATCAACAATGCTGGTCACAGTGTTCAATCTGGGTTTGAAGATATTAAGGTTGAAGATTTTGAGAAGCAGATGAAAGTAAATTATCTGAGTGCGGTGAGATTTTAATATTCTTCAAATTATTTTTGAATGACCCAGGTTTACATGACTCGAGCTGTAGTGGCAGGAATGAAAGCTCGTCGTGCCGGCCACATATCTTTTGTTTCTTCTGCTGCTGGTCAATGTGCCATTTACGGATATTCAGCTTATTCTCCCACTAAGTTTGCGCTCAGAGGCTTTGCTGATGTTCTACATATGGAGCTCTTACCGTACAAAATCAATGTTTCTCTCCTTTATCCACCAAACACTGATACTGAAGGTTTCAAGGTTCTTCTGGGTACAGTGAACCAACATGTCTATCTTTTGTTTAGGTTGAGTTAGAAACAATGCCTGAAGAGACTAAGTTGATGTCTGACTCGGCCGGTCTGTTTTCTCCTCAGGATGTTGCTGTTGCGCACTTGGCTGATATTGAGTCTGGTCAATACTGCACCACTATTGGATTGGACGGTTGGATGCTTGGCGTTTTAACTGCTGGTGCTTCTCCAGAAAAAAGTTTAGCCAGGGCCCTTGTTCAAGTACAACTCTACATAGAGTGTTTTGGAATCTTATTTTTCAGAGTTCCTGTGCAGGATTGTTCCGAGCTGTCATGCTCTGTTATATTGGGTATTTCAACGGCATTGTTAAGAAATGCTATTATCGTAGAAAAGCAGTGGAAGAAGAGAAAGAAGAGTAGTGCTTGTTGCTTGGTACTTTAATTCATTGTTTATGTTTTTATGAATGAATAATGTTGCTTGTTAAGCGTGTGAGTTGGAAAACTTAGTTTAGTAGAAATGCAGAATTACTCAATTTATCGCGAATGTTCTTGATGTTAACATACATAGTGGGTTAGTACACATACACCCATTGAGGGAGCTTCCACGTTTTTCGTACATGGCTTTTTCTTCGACACACTAAAGTACGACTAATGCACGTACGTATTCTCAGGGCAAATAGTCCAATGTACAGGTGTCGTTTCACTTTGAAGCTATTTTTTGGTCAAGAGACAACGTTAAAGTGCAAATGTTACGAAGTTTATCACCTATCGTTCAAAAGAAACTATGAACTCCGATAACATGCGAAGGAAGTTGATAGCCTGACCCAGTTTTTTCCTAGTTGCAGCTGTTTCTTTTGCAAATATGCCGATTGCAAAGCGTATCAGTCGAAGACCAAGCCGTTGTAAATTAATTAAACCCTGACAAATTATGCCTCTCGCTGTAGATGTTCTTTCAATCTTAGTAGACACCGCTTATAACCCACCTTATGTGAAGATAATGCTGGTGCACGGCTACGGCACATTTGTCAAGAAAAGGAAATTATGCGCTAGACCGTACATATGAAATTGACTGGCGTTCAGCAACACTCAAAGTCCATTCATATAAAACTTCTTGGTGCACCAATTTATGTGAACATGATGAGAATTCATAATATAACATGTTCCTCTGGTTAATGCTCATACTATCTATTGAGTAGATTTCTTAGTCTTTCCCGTTTTCCGTAGTTTCGTCTCCGCCGTTTGGAGTTTGGTTGAGTTTTCTGGAAGGTTCAACCGTTCGTATTTTTTCGTTTTCTTTTACTTTCATCGTTATCGATTGGTGGTCTCATCCTCATAGTCGATTATCATCCTTTTCCTCCATTTCCTTCTACTTTCTCCTTATAAAGCTTTTATTTCTT
>CALQYR020007309.1:91332-176136 GCA_943334845.2 Auanema sp. JU1783
GAGAGTAACACACTAAAGAAAAATTATTGGAAAGAACCGCAGTGAGAAATGACCACGAGTATCAGCCCCCAATGGCAACTAGTCATCTTAAAATCTACAGACAATAAACGAACCAATACAGTTCTGTAACACACATCAACAGCCCTGTCAGATATTCATTGTGAGATCATTGCTCTGTTGAAATTAACAAGTACTAGAATAAAGTAGAGAGTAGGGTTCATCTGCCGGATTCACCAAGATGTCAGACAAAACTTATCGAGAACATATAAACCTCGCACTCTTCCTAACAACACATGAAAACATTGAAAAGCTGTGAACCTTCAGTATCTGATCCTGCTCTCTCTCTTCTACTCCCAGTGGTGTATTCTTCTTCCTATGACTTGAACCTTTCCTCTCAACGACACTGAATTCTATTATAACCTCACCGACCAAGGAATAATTTCGTTGATGTAGGCCTGGCTATATCTGAACAACAGTTCTAATCAACTTGAGAACACAAGTATCACAGAACCTGCAAAACGAACTCAATAGATTCAAGAAATACCTCTGATCATCTGTCCAACTGTCCTCAACTTCCTTTGGAGCCAAATTGAAAAGTAGTCCAACTTTTCCAAAATTCGCAACTCTGTGTAGAAGATACGGTCTCCTTTCAAATCGTTATGCAACACATAATAGTCATCAATTTAATAGATTAATAAACATACTCATACAGAAGTCCTCAGTGTATTGCGCGCACGTTGGTAACATCATCATCAGAAAGCAGCTTGTCATCCCTAAAACACGGCAGATGAGAAGTGTATGTGCTTTCTTACAGACAAACCACAAGCCATATCTAACTCCAGCAACACTCTACCATCGTTTCTGACGATTACTCCCGACCTCTCTTAACCCAATACTCAGATCCGCGCGGACAAACTCAGTCGCTTCAGTTTGGTTTCTATACTGCTATCAGTAAGAAATTTGTCAAAAAAAGAACAGAACAACACCTATGAATATGCAAATTAATTATGAAATAACTTTAAAAGCTTCGAAACTANCATTTATTCATAATCATCGAAGGTTTATATTTAAGGTATACTGGTAATAAAAAAATCGTTGCTATATCGTAGAAAGTTTCGTATCCCATTGAAGTAGGCCAGCTATATGACGAAATCGTTTTTTTTGAAGTTGTAGTTTTGAACAAAGTCATTTCGCAAACATTTAAAAAAAAAAAGCTACGCATCTATTGAATCTAGTGATCACTTTTTTTCTCACATGGATATTCGCTGCCTTCAGTCACGTGAACGAAACTGTGAAAAAGTAAATATAAAGCAATTTAATAGTTAATTTTTTATATGATAAGTGGAATCAAATAATGAATGCTTATAGAAGCATAACACAATCGAATATTATTCTTTGGCTCAGCCAAAACTTATGGAGATCATATCGTCACATGTTAAAAACATTATAAACTATAGAAGTACCCGAAAAAGACCTGTTCAGAGAGTGCTATTCGTATTATATGAAAACCGCATAAAAGTTGATATGAAAAATGGTGGCTATCATAACTTGAAACATAGAGGACAATATGAAACTTGAAACCTGCTCAAATACGATGAAACGTTTCAAACAAAAGAGGAAAAGCCGTTTGTTAAAGCTGGAGGACCTTGACTGTAATTAGTCTCGGTAGGTAAACTCTCTGCTGAAGCTTTATTACCATCAGGATTGTTTCGGACAACATCGGAATCCCGCACTCTACGCCAAGTGTCTCTAGAAACGATTAAATATATACAGAGGTCGATTATTTATTGCACTACCTGTATTGTTCGATTTCTCCATAATGGCTTGCAATATCATTATTCTCAGCTTCATCAGCACTAGGATCATCATCTTCGAAAGAATCTTCGTATTCGCTTTGATGATGTGAGGGTGTTGCACCATAACCAATCCGACTACTATAGCCATAATCGCTTCTACTGAAATTATAACAGCTGAATATATACAATTTACCAAGTGATACCGAGACATATGATCCGCCCTGGACGTATATTCAGGATTTCCAAGAGATTCACGTCTCATGGAATTAGTGACATAAGCACTGCCACCTACTCGATTGTCTCGCCCAACCAAAGCAGATAATCTAAAGCTTTGAGTGAAGCTAAAAAATATTACAATATCACCTTTGCATCGCTTGCTGGTTCGGAGGCTGAGGCATAACATCTGTCGCTAAGCCGTACATGTTAACTACGCTTCCACCGTTTGCCGTGCTCTCTCTATCCACTCCTAAAACGCTTCCATAGGCCGGAGGATCTTTGTCCGATAACCAAGATTGAGTAGTTCCAGGTCTCGTGATCAAATCATTCCTATCGATCACAACAATTTACTACCCGAGCACAAATAAACAGTTACCTGCTTCTATTTATGCCGCGATGACCATTCATTTGATAATTAATAAAGTTACCATCAGCAAGCTGCAAACTGTCAACAGAGTTCCGTTTTTCTCTTTTAAATTTAGCTTGAGACCCTGAAAGAGACCGTTAGAACTCGCCTCAACTATTATGGTACCTGTTACACACAGAAATGCTATAACCACTACAATAACTACAAAAGTTGACATCGCTATAAGCCCTATGAACCACCAAGACGTGTAAAATGGATCATCAGGAATTGATGCTTCAAAAAAAAAAAGCGTCCAGATATGTAATAAAGATCATACCAGGTACTTCGAGTTCATCCGATTGCTTGCTTGGGTAACCTATGCCTCGCTCATCTCGAGCAAATACGCGGAAAACATATTGGCTTGAAGGCTCTAACTCACGATAGCTAATCTAAAAAATTTGAAAGTAGGAAAGACTTGTTTTGAATCACAAACTTCATATTTGTTGATCACACTATCTATAACTTTCAGTGTCACCCACTCGCCCATTGTATGTGGTTGAATAGACCTTTTGTTTCTACGATGAGAAGTTCCAGGATGCTGCAAAAAGGTTCTGATTTCCCTTCAACTTTGTTATCTATACTAGAACAGCATTCGAGACTCTTTTGGCTTGAAGGAGATAACCAATTATATTTCTATGAGACATTTCTTTCCAAGAAATGGTTACTGATGATTGGCCAGGTACTACAGTAGGCGAAGATGGGGCAGCCGGACCAGCTAAATAAGACTGTACTAAATGAAACAGCTTCTAACTCACAGATATTAGGGCCGACAGTGATGTTAGCAATAGTCTCAGTACCTCGACCAGCTGCTGTTTCAGCCCATACCGTGAAAATATATTCAGACCCTTCTTTCAAATTAGAAGCAAAGAAGGATAAATTATTGGTAGCGGATTGAACTTCATTATTGTTTCCGGTCTGAAAATAGAAAGTAGAAAAAAGATGGTCGATTAGAAACCTTGTCTCGAGCCGATCTGTAATTAACAGTATACTTAGTGATCAAGCCATTGGGAAGAGCAGGTGTATCCCAAACTATCTTTGCACTGTTTAACAACACGTCAGTGAAGTGCAGGTTGTTAACTGGTCCAGGAATATCTTCTCGAGTTCGAACACGGACTGCCGTTCGCCCTCCTTCGCCAGCACGATTGTATGGAGATACAGATATCTAGAAATATGTCGTGAAACAATGAAGGTACAGCATTATCATACTTGATACTCGGAAAACTTTTTCAAATCATTCAAAGTGCAACTGTTGTTCTCAACCACAACTAACTCTTCTTCCTGATTAGTTGACAAAACTGAGTCCAGTGAGACAAATCGGACCTGAGAGAAAGTATTTTATTAATAAGCAATTTTTCGTGAAAACCTTGAATCCTATTATGTAATCACTGCCATCATCAGACCATTCATCCCAGTGTAAAGTGATGGAAGAGGGGGTTTTTGCCTCTCCCATAAGACCAGTAACGTTTTTCTTGGGAATTGAATATCCGACATAAATGAACGAGGGGGCCGAGAAAGGACCGTCCCCTTCGGAGTTGTATACACTCATTCTAACAATATAATGACGGAAACTGAAACGAAGGTTGATTTCCGAACTTTCTCCAAAGTCACCTTTCGAGCTTTGGAAGTATGTACTGCTCAGTATCTTGACGATTCGTTTGTGCAGGAAGATCATCACTTCGCCAACTTTCATTAGAAGGATATTCCTTGTAAGATATATGATACCCTATAGCGTCAGCATTCCATTGATTCCTGATTATGAACATTTGAAAAAAAAAAAAATCTTGCTTACTTTTCTGGAGTGGCCCACTGTAGAGATATGCTGCTCGAGTCGTAAGGGACGACAATTATTTTAAGAGGAACTGCCGTCGGTGCTGCTGGTAAAGTTCGGAACCAATCTGATTCAGGTGACCAAGAAGAGGATTGAAAATCACCAGTAAACTTTATACGGAAACGATAAGCGGTATTAGGCGATAATCTAAAAAGCGGACTGAAAAGTAGAAAAAAAATTAGGGATACCTGTTCACAGTGATTGTTGTTTTATCGCCTGGAACAGAACGAGTGAAAAGATTCCAAGCATCCTCATTAGCTTTTTGATATTCAATCTTAGATCGTTATGAACAATTGATATTAACAATTTGAACTTACTTGTACAGAACGAATAGGTGATTCTTCGAACTCATCTCCTTTCGCGGAAGAAGAACTATCCCATGAAATTGAGACTTGCGTGGATGTTTGTTTAGCCATGTCATCTCGGACTGGCCTAGGCGGAACTCGAACGGGGACTGGATAAACGCAAAAATAAGACGTCAATTGATTATACTTACGTCGTACTGATGATGTAAACACATCTACATGCGCTTCTGGTCCGGTACCCACAGAGTTTATGGCGGCCAAAGAAAAAGAATATTGTGTATTTTTCTCCAATTCTGAGAAAATATATGAGGATATTTGAGAAAATCCCAAAAACCTGTTGCGGCGAACATATCCAAGGTTGCTATGGTCACACGATGAGATGATGCCGAACCTTTGGAAGTTATCCAATGAGAAACCACATACCCCTACAAGAAAAAAGATTACTCTAGATCTTCACTACGAAGAAAACATTGATTTTTCCATTTGGGTTCTCAGGTGGCATCCATTTTAGTCGGACCTGGTCTTCACTAACAAATGAAAAGCTAACACCTGACGGAGGCCCAGGAACTGAATGAAATTTTGTAAGATCTGTTCACAAAACATCAAACGAACGGTCTTCCTCAGTCAATAACATAGGTGGTTGCGAGTTTTCTTTACCATTACCCACAATAGTATAGGCTGACACGTGAACATTATATTTAGTGAAAGCTTTCAACCCCGCTATTTTTGTCATGGTGTTGTTAGCTCCGGGCACATCGAAAACTCTCGTTTCTTCAGATCGTAACCAATCTGATTCTGGTACCAATCGAACCTACAGTGAAGTATTATTACGTGATATGAAGTGAAAAACGTACAGTATATCCTAGGATTTCCCCGTTCTTATTCTCATCTCGTACTTGATTCCATCGTACAATTACAGTTCGGAGGACATCATTAACAGCTCGGATATTTTCTGGTGACTGCGAGGGAACACTTTCATAGGTTCTGGAGCAGAGATTAGAAAAAAAACACAGAATATACTAACTTGGCTTGGATTATTCCTGTGGAAGAACTTCGCCCAACCATATTTTCAGCAAACAATTCAATTTCATACACAGTATAAGGCAAAAGAGAAGACAGCGCGAAATCACTGGCACGAACAGATGCAGCCCTTATCTCTTTCTGTTTTATAAATTGTGAAATGAGGAAGAAGCTAGCAAAGACAAACCCAATTTTCTTCATCTTTAGCTCTGTACATAATCAAATAACCTTTCGGTTGACCGTTCCATTGTGAAGCTAGAAGTGGTGTCCAGGATAAGGAAATGGTAGTAGCCGAGACAGGCTCAGCGAAAAGGGGAGATGATAAACTCTCTGGTTCCATTTGCTTCGTCTGGATATAAGTATGTTACCCAGAGTGAAAAGCTACAGTTCTTTTACCTCAAACATCTTAGTAGGCTCACTTGAAGGACTTTTCCCTTTGACATTTACTGCTATAAGACGCAGTTGATACTGTGTGTACGGTCTTAAACCCTTCACAACAAAAGATTTAGCTTTAGGAGCACTAGAAAAAAAGATGAATATATTCATAGTTTAATTACCTAATATTGAAAATAGTCGAATAAACTCCAAAGTCCATAACTTTCGCTTCTACTATCCACTGACGTATTGCCGTAAAGCCGTCATGACCGGGAATGAAACTCAGATGCACCGATTTAGCTTGAATATCAGAAACAAAAAGAGAAGAAGGTTGACCAGGTAGAACTATGAAAGAAAAAAAGAAATGAGAAAGAAATGAAGCAGATAAAACCTGGTGGGCGGCCTGATTCAAATTTGGATTCATCTCTAGGCCCATCACCAACTGATGTTGAAGCAAAGATATCAACAGAGTACTTGGTTGTTGGTTGAAGACCAGTGATAACAGCACTGTGCTGATCACCACTAAGCTCCATCGAAGTTTTAGCTTCTGGAGTCATATCGTTCCAGTAGCGAAGTATGTATCGAGTGATTATTCCGTTAGCTTCGATAGGTGGGTTCCAGGTAACGGTGGCCCCGTCATACATAACATCATGTAAAGTCAAAGATGACACTCGATCTGGGGTGTCCTCTTTTGTAATGACTGGGACTGGGTTAGTTTTAGGTCCATCTCCTTCACGAGTGAAGCATAAAACCGTAAGATTATAATGTCCTTAAAAAAACATTTCATAATGTTTGATTGAAGATAATTACCAAATTTTTCAAGTTCCTCGATAACGGCTTTCATAGAACGGGATATAGGGTCTAGGATAATCTGCTTATATGGTGCTTTATCATCGGGAGCACCTTTCCACAGTTGAACCTGAAGATCTTAATAATAAAACACTAATGAGCTGGTGATACCTTATAACCAAGATTAACTCCTGGAATACGTTGTTGATCTGGGGAAAGAAAAGAAATTTCTACAGAAGTAGAACTTATTACTTGTACATTGAGTTTTTTTGGTGCTTGTGTGGGTGCTGAAATTTCAATCACATAAGCATCACTATGAGTTCTCTTACTTCCTTCTAGCGTAGAAACTTGAATATTTTTACTGAAGACACCTAATCCTCTTTCGTTATACGCAGCCACCTGAATCTCATAAGACTGCCAAGTGATTAACTGATCAATAATCTGTAGGAACGGAAGAACTAAAAAATGAATACAGATAGGATAACATACTGCGTTTCGTGCGTCTGGTGTGGTGACATTCTTTTCTGTCCATGGCAGAGTTTTATAATCGAACAAGCGATAGCTTCAAAGAATTAATAAATTCAATGAAGGAAATAAAGCCTGCTCACCGTATAATGTAACCCAGAATATCCCCACTGAACTGTTCTTCTTGTGGTTTTTGCCACTGTACAACTATACTGTTCGATGATCTCGGTTGGGCAGCTACATTTTTTGGAGCAGCAGCAGGAGGTTGTTGAGGCATTGTAACTTTTTCTGCATCATGGAGCATATCAAGCACACCCTAGTTAAAAACTAACCGGATGATAACGATGGTTTGCCACCACCATGCTTATTGGCAGCTATCACTCGAAATTCAGCAGTAACGGAAGGCTTCAAATTATCTAACACGAAGGAACAACAGTTCTAAAACAAGAAACATTTTACATATTTGGCCCAACACGTACTTCTGCTGGATCTGTTTCTCCAACTGTTTCCCAATCGCTCCATAGTTCCGTTTGACCCAACGTATGCATTTGAATGATATATCTTGAACATATAAGTTATTGTTATCAGAAAATTATAAAAACCGAATAATTGGAGAGTTTCCATCAAACCCTTCCTCCCAATCAACACGGATTTTAGCGGGCAGAGTGTCATTGACCAAGACAGCTGAAACTCCGTTTGGCATGCTTGGCTTTTCTGAACAATAAATCAATAACAGAAGGCTTAATATTTTGAAAAACCTATGATCTCTAACCACATTGAAGCACTTTCTGACTTTGATCCCAGAGTTACAACACATCTTAAAGAGCGACATAATTTTCTTCTGCCAACAATTAAAACCTGTATTCTCCAATACTATCTGGCCCAACTTGGGATATATGAAGACCTTTTCTCTTATTCAAGGAGAGTCGAAGTGTGGGGTTACCAGTGTTCTCTATTACTTCATCCTTGAATGAACAAAACAATAATCATATTTCAAACTGTAAACTTACATTAAAGAACCAAGTAGTGCTAGCATCTTCTCGGTAATCACCATGCACTTCACAAGGTATGTCTAGACTTGTTCCAATTAACATACTCTGATTAGTTGGTGGATGGAGTAGTAGTTTTTGGTCTAAAAAAGGTATACTAGTTATACGAACGCAGAGTCAACCTTACTCAGTTTAGATACAGAAAGGAAAGCATTCTTCGACCTCGTTCCATGAACATTTCGGGCTATACAGGAATACTGACCAGTGTCTGAGGTTTGAATGTTATGTATGACTATAAGATTGTCTTTAATCTTGTATTTTTCGTTCTCTTTGGATATAACATTATCTGAAATTTCATTAGTGCTTTTCGAAAAACTATTTTATCAAACCTTCAAACTTCCATACTAAACTTGGTGAAGGATCGCCTTCAGCCACGCATTTGAACGAGAATTCATCCAAACCTACTGGAACAGTAGCTGACGAAGGTCCCTCAACAATTACCGGCTCAGACCCTGTAGGTTCGGAATCTCCAGGTTGGTCAAACACGATAGTACCTTCTGTAATAATTTGTTCAACTCTTCTATAAGTTTGAAGTTACCGGTGGAGTCTTCGCCTTCTTTTAACCAAGTTGTTGAGAGTGCCGTACCGGCCTCATTTCTGGCCTCACACTGATAAATTCCATAATTTTCCCCAGATATTGGAGAAATAGTCAGTGATTTCCCTTTTGAAGGTATCTAAATGAAAAGTTCAAGCCTTTTTCAATATAGAAGCATCGAATCCAAACTCTTAAGAAAACGTAACAAAAGAATATTCGCCTGGATTAGCTCCAATTTCACTACTGAATCGGAGACCGGTTAAAGAGAAGATTCTTTGCCACAATACCTTCCATATCCCTTTTGGTCAGTCAGTATGAAGAAAAAACCTTCCCCTTAATTGGACCAGGACATCGCGACAAATTCATTTCTGACTCTACTTCACACTCTTACACGACATTCATGAGATAGTGAGTGAAGGACTAACAGTAAAAAGAAGCCATTGTATTAACATCAATTGTGCAAAGCCACTTCATTCCCCTCACCATACTCTAAGCCAAGGAGACGATGAGACAAAAGACGGGAACTATCTCCATATGGCCAGACCGGCAAATGTTCGAACACTTCATAAACAATTGAGTGAAAAAAAAGAATATAAACAATATTTCGAAGAAGCCTTGCTGCAATACTCCCTCAAATGAAATCAGCTGTGCTAACCAATCTCTCATTTATAGGGTAGATTAACCATAGAAATCATTTCATTATGTTTTTAGCCAGTATAGATAGTTGCTTTCGAATAAACAAAATCTGGCGCTCAAGAGGTGCTTGAAAAGTTTCACGATGCAAACAACTTACACGCAACAAAAAAGGAAGTTACGCAAACCTTGTTTCCATTGAAAAACCATCTGATTTTAGATATAAGATTGTCAGTATTACAGCGAATAGACACACTCGAACCAACAGGCTTTTGTATTTCAGATGGAATCGCTTCAATTACAGGCTGATCTGCATATTGCACTCATGAATATAGCACAAGGTTAATAGAAACTCACCTATGATCATTAAAACTGCTGTCGAATCTTCAAATAATATACCAGATCGAGCGGAAACCTTGCACTGGAGATTATGAGTTCCCTATGAAGATTTGTTAGCTTGAAATTAACGGGGCTGAACTTACTTTTCCAAGTGAAGAGAATCCACTGGAGTTTATAAATGTCAGTTTTCGGTTATTATGACTCAGTTTAACTCCAACAGTATTGGATGTAATAGGCGAGCCATCTATGAACCAACGGATAACATAGTCGGAACTATAACAAGAAAATAATTATTTACTCACAATGAGTACTGACCTGAATGATGTTACACAGTCGAATGTTTCATTCAATAAATCTTCTCCCAATAAAATCGTTCGATCTGTTGGTGGAGCAAGGATACGGAATGGAACGTTTTGATCACTAGAAAAGGATAAACATTCAGAAAACATGGAAACACAATGAACCTATGTTCTTCATCCACTACTAAATAGTCTTTTGATATGATGTCTCCAAAATTGCTTGTCACACCCAAAGCCTGAAAAAAAAACTCAAAATAAACTTTAGTTCTAATACATCATGCCTGATAAGTTCCAAAGTCATTTTTCTTCACATCGGTAACAATAAGATCCCCTCTGGATGTGATATAATGTGAGCTATCTAGATTAATCTGAAACAAAATTTTAAAACATAGTCCAACATATCCCCTTGTTATCTACATAAGCTTTCTTCAGTTCCCTCTATGTGTAAGTCATTAACCCCCAATCAAGGTAAGTTCATTATAGATGAAGAAGATAGAGCAAGAGGGAAAGAGCAAAGTCTTCCGTATACAATGTCAATTTCGATAGTGAAAGGAAGGCTGGGAGTAAACATACGGATAGGATAGGGGGCCATTGATCCGATCAACAGTATTATACTGTTTAGAAATTCACTTCGAACACACGTTACCCCTCAACTCAATTTAAAGATTCAGCTTTGTGAAAGAAACACAAACGAAAAAAAAGAATAAGTTCAGAGCCGTAAACTGAACCTACAAAGCTGGAAAGCAAACATGAGAGGTCAATGAGACGGTCAATGCAGAGGAATATAGAAGCACGAACAATCTAACCAAATCAGACAAACAAAAATAAAATCGATCAAAAATACCTTCTCTTCGTTTTTTATCCAAGAATATTCGATGTCCAACTCTTCGCTAGAAATGACGTTCGGGCGCTTCAGATGAATAAAACCACCAACAAAAGATGAAACAGAGTATGAGGTTGAAGAAGTATCAAAGTCCTCCACATCTGCAAAACATTGTAGCAAGGTTAATGAGGCAAAACAAAAGGATGACTGTACTCCTCTTTCATACTTACATTGTACAATTACAGGGGTTTCCATAGAGAAAACAGATCCTATAGCATTAGATGCCAAACATCTGAACATTATTTCACAGTATTTGTATATATAGAAAAAAAATACTTGTAAACTGCAGAATCATTCCTTGTAACTGACTCTTTGAAAAAAATTTTAGTTCGTATACCAGTGTCCTCATTATTTCTAAACCAAACATTCTGAAAAAGCGTTATAGTAAAGTTATGAGTACTGATGTTATACCTGGTCAGAGTTTTGAGCGTTACATTCTAGAGTAAGGTGTTCGAATTCATTTACATATAATTTAGAAGAAGAACTGCTTGTAGCAAAAAACGGTGGTGATCCTTTAAGAATGTCTGCTGTTACATCACTGATCAGGAAAATAAACAGCAGGAATTGGAAAAACTTTCTCATCTTTTTGATGTTTATATCGTCATGACAACTTTTAATCTTAAAAAAAAGTAATTACTAATTCAAATTTGACACAGTTGAAAAATTGACTTCTATCTGAAGAGAATGTAGGAGGCAAATAAAAGGTTAGATAAGATAAGGAATACAAACGAGCGTGACTCAAGGCTATTTCTTTTTCTAAAATTGGAAGGCAAATAATTCGAATAGTTAGAACATATGTGACAAAAGAAATCAGACAACATATGACTTTTGAAGTTATAAGAGAAAAGTAAAAATCGCAAATAAGAAAATTGGTTTCAATACAAATCATAGCTATCTGGGTTTCGAACACAAATAAGATGTTAAACAGGTCGTAAGGAAGCAATCAGACACACCTGAAGTTAGTTTACTAGAGACTGAACTCGTGAAGCTTTAGAAGAGGTAATTATAAGGATGCGACAACATGTCGTCACATATCGTCTATTATGAGGAATAATTGAAGAAAAGGAAGTACCAGTAAAGTCTAGTTCAATGCGCATTTGAGTCGCAGGATTGTTAGAAAGAGGTACACAGCCAGCCAGATGGACAGGACGCGCGACCCAAGGCCAGGAGGCGGGGCAAAACTCAGAAGGCCCAAGTATCATACCGCATATGGAGAAGCTGTCATCAGATACCTTTTCAACAAACATAAAGAACAAGGACGGCAGCTGCTTAAGCTCTAGCTGATATTTTCGTAAAAATCTGAACACAGAACATTGAAAGCAAAGTGGTAGCTAAACTTGTGGGCATCAAGGGGGTGAAAAAGATGAACCATCGATAAAAGAAACTTCGCCTCTTTTGAGCAAGCAAAATTAGTTTCACTAACAATACAGAAGAAAATCGAGAAGTGACCGAAAGGTAAAAAGACTAAACAAGCTATATTGAGTTGCAAGAGCATTACCGATTGAAAGATGCGGAAAAAACATACCGAACAATCAATTGGGATATTTTTTTGCTTCCAATGTCTGTAACATAGATGCGCGGGGAGATATTCTCGAATTGCATATAAGTAGAACATCTGATTATTTGAGAAATTGATTAAAACTTCCAAAAAATCAAATCAAGCAAAGTAATTACTGACCGACTGTACAATGAGTCAGTCAAAAAGAAAGTTACAGTATTATGACAAAATAATTATACGCAAACAGTTAGAGCGCGGTCTCCTTCCAGCGTTCTACAGATTTAAGAAAATATTTTCTTAGGCCGTAGCTATGTTTTCGCATTGTGTAAGTGAGAATTGAAAAAGAAAAAATGACGATCATTCGTTTTAGAATTAGATGATAGTTTTCAAGGCTAATTGAAGCATTGAAACATTAAAGAAAACTTTGCAGGCATGGAACTCTGTCCCTATTACACTTTCCTACAAAAATTCACCAAGCTCTTTATTCAAAAACTGATTCGACTTTGTAAACCAACCTCATTGCTCAAATTGCGAATATTTGAAAAATTGTCATGTTGTTCAGGCGCAACCGCTTCTCTTCATAGACGAATAGAAAATAGAAATGTGGTTGGTCAGTTCGACATATCCTCATACACTTGTGTGATGTGACGAGAGGTTTTTTAAAATCCGAAGAACACAGATAAATTTGTTTCGTTAAGCTGAGAGAAGTATTCATTTGAAAGTTTTTGAAAAAGCAATTGCGAAATTAACACTTGACCCTCTATAGATAATTGCTTTTAACGAGGTCTCTCCACCCTTAAGATCTCAATATTGAAGAATCTTACGTATTCAAGTAAAACAATAAAAATTGAAAATTTATTACTAAAAACTCCCTCCTCACTTTAGGCAGGGTTATCAGTAACTTTCGTATCTCCCAAGGACGTTCACAGGATTAGTCTACTTCTTAAACAGAAGCGTCTTAATGTCCAGTTTGGATACTCTCGGAATATTACGGATTGTTATTGAAACTCTTAAAATGCAATTTGTTGAGTCAATCCTCTCATGACTGACCTCGTTTCTCTTGGCAAAGTTTGTCCTAAATACTTCCCTGGATTTAACACGGTTTCGTTGATGACGTCTTCTTTAACCTTAAGAAAAAAAAGTGAAACATACGATTTACACGTTTGAAACTTCACGAATTCCATGCAAATGCCCTGAATATGCCTCATCTGTCATGAGAAATAAGCTTCCTCTCTCTAATAACATTGATCCCACGAATCTCTCGGATGGTGATTCAACTTTCTATAACATCATTCTGCTGTCACCACCATCATCTATGATCTCATTACTTTTTCATCTATTTTTCTATATAAATCGAGTAGAATAGAGGATCCTAAAGAAACTGTCGCAACTAATGGATAATAGGCTGGACCATCTGTATGAGGCATAATGCCTTGACCAGCTAAATACTATACAAAGGCGTGAGAACACTATGATAAAAAAATGACTCATTTTGAAGACTTACTTCATTCACTAATATATGATTTGTTGCTTTTGGTATGATCCCCAACTGATCCACCTTTTTCATAAGTAATCCGAGTTCCTAAAATTCATATATCTAATTAGATTGGTCACTCATACCTCTGGAATATCGTCAATGGGTAGCAAAACATTCTTGGCTACTTCCCCACCAAAAGTCATAAGTCTACGATTTGATAAAACCTTGAAAAGCATTATTAGCCCGATCACTGACGAGTTCTGACCTCCCATTTTGGTTTTGGAGCATCGTTAACCGAAGATAGATAAACTTGTTCTTCCGTAGAGTCTATGAAATTAGGAATGTACCAGATCTTAGAGGGAGCCTATATTGAACAGCAAACAATAACTTATATGATTTATTGACACGAGAAGTACCTACATTTTGAACTCGGAACTTCTCCAAATCCAACATCGTGAAACTGAAATATCGAATGTATGCCGACAGACAAATTACATGTATCGATGGGTGACACGAACAACCAAATACTCGAGTTAGAAAAATGATTGGTATCTTTCTTAAAAACATCGGTAAAACGAAATTAGAGATCAGCAACAATCATAACTGTAGTGGCATAGATATGTGGACTTTTTTAAAAATATATTATTAAATGATATATCATAGGAGATGTACACAAATAACCGCAATGGTCGAAAGACATATTAAAAGTTAATGCTCGCTTGAGCAGAATATAAAGTAGTGACAAAGCTGCGTAAAGCAAAGGACCAGCCAAATATGAATATAAATTAGGAAGTTTAAAAATTTGTACAACGTTAAGAAGTTTTAGAACGCAGGGAATGTTACAGGACCCTTATATGGACTTTGGCCTAAAGCAGCGCTCATTAGCGAGTTATCGTTCAATGCGTCTCGTGCTATATCGAAGCTGGAGCAGCCAAGATATCTGGAAAAAAATGATAAATCTTAGAAAAGCAATAACCGCATACCTTATTGGTGAAACAGACAATTCAACTTCCTTTTTATTCCGTGGAGGTGAAACCAATAATAACGACCGAGACATTAAAAACTCCTTAGGAGGACTTGCCAAAATATGAGAATAAGGACGCTGAATTCATGAGATATGACTGCATTAACATTCGAAATCCCTACCTTAAACGGTGGCTGTATGGATTCATCTGAATGTATAGATAACGATTCATGAGATGGTGTTGGTGAAAAACATAGTTGCTCCTCAAGAAAGTCTAACTTCATCTGCAAATTTAAGTTACTAAATGTTCTGAACATCTACGCTCACCTCAACATCAACATCTAAATGATTAGATGGCTCAATAAAGTCATATGTCTCTAATGAGTGTGTAGGTGATGTAGATACAGGATCGGATTTAATAACGGAACTATTATTAACTCTGTAAGATCTGCTTTCAGGGTTCATGGTTGGTAATCCCTTTGTGCCTTCTTCGATAGCTAACATGTCCTCTGAAACATCAGATTTAGCCCAATATCATATAAGCAAAACTCACGTGGTCTGGCTAAACCATGTGCAGCTGGGTCTGGATTTCTATCACGCCATTTACGGATGTCTTGCTCGACTTTTTCTAACTTATCTGGACTTATCATCCATAAACACGACTTCCGAGCAGTCTGCGTCTCTGATGGATCAATCTGAATAACAATTTGAACATGATCCCTCAGAAAATTTACATACATCGACTTTTTTGAAACACTTATTAAGCGAGAGGTTGTGTCGAACAGAATTTTTCCAACCAGAAGGAGCAGTACGGAAATATGGGAAATTCTCCCTAAAATAGAACATAGCTAATGTTTCTTATTTTCTTGTCTTACAGAATGAAAGCATATATTTCAGATACTGTGAGTTGACCATTGACGCTATTTTTTAAAGCAAGGCCAATTAAACTTGAATAAGAGAAGCCAGGTTTTGGGTGAGTAGATGGCTCAGGAGGAAGTCGCTGCAATATATTGAACTTAGGAAGATCATAACAACGCCCAACTTACAACAATAGGTTGTTGTTTTCTGCGCTTGGCTACAGTGAACTCTTTACCGATATCCTCAGAGTATTTAGTTTCAGTCTGAACTGCCCATTGATCAATTTCGTCTTCGCCTTCTGGGTCCAAACTTAAATGTCTAGGGTTGATAGGCAAGGTGTTATATCTGTGAGAAGGTAGAGGAGAGCTGAAAATGATCACGTTTAGATTAAATTCAATCTATAACGTACCTGTCTCTATGTCTGGCCCAAGAGTTAGACACAGAGCCACGGGAAGCGAGTAAATCTTCTGGCTTGGAAAGAGTAGAGTATGTTCTCCCAGATAACTTGGCCTACAACGAATCTGCTACATAAACTTCAATAATATTACCTTAGTGGACGGCTGTCTTTGATTTGAACTATATTGGTTCTGCGATTGTACTGTCCAAGTGCTACCTTTCAGTACACTTGTTGCATATTGCCCGTTCCTTTCGAGGCGATGTTCGTTTTTGACTGCTGCGATGGCATTTTGTAATTTTTGACGAGGTCCAGCAGCAGCGTCAATGTCAAGAGCTTGAAAATATTCATAATAGAACAACTTGCGATGCAAATAACATACAAGATCTTATTGCAGAGGAATGAGCTAAATCTCTCGTCAATTCATAGCTACTCTGAAACACAAAAGGTATCTATAACAAACAGATAAACACTTACTGGTATAATATCGTACATCGAAGGCTCCAAATCTTCCAAGTCAGGAACATCCGATTCTAAGACATCCGTAAAAGATATACAAGCTTCCATCTCCATTCTGAAGACAAGAGTTAAAACTTTTTTCTCAACATTCGTTATTCTATGACACGGAACGAGAACGAAGATTTAACCTTGAAAACGGTGCGGCAATTAACAATTCGAAATTGGCGCCATATGAAAAATGGATAAGAAAAGAAGAGAATATGAAACATGGGACAAGTTCGAAAGCTTCGCAAATTCACCAATCATGGATTGATAAGGCTATATGTCATTTAAAATAATTAATATAACAAGCAAACTGTACAAGAAGATAAGTTTGATGTCTAATAAACAAATGAGAGCGAATGAGGCACTGCACAAAGCATGATGCATTTTGCGAGCTAGATGAACCTTCCCCAACGGCAAACTCCCAATAGCACATAGGTTAAAGCGATTAGCACTATTGAAAGCGAAAAGCACCTCAAGATAGTTTATAATAAACCACTAAAAAGATGGAACACTTGAAGAAAAAACAAGATAACGATAATAGGAAAGGCTACCAAGATTACAAAATACCGAGAATGTGGTCAAGCAAACGAGAAAAATAACGATTTATCAATATATAAAAATATATATTGAAAGTTTAAGCTAGAAATGATGATAAAAAATCATGCAAGAAAACGACA
The DNA here is from genome assembly GCA_943334845.2 of Auanema sp. JU1783. Classification (NCBI taxonomy): domain Eukaryota; kingdom Metazoa; phylum Nematoda; class Chromadorea; order Rhabditida; family Rhabditidae; genus Auanema; species Auanema sp. JU1783. Next base: position 108,643 of record CALQYR020007309.1, read on the forward strand.
CAACTTACTTGTACAATCAAATGATTTTTATTCGCTTGTTGTTCTTTCAATTACAATTCAAAACTTCTGTACTGCAAAGGCTAAAAATATGTTTCAATCACAATGCAGTTTAAATTTCAGTTAATTCGAATCTCAAATTTTTAAATATTATATTTTATTCATTACTGTTCGAATTTATTGATGAAAAAATATGAATCCATAAGCTTAACTGAGCATATTCAAATTCAAATAATTATTAGTGAGCGATCGTGGTGGGACCAATTGTCATATTTTAAGGGGTCAAATCGATCTTATGTTCCATCTATTTTATAATCAAGTGTTTGTTTATTTGTTTAATTATTCTGAATATAAGAATTATCTGATTTTTTGAATATTTATTGAACCATGGTTTGTTTTTGTAAGTTCGGCTATCGATTCGTTTACTTGTCACGGCTTTTTTTTGCAAGATTAGTCATAAAGTTGTTGACTGATCAATATTCTTGTTGAGTTTTTGTTCATTTCATAACATTCGTTCCCTCGACAGTTTCCTGAATCTTAAACATATTGTGAAGCTCTTCTAACTGAATTTCATGCCTTTTCAGTTCTCAGAATGCTGTCTATGTTGAACCGAGTGTTAGACTGGTTTCGAAGTCTTTTCTGGAAAGAAGAGATGGAACTTACTTTGGTCGGACTTCAGAACTCAGGAAAAACAACATTTGTCAACGTGATTGCTGTAAGTTTGAAGAAATGCGCGCAGTTTCAATTATTAATCTGTAGAGTGGCCAATTTACGGAAGACATGATTCCAACCGTAGGCTTCAACATGCGTAAAATCACAAAAGGCAATGTTACCATTAAGGTATTTTGTTTGTATTAATTCCCTTATGACATAATGATTTCAGCTCTGGGATATCGGAGGACAGCCACGATTCCGTTCAATGTGGGAAAGATATTGTCGTGGAGTAAACGCAATCGTATTTATGGTAGATGCTGCTGACGAAGATAAACTGGAGGTTAATAGCTTTTCTGAATTCTTATTTTCGTTTTCTTCAGGCTTCTCGAAATGAACTTGTTCAACTCTTGGACAAACCACAGCTTGAGTCCATTCCTGTCTTAGTATTGGGAAATAAAAAAGATCTTCCAGGAGCTTTGGATGAGAGACAACTGATTGAGCGAATGTATTATCATTAACTGTAACACTTCTTCTATATCCTATTCTAGGAATTTGTCTGCGATTCAGAACCGAGAAATTTGCTGCTATTCAATCTCCTGTAAAGAAAAAGAGAACATTGGTAAGTGGAAAGAATCTCTCCGTCTATTTACATTTTATCGATTCAGACCTCACACTTCAATGGCTTATTGAGCACTCGAAGAACCAACGCTGAGCGAATCCACTGTGAATCTCTTGAATATTCTGAAATACCTTTTTTGATCCCATCACTTGCTAGTTAATATAAAATAATCAAGTTGTAATTTATTTTTCTTACCGGGGCGCTGGAGAGCTCTGGATGTATAAAATAGGATTCTCCTTGATTCGCTGGTTGTAGTTATCCAAACTGATGCACTTGATCTGTTCCTTGTAGTTTCGTACAATTTCATATGAAGTTATTTTTCTGCTTTTGTGTACTATGCTCTTTTTTCTGTAGAGCCTGATGTATATGTCAAGTTTAAAGTTTTATTGCAATGAGTTCTTGTAAAAAAAATGAAAGTCTTTGAAACATTAACACAAATCTGAAAGGTTTTTCAGGCTATCAGGCACTAATGTGATAAAAGAGAAAGGGAAACAAACTATCCTGCCAAATGAGCACGAAAAACATGATTGTTTGTAAATCTTAGTGGAAAAATAAAGATATCTGGTCCCGAACAGATATATGACAACTACACGCAAATCATTATATAAGCTTAACTACTATTTTACAACTACGATCGAAGAAAAATCTACAAATGCAAGTTCGCAGCAATCAATAACAAATATTCAAAGAGTCCCTGCTTTGAAAATATGATGATTGAATGCTTGTAAACTATTGAAGCATTGAAGGAGAGGGAAAAATCGTTGAGTCAAACGTGTATCTGTTGAGAGAGCCTGTGTCCCATTCTGCCCAGACAACAAAACACAAAATGACTTGATAGATAAAATGATGTTAACCTAATAGAGATTATATGCTATTTACGGTACATAGAGTCCCAACTATGAAGCCGAAATAGTATAGTTTGGCTGACTACATCGAAATCTCCAGAGAACTGTATATTTTACAATAAAATAGCTACCAAAAAGTAGCGTTTAAATAGACATCAATTAAATAATTACTGGATAGGCAGTATTGATTTAACGTTTGATTCATTACTTTTTGGGGCAGGATAGAAATCTGGAAAGCTATGGGCATACAATTTAAGAATAAACTCATAAGGAAGGGGGGGGGGGAGAGGGGTCGGTAATATACGTTCAGAATTTTTAAAAATTGGGGGAAATTAATGTTCAACGAGCAAAGCCGCTGAATATTTGGCGACAGCCTTCTTGTCTTTGATTACTTTAGCTACATAAACTCCTTCATCTGATGCCGATACTTCCTGGAAAATGAATCATTGAGTTGTTTCTAAGTCATACCAAGTCACCTTGAAGTCCAATTTAAATACATTACCAGATTTCACAGATTTATGACGATCAGATTTTTCTACTTTATCAGACCCCTGAAAAAATCAAAATGTAAAAATGAGCGGGCGACTATAACGTACTTTGAACCACTGTACAGTATAGCTCTCAGCGTCTTCAAACTCTAGGGTAAATTTGGCTGTTGAATTCTCTGCAACTGTTACTGAGCTGGGTAGCTTGGTAACTGGAGGAGTATTTGGCACATCTGCATGAGTATAATAAGAAAAAAAAAGCAGTCATATGTACTACCTAAAATAACAACAGATGCTACAGTAACAAGTGACTTGCTGCTAGCGCGAAGTTCTAAGAAGTATTGGCCGGCATCATCTTCAGTGGCATCAGAAATGGTGAGAGAGAAGGTGTTTCCATCACTCTGAATTTGTATCCTATCCGTTTCTTCGATCTTAATGTGCTTGTTTAATAGCTGTTATAATGAAAAACAATCACTTCTTTTCCATTTTTCGACCAGTGGACATCTTGTACTGTTCCGTTAACCTGAGCCTCGAGCTGTATCGTACTACCACTAGCAACAATTTGACCGGATAAATGTTTAATTACACTGAAGAAAGAACGATCAGAAAGGCTATAGCTCATTTCGGAATACCTAATATCTTCACTGTTGTTCCCTGTTATAACAGCTCCGTTGGCTTGAGAAGGTTTCACAGACAGACTTGCTTTTGTTGATTCTTGTCCAGCAGAGTTACTTGCTCGGCAGAAATATTCTCCGCAATCAGATGGTTCAGTGTTTGAAATACGGAGAAGAGCTCTTCCACCAGCGAAAGAAGTTTGACATCTATTATTGTTGAGTCTTTCTCCATTGTGAAGCCATTCAATTATGGGCTCGGGAGTAGCAGATACCTGAAAAAAAAACAGAATTTATGATTCACTACTAATCAACTTACAGAGCAGCTGAATTCAGCATTCTGGCCAGCCTCGACTTCAACATTACTCAGTTTAGAATCGAAATTCGGTGGTTCCATGGCTACTCTCATTTTCAAATCGTCCTTTGCTGACCTCGTATCGGGTGAAATATCTCTAGCATAGCTCGAACTACGTCTGACATCAGCAAAGCTGCGCGATCGTTCTACATCACTAGTACGCAGGTTATCATATACAGATCGACGAATACGGGATGAGGTTGGCACACGAGGGATTGGTTCTCCACCCTTAGTTTGTACAGTAATTACACATTCAGTATAATCTTCTCCTAGCTCATTAGTTGCACGGCAACTATACGTACCAGCATCGTCCAGTCGAGCATTGAATATTTCTAAAGAACAGACTCCACTACGGAAAGTGAGCTGGACGCGATCTTGATCCACTGGTGATCCGTCTTTGAGCCATTCAACTTTAGGAGTTGGGTTTCCTTGAAGAGAACAGATCAGTTTACACTGATGATTTTTCTGGATCAGACGAGGACGTAAGTGGAAAGTGAACAAAGGTGCACATTGTTTCTCTTCAAACTCTTCCACTTTGGGTGGGGAAGGAGCTTTACGCATTGGCTCCAAGGGTTCAGATTTCAATGGTTCGCTAGTACGAGTTACATTCAAGAACACAACTTCTTCTTTGCTTCCATAAGAGTTTTTGGCTCGCACGATGTACTCTCCTTTGTCATCAGCTTTAACTCTATTGATTGTTAAGCCAAAGTCGTTACCATCATATTTCTTCATATACTTCACAGATTGCTTGAGCTCGCGAGCTTCACGGTGCCAAGTTACAATAGGTGGCGAGCTAGCAATAACTCGACAGTAGAAGTTAGCACTTTGACCTTCTCCAACGGTTGTTCCATATGGTTTGATTATGAAACGTGGTTGAGCTTCAGAACGATCGAAGAACGCGTCATGAATTTTATATTCAGTTGGTCGATGCTGTCTAAGTGAGCTATAATTAGAGATTCTTCCTATAGCTGGGTTTGGTTCTGGCCAAGCATCATACTTTGTTCTGATGGAATCTCGAATGCCATGATAACGACTGCTAGGTATTTGTTCATCTCTGGAAGCAGTGTATCCGCTCGAGAGCCAAGGATGTTCCAGAGCTTGATGTATTGTTAATCGGTTAGCAGGATCAGCTTGAAGCAGTTTCCGAATAAAGTCTTTTCCTTCTTCTGATATTCCACTGAAAACAGGATCATCCAAATTCCAATCACAGTTTTTAACATTTTTCATGGTGTCTTCATCGTTTGCTCCACCAAATGGAGAAAGACCAGACACAAGAATATATGCTAATACTCCTACAGACCACATATCTGTGTAGTAACCGACAGTTTCTCCGTTCAGAACTTCTGGAGCTGCGAACTCTGGAGTACCAGTTGTTACTTTGATGCTATTCCTAGGATCCAAATGGGCTGTGAGACCAAAATCGATCAATTTGAGTTCATTGCTTTTCTTGGTGGTAAACATGATGTTCTCTGGTTTCAAATCCAAGTGAACATAATTCATTTCATGCATATGGCATAAAGCTTTGCAAACTTGTCGAGTGTATTCGATAGCTTCCTCCTCTGACATTTTGTTCGAGTCATCAGCCACTTTCTCGAATAGTTCTCCACCGGACATAAACTCATATATCATAACCATCTCATTTTGATCATCGAAAGCATCATGGAGGTTTATGAGCTTTGGATGACGTAAGGCGGACATTGTGTTGATTTCCTTCCGTACTGTGTCCTTATCAGCTTCGTGTGGAGTCATGATAAACTTAGCCGCGAAAGTGTTTCCGGTCGCCCTCTCTGTGCAGCGATGAACTACACCGAAGGCGCCGGTGCCAATTTCCTCATGAATATCATATTGATCCAGAACTGACTCGTGCTTTATTTCGATGTTCTGAGGATAATACTGCTTCCAAACGTCAATGACATAGTTATCGTAGTTACCCGATACTATTCCACGACCGCGGATGATCTTTCCTGTTTCATCGACTTCATAATTGCGCTTACGCTGCCGATCATTTCCGGGGATGGCTACAGGAGCAGTTGGCTCACATGGTTTGGAGACACCATGTTTGTTCTCAGCACTAATTCGGAATTCATACGTATTCTTAGCTCTGCATCCTTCTACAGTTAAATAACAGAACCTTGTCTTAGCACACGGCGTCCAAGATCCTCCATTGATGTCACGCTTCTCAACAGTATAACTTGTAACCATGCTGCCTCCATCTAATGCTGGTGGTTTCCATGAAAGTATTACAGCTTCGTCCAAAACGTTTTCAACTATGGGGAAGCGTGGAGGCTCCGGTCTATCAGCAACGGTAACCGTTAAAATGCCGCTATCTTGTCCCACGCAGTTTTCTACAACAACTCTGTATTGAGCGTAATCCTCACGACAAGCATCTCGAATAGTTAGAGTGGCGAATTTATCATCAGTTGTGATGCTGAATCGTCCGCTGTCTTCGATTCGTTCATCATCCTTGTACCAACGGGATTCTCCACTTGGGAAAGCCTTGTAAGGGATTTTTATCTCAATTGTTTCACCCTTTTGAGCTTCATAACCACCATGATATTTTGGTGGAATGAAAACTCTTGGTTTACTCTTCAATTGCAGCTGAGCACGGGTACTTTTAGTTCCAGAAGAGTTTGTAGCACGGCAAGTATATTCGTCTGCGTCTTCGGCTGTAAGATCATTCACAATTAGAACTTGAGTGTCACCCTTGTTAAGTATGGTATATTTCTTGGTATCCACTAACTCCTTACAGCCTCTGAACCAGCTGTATTCTGGTCGAGGTTGTCCAGTGATTTTGCATTCGAATGTAACACTGCGGCCAATCTCGCATGATTGATTAGACAAAGGACTAATGATTTCAGGAGCGCTTCCAGCGTTAGCAGAACGGAATTCCAAGGTATCACTGAAAAAAAAAATTAAACGGGGAAAAAAATTAAAAACTTACAGTTCAACTGGATCCGAATATCCTGCATCATTAACAGCAAATACTCTGAATCGGTACTTACGACCATCAATAAGATTTTGAACATTGAAGATGTGAGGAGGAGACGGGTTCTGATTACAGGGTGTCCAGCCTTCTTGACCTTCCTCTTGCTTTTCAATTATGTATCCACGAAGTCTTCCTCCTCCGTCACTCAAAGGACGGTGCCAAGAAAGGCTCAAGAAGTCAGAACCTATCTCAGTAATTTCTGGGTTCAGTGGAGATGATGGAGCATCAAACGGTAATCTAGCAATAACACTGTTATCCCCGACTAATGGTGTTCCTTGTCCATTGATATTAGCCGCACTCACGCGGAATTCGTACTCATGGTTTTCAAACAGTCCTTGAACGATGAAACTCAGGTCTCTGATTGAGGAAGCAACGACAGTCCATTCATCCTTTGAGAGGTCTCGCTTTTCAATGACGTAATTCGTGATTCTAGAACCGCCATCATCAATTGGTGGGCGCCATGAAAGTTGAGCTTGATGAGGACCAACATTGCTGAACATAAGAGGTCCTTGAGGTGCCGAAGGGAGCCCTGTGACATTCAACCAAAATCCTGTGCTAGCTTCGCCGGAATCATTACTAACTGTGTATTCATAACGGCCTGCTTCACGAGCAGTCAAAGAAGGTACTGTAATAAGAATGTGATCGTCGAAATCAACGATTCGAATAGTTGGATGATCCTCGGGAACTTCTTCTTTGTTCAGAGTTAGGCAATGACGGAAAGGTGCAGTTCCAGAGAAATATATTTTAAATCGTACCATTTCACCCATTGGAAGAATTGTGTTGGGAACGTCTCGTTCGATGACAGGAGGAGCCTGCACAATCAAGCGAGCTGTGGCGGAGTCAGATCCATAACTGTTACTGACTTCACAGGTATATTCACCAGCATCAATATCCCAAACTTCTTTGATTGTAAAGCGGTAAGTTCCCTCATTGGCTTCGAATCGATATCTGTTTGATTCGGGGAGCTCTCTTCCATTTCTCATCCAGCGGCAAGTTGGAGTTGGTCTTCCGATAGCTTCACAAACGAATACAGCTCGTCTGTTATAAGGTTGAGCAGTATCTTCCGGCTTCACCACAATAACGGGCCTAGAGCCATTCAAATCTTGAATCTTGATTGGAGAAGTCGGTAAGGAAGGTATACCACGACCTGCTGAGTTAACAGCAATGATTCTGAATTCATAGTCATGGAACTCTCTGAGGTTGGGTACGGTGAACTCTGGATCACGGATGTTGTAATCAGAAACTTTTGCCCAGAGTGTGCTACCATACTCTCGCATTTCGACAATATAGCCAGTGATTTTGCTACCGCCATCATCTAATGGAGGAACCCATGTAAGTGTAACGTGATTACGGCCAATAGATACAGCTGAAGCTTGGCTTGGAGGACCTGGAGGTCCAAACTTGGACTTTAGTTTGATTCGGTCAGTAGAGTGGGAAGGCTTTGAGTACCCAGCAGCATTCTTCGCGATGACACGGAATTCATATTCACCGCAGTCACGAAGACCATTGACACGTGTACTGTTTCCTTTGACCAAATCCGTTGTGGCATTTATCCATTTTCCACTGCCAGGCTCACGGAATTGTACTTGATATCCTATGATTTTAGAGCCGCCGTCCGAAGGAGTATCCCATTCTAATTCCACCCAGTTAGAATCCATGTCACGTACTGTAGGAGTATCTGGTTGACCAGGGACATTGAATTGATATTTAGCAGTAATAGAATCGACACTTTCCAAAGGCTCAGAAATTCCAAACTGGTTCTCAGCACGAACACGGAATTTATACTGTTGATTGTGCACTAAGCCTGGAACTGTGTAAGTAGTGTTACGCACAAAGCTGCTGACTTTCTCCCAATGACCATCGCGAGGATTACACTTTTCGATGATATAATTTGTGATTGGAGAGCCTCCATCTGATTTCGGAGGCTTCCAAGACAATGTGCAGCAATCAGGGCAGATATCAGTGATCTCCAGCGGTCCTTCAGGAACACTAGGCTTATCAACCACACGAAGACGTACAGTGCATGAATCACTACCTTGAGTGTTCTCCAAGTTGATATGATAAACTCCAGAATCAGTCAATTGAGCATCAGATATTACAAGAGTTGTCAAATAATCAGAGCTTTCAATCTTCGAGCGTTGTTCAGTTTCACGGAGCTTAAGCTCTCCTTTGGACCAGGATATTGTAGGCATTGGAGTGGCAGCAAATGGTACGAGAAGCCTAGCCGTTTCACCAACGTAAGCTAGAACATCTCTAGAAAGCATTCCCAACTTTGGTCGTGAAGGAGAGTTATTAGCAGCTATTGGAACACTGTTCTCGCTGTAAGGACTGTTTCCAGCGGCATTTACAGCACATACTCTGAACTCGTATTCCTTCTTGGGGATGAGACCCGTAACTCTTGCTTTTGTTGTAGGAATGGTACCGAAAATTGCTTTTGTCCAGTTACTCGATCCAACTTCGCGTTTCTCGAGAATGTAACCTTGAATTGGAGCACCTCCATCACTGTATGGGCGAGCCCATTGCAGGGTAATAGCTTCCTCAGATGTTTCAAGAGCTTCAGGGGCTCCTGGTGCATCAGGTACATCATATGGATTTTTCGCAACAATTGGATTATCCGTTTCTAATGGTGCTGATGTACCATACTGGTTCTCAGCCATAACCCTAAATTCATAAGGTTGATTAGCCTCGAGATTACGCACACGTAAAGATGTGCCCACGGGATGTCCAACTTTCACCCATTCACCACCAGGTGTTCGTTTCTCAACAACATAATTGGTGACGTGATCTCCACCATCATCCTTAGGTGGGAGCCAATGCAAAGTCATGGCATCTCCCTGTATATCACTTGCCGTGATGGGTCCAGTAGGTTTACCAGGTACATCCAGAACATTGACGTTGAGTTTAGCAGTGTCTTTCCCGAAGCGATTTCCAACTTGGATCTTATAAGGACCAGCGTCAGATCTCTTTGATGCGATCGTACGAATTACAATCTCTCCTGGATTGACTTCGATAGTTGTTCTATCGTCTTCATACACCGCTTGACCATTATTGAACAAATCAACAGTTGGCTTAGGATTGCCTCCGGTAAACGGCAAGCGAATCTCAATTGTTTCTCCGGCTCTAACAGTGATGTCTTTTAATCCAGATAAGTCCAGGACGGGGCGGCCTGGTTGTTCCTGTATACATGTTAGATCAGAAGGTCTTGATGGTTCTCCTTCTCCAGCAGAATTCACAGCAATAACTCTGAACTCGTACTCCTCCTTCTCGATCAGGTTGGGAACTGTGAAGTTTGTGTCTTTCACTGGCTTATCGGTACACCGAGTCCAATCAGTGTCACCAAGCTTCTTCTTCTCCACAATATAGCCATCAATAGGGGCACCGCCATCGCGTATAGGTCTCATCCATGTCACCTCAGCTGAATTCTTTGTGACTTTTCCTACTCTCGGTTGTTCAGGAGCTCCGGGAGGAACTTAAAAAAAAATTAAAATGAGATTAGAGGAGAGAATACTTACCGACGTAAGGTTTACAAGTTACGGGTTCAGAACCACCTGATGCTTCTCCTGGACCTGCTGCATTGACAGCGCGGATTCGGAATTGGTATGTTTCTCCTTCATGAAGTCCAGTTACAACAGCATTAGTTCCTTTGACAAGAGGCATTTTAACAGGAGCCCAATCTCCTCCTCCTCGTTTCTCGAACCGTTCAATAATATAGCCTTGAATGGGTGAGCCTCCATCATCACGAGGAGGAGTCCATTCAAGTTGTACCATGTTGGTATCGTAGCTAACAATATCTGGAGTAGATGGGGCACCAGGAGGATCGAAGGGATCTTTGATTACAACAGTTGATCCGGCTGTATGATCTGATAATCCAACAACATTCTCTGCTCGAATGCGGAAAGTATAGGTATGACCATGTCCCAATCCACGTACGACATAACTATTTCCACTGACACTACCGGGAACTTTGTCCCAGAAGGAGCTTCCGATTTCTTGATATTCAATTTTGTATCCGGTGATTTCAGATCCTCCATCGTCTTTAGGAGGCTCCCAGTTTAGAGTACAGCTATGACGAGTAACATCTGAGTAGCTGAGCCTCTCAGGAGGAGATGGTTTGTCAATAACAGTAATCTTGATATTGGCTTCAGCATCACCATATGGGTTTGAAGCTTTGATTTTAGCAGGACCGGAATCAGTTCGTCTTGCCGATGGGATGTAGAGTCTCGTACGAGAATCTGTTGTATCAACGCAAGTGAGAGGAACACCGTCTCGAGTCCAAGTGATATCAGGAGTTGGTGAACCGGTAAAAGGCACAACAATTTCCAATGGCTCACCAGCTTTAACTCTGAATTCACGGCCATCAATTCCTAAATCGAATTGTGGTCCTTCAAACATAGGTTTTGCAGTTGCTAAAGCTGAAGGATCAGATGGTTCACCAGGACCAGCTTTGTTGACTGCAACAACTCTATATTCGTAGGTGTGATCTTTTTGTACTCTTTGATCAGAGAAAGCGGTGCCATGTACAGGAGTGGTGTTAACCTTAATTATATAAAAGTATATACACAAAAAACAACGCAACTCACTTTGATCCATCTTCCTGTTTTCATATCCTTTCTTTCAACATCATAGTGAGATACAGGTGAGCCACCATTATCACGTGGTGCTTCCCATTTGATATCGATGTGATCCACATCTGTATCCGTTATTTCAGGCTTTCCAGGTTTTCCTGGAGTTCCGAAAGGATCTTTGGCTACCACAGGCTCCGATGATGCTAGTGGATCAGATCGACCAAAGGCGTTCTCAGCACACACACGAAGCTCATATTCATGTCCTTCAATTAGTTTAGGCACAGTGATAGAAGTTCCAGTTGCGAACGTAGATACAGGTACCCAAGTGTTTGTTTTCGTATCTCGCTTTTCAACAACATAATTGCTGATTTCAGCTCCGCCATCATCAACAGGAGGTTTCCAAGTGACAACACAGCTATCTTTCGTAACGTCAGAAACTTCCAATGGTCCGACAGGAGCAGAAGGTCGATCTATAAAAAGTTTGTTAGTGCACTTCATGATTCGCATGCATACCTTGAACAATCAGCTCGAAAGTTCCATCATCTTCTCCGACCTCATTTTTGAGCTTTAATTGATAGCTGCCAGTATCAGATCGCTTCGCACTTGGGAAGAAGATACTTGTGAATCCTGATTTGTGATCCAGAATCAGTTCGGGTGCGAGAGCTTGTCCGTCGCGATTCCAATCAACGGTTGGATCAGGTGCTCCAACAAACTCTGCCTCCAGTGTATAAGCGAAACCTGCCTTGATTTTCAGTTTACGTTGAGCAGTTAATATCTTCGGTTTCACTATAATGATAAAATATGATAGATAATTTGTAAAATCTTACAGTAACGAGCTCTGGTAATTTGTGGATCAGTTGGGTCAGATGGATCGGATGGACCAGCTTCATTAACAGCAATTACTCGGAACTCGTATTCTACTCCTGGTTTCAAATTTGTAGCAGAAAAAGAAGTTCCTCCTGTTTTTCCTGCTTCCGTCCACAATCCTGAGCCACGTTCTTTCTTCTCCACAATATACTGCTGAACTGGAGATCCTCCATTATCAGCAGGCGGTTTCCATTGTATATCAATACGATCTTTATCCCAATCTACTACTTCTGGTTTCTCAACAGCATCCGGAACTTCTGAAACATACGGACTAATTAAACATATTAGCTTCAAAAACGTACCAAATTGATTTTTAGCAATTATGGGTTGATCAGCATTTAATGGTTTAGACTCTCCTTGCAGGTTCACAGCTTTCACTCGGAACTCATACTCCTTTCCAGGAACAAGCTTTCCTACTTTCGCAGTGCAATCTGCAAACTGGCCAACTTCTTGCCAAGTTCCACGAGTTGTGTCCATTTTTTCAACCACATAATGAAGAATGTCAGATCCACCGTTATCTTTGGGAGGCTTCCAATTCAGAGTACAACCTTCCTTGTGAATCTCATTAATTTTCAGAGGTCCTTCTGGTGCATCAGGCACATCGAGAACAGTCACTGTACATTGAGCTCTATCTTTTCCGTGCTCATTTTCTACTTGGATGGAATAAAGTCCAGCGTCCGATCGAACAGCTGAGAAAATGTGAACTTCGGAAGATGTTGGAGTTGTGTTGATATCTGCTCTATCCCCAGCGTTGATGGTAATATCGTTTGATTTCCATGTTGCAACTGGTGCAGGTTCGCCTTCAAATGCAACATCCAACTTGATGGGCTGTCCTGCTTTCACTCGTATATCCAGCAAACCAGCGAGGTTAATTTTAGGAGCCACTTAAATCAGATCAAATAATTTGGGGAAAAGGATAAATAAACTACTCTTTCTTGGCTTAGCGATAACTGTATCAGTAGGGTCCGAAGGTTTTCCAGGACCAGCTTTGTTGACTGCCTTCACACGGAACTGGTAGCCTTCGCCAGCTATCAAATTATTGACGGTAGCTTTCGTCTGATCACCAGCAACAGTACCACACGGTACCCAATCACCATACTTATCTTTCTTCTCGACTATGTACTGATCAATTTTTGCACCACCGTTGTTTTCTGGGGCCTAAAGTTAAGATTGTGAGTTTCACACATCGAAATATTCTTAACAATAAATGTTCTAAATGCATCATATATTTGATGCAAACTGTTAGTTAAGTTACCAGATATTTGAAAGATAAAAACCCAACGTACCTTCCACTCGAGATCCACATGGTCTTTATCCCAATCGACTGGTGTGAGATCAGTAGGTGGATCGGGTTCATCATACGGATTTTTAGCAAGTATAGAATGATCAGTAGTGAGAGGAGCTGATACTCCTTGTCGGTTAACAGCTTTCACACGGAACTGAACGAAAAAACTTTAAACCAAAACTTTTGATATAGATAACCTTATATTCATGTCCTTCGTTTAGCTTTCCCACTTTCAATTGAGTATCAGAAGTGTCACCACACTAAAAGAAAATTGATTAGCATTCCCTTTGACATTTGAACATACTGGAACCCATCGCCCGCCATCTTCTTGTTTTTCAACAATGTAGTTTGTGATTGGTGACCCTCCATCATCCTCAGGTGGATTCCATTTCAGTGTACACCCGTCTTTGTGAATATCGGCCACTTTGAGAGGTCCCTCTGGAGCACCGGGAACATCCAAGACATTCATTGTAATTTCGGCTTCATCTCGTCCACTCTCATTAGTAGCTACAATCTTGTACTTTCCACTGTCATTGCGAGAACAATCTTTTGTGGAGAGTTTAGTATTATTGTGTTGTGAATTGTCAATTTTAGTTTGTCCCATTGAAATGATAGGAGAGCCGTTCAAGAACCTGAACAGATTTGGTGTAACTTTGAGGGAACCAAGTGAAATTGTTCTAACCATTCTATTTTGGGATTAGGTTCTCCTTCCACGTTGACATCAAAGTTGATTGTTTGGCCTGCTTTTAGTCGGCCATCGTTGAACATTGAACGATCAATTTTAGGAGGAACTACAATTTATCATTATTAATATTAAGTAATTTATAACGCTCACGATGTCTAGGCTTAGCAATCATAGTTTTGCTTGGATCAGATGGAGTGGATTCTCCAGCTTTGTTCAGAGCTTTTACACGGAACTGGTAAGTTTGTCCAGGCTTTAAGCCATTTACAGTTGCAGTAAGCTGATCAGCAGGAACCTGTAAATCATTACTCAGACTTAGAGAGTTAAGGTAATCGAAGCATACTTTGCAGGCTTGCACCCAATCTCCATTTCCTGCTTTCATTTCCAACAAGTATTCTTCAATAGGAGCTCCTCCGTCATCTTGAGGTGGTGTCCATTGTAGATCAGCATGATCCTTATCCCAGTCCACGATTTCAGGAGTGCCAGGCTTATCAGCCTTATCATATGGATCTTTGGCAACAATAGATTGGTTAGCTTCAAGAGGATCAGAATCTCCATAACGATTAACTGCTTTCACGCGGAACTGAAAAAAATCATAAATGTTCTGATATGTTATAGTTATCCCTACTTTGTATTCATGACCTGGAGTTAAATCATCAACATGGAAATTCGTATCTTTTGATTCTCCACAAGTTGTCCAACGACCGGTGTGAGCATCTTGTTTTTCAACCACATAATGACTGATTTCAGCACCTGTTCATACGATGTTAAACGTTATGAGAACTATTTTCATACCTCCATCATCTTCAGGTTCCTTCCAAGATAAATCGCAGCCTTCTTTAGTAACATTAGAAACATCCAAGGGCCCGCGGGGCGAGCTGGGATGATCTAATACTGTGACTTTAACTTCGGCTGTGTCTGTTCCGTTGCAGTTCGAAGCTTTAATCACGTAGGTTCCTGTATCTCCTCGAAGAGCTCTCTTGACAGTAAATTTAGTTTTGTAATCTTCGTTGGCGATTTTCAGTCGATCATCGGACTCCAAAGGTTCGCCTTGGAAAGACCACTCAATGGTTGGGGGAGGTTCTCCAGAAACTGGAATATTAAGTTGGAAGTCTTGTCCCGCCTTGACTTTGATTTCTTGAATGGCACTCCTATCAATAACAGGTGGAACTAAAAAACCATTATTCAATAAAAAATATGAATTATAAATGTAACTGACCGTTACGTGACTTGGCAGTCATTGTATCCGAAGGATCGGATGGATCTCCAAGACCTGCCTTGTTTTTTGCTCGAATTCTGAACTCATATTTGCTCCCTTCTTTGAGGTTGCCTACACTAGCAGTAGTCTGATCTGCTGGAACAACAGCAGCTTCTGTCCAGAAGGGAGAATACTCTTCCTTCATTTCAACAATATACTCTTCAATAGGAGCACCTCCATCATTAGCAGGGGGTGTCCAAGCTAAGTCTGCATGATCCTTATCGTAATCTGTGATTTCAGGAGCAGAGGTCTTTCCAGGTTTGTCGAATGGATTTTTGGCTAAAGTAGTTCCAAACGTTTCTAATGGGTCTGACTCTCCTTCGGCATTCACAGCAGCAACACGGAACTAAATTAACGTTTGTTTGATGAGGGTAATTGTGGATGGCTCAAACTTTATAATCATGTCCAGGAATCAATCCATCTACCACAGCCTTGGTTTGGTCACCCTCGACTTTGCAAGCTGGTACCCATCTTCCAGTAGTCGTGTCCAGTTTTTCTATCACATAATTTTCGATGGGGATGCCACCATCATCATCAGGAGGCTTCCAGTCGAGAGTTACGTGATCCGCGAACACGTCAGATACCTCTAAAGGTCCGTTAGGAGAAGTTGGCTTATCTAAACAACTGAATTAGCTTCATACGCTTTTCTCCGTCTTACCGATAACATTGACTTTCACTTGCGCTTCGTCTTCACCATTATCATTAACAGCACGAATTACATACGTTCCAGAATCAGAGCGTTCTGTTTGACGAATAGCCAGCTTCGTTTGATAATCAGGGTTATCAAGTTTAACCCTTCCACCATTTCGAATTTCTCTGCCATCAGGCCAATTCCAAGTTATCGTTGGTACTGGTTCTCCCTCGACAGGAACGTCCCAGCCAATCATTTGTCCTGCTTTTACGGTGATAGTTTTTAGAGCTGACCGATCAATTTTGGGAGGAACTGAAAAAGGGAAAGTATAAGTACAGTTATTGTTTGAAAATCAACTCACGATTTCTGGGCTTTGCAATAACTGGTTTGCAAGCATCACTAGGATCAGAAGATCCTCCCTTATTGACAGCAACAATACGGAATTCATATTCTTCTCCGGCTGTTAAATCTGGAACTGTAGCCGTGGTTTCAGACCCAGGAACAGTAACAGCAGGTTCCCATCTTCCATACTTGGTTCTTTTCTCAACTTGATACTCTGTTATTGGAGCTCCGCCGTCTGAAGTTGGTGGTGTCCATTTCAAATCTACATGATCGGAATCCCAGTCGGTAGGCTCAGGCTTGCCCGGCTTATCTGGACGGTCAAACGGATTTTTAGCATGAATATCTGTGTCAGTCTCGAGTGGATCGGAAGAACCTTCGCTGTTAACCGCTTTGACACGGAACTTGTAGTGATCTCCTTTGTTCAGAGTATCCACCTTGAAATCAGTGTCAGAAGTACGTCCGCAAGGAACCCAAATGCCATCTTTTGTGCTCATCTTCTCAACTTCATAATGATCAATCGGTTCCCCTCCGTCATCCTCAGGCGGTTTCCAAGAAAGAGTGCATTGATCTTCGAAAACATCGGTAACCTCTAGAGGACCTTTTGGCTTGGATGGCTTCGATTTGACCTTGATTTTAATAGTTACAGAGTCCGTTCCAGAGCTATTGGTAGCGGTAATGCAGTAATCTCCGGATTGCTTGCGAGAAGCTTTCTGGATGAGGAAACGACTGATATAGTCCTCATTTTCAATATTGGCTTTGCTTTCCCCAATACTCTTGCCGTTGAATGACCATGTGACATCAGGAGCAGGTTCACCATCGATATGAACAATGAACTTGATCTGTTGTCCTAGTTTCACAACAACATCTTCTAAATCTTCTCTGTGGATGTGAGGAGCAACTATAATCAATACAAATGAATACTTTTCTACCAATATGAAAACTCACGGAATCTTGGCTTAGCAATAACACGATCCGATGGATCAGAAGGTTCTCCTAATCCAGCTTTATTTTTAGCCACAACTCGGAACTGATACTCTTCTCCCGATTTCAAGTCACCAACAGTAGCGGATGTTTTGTCAGCTGGTACAACCATAGCCTATGACATTCATTTTACAAGCAAATGGCGCAAATAAGCAATACCTCTTCCCACCGTCCATGTTTATCTTTTTTCTCAATAACGTATTCCTCGATAGGTGATCCACCATCTGTTGCGGGTGCAGCCCATTCCAGATCAACGTGGTCAGCATCCCAATCAGTCAGGGTCGGTTTTTCAACTTTACCAGGAACGTCATAAGGGTTTTTGGCCAAAATGGCTGTGTCAGCTGTCAGAGGATCAGATTCTCCTTCCTTGTTCACTGCACGTACGCGGAACTGAAATTTTTTCAATTGGTACTTAAAGCTTGAACTAAAATTTACCTTATATTGATGACCAGGTTGAAGGTTTTGGACTTGACATTTCGTGGTATCTGACTTTCCACATGGAACCCATCTGCCAGTAGCCAAATCCATTTTTTCAATTTCGTAATGATCAATAGGAGCTCCGCCATCATCTTCTGGCACTTTCCATTCCAAATCAGCTCTATCTTCATAAACATTGGTAACTTCCAAAGGCCCAAGTGGATTGCTTGGTCTTCCTAATACGATAACTTCAACGGAATGAGAGTCTTTTCCACTGGCGTTTGTGGCGGTAAGAGTATATTTTCCAGCGTGACAGCGCTGTCCGTTCTTCAAAACAAATACAGTGCGATAGTCCTCGTACGAGATCTAGAAATAATTTTTTATAAGTACTATTGATTGAATAAATTCTCACTCGAATCTTAGAATCTTCAATAGGATGGTCGTTATGAGTCCAAACTTTGGTTGGAGGTGGTTCTCCACGAACAGGAACATCGAATTCTACGTCGTGTCCAACTTTGATAGTTATTGTTTTCATTGTTTCCCGATCAATCCATGGTTTCACTTAAAATTTTTTTTTTTTCTGGTTTAGTGATCTTATACTTACAGTTACGAGGCTTGGCTATGATTCTCCTGCTAGGCTCGGATGCCTCTCCTGGACCGGCTTTATTCACAGCCTTCACACGGAATTGATACTCTTCTCCTTCTTTCAATCCAAGAATCTCAGCTTGAACCTGATCTCCAGAAACCTTTCCACATTCTTGCCACTCTCTGCCGTGTTTCCCCTTCTTTTCAATAATGTACTGAGTGATCGGAGCACCGCCATCGTTTTTGGGTGGGTCCCAGGCCAAAGATACGCGATCTGCATCCCAATCCGTGACATCAATGTTTTCGGGTTTTCCGGGCTCATCTGAAACCAATACTTTAACATTTTATATATAAAAATCAAGCAAACCATAAGGATTCTTAGCTTTCGTGTCTTTCTCTGTAACTAGTGCGTCAGATGCACCTTCTTTGTTAACAGCTTTGACTCTAAATTGATAAGTTTGACCCTTCTTCAGACCGTCAATATGTGCTTTCGTGTCTTTAACCTGAAAAAGCAAAACTTTCAGAACAATCAAGAATAATAACCGACCTTGGCACAAGGTACCCATCTGCCAGATTCAACATCTAGCTTCTCTACTTCATAATATTCAATGGGCTCGCCACCATCATCGTCTGGTGCTTTCCAAGCAAGATTGCAATTATCTTCAAAAATGTCCGTTACTTCCAAGGGACCGTTTGGTTTGGTTGGTTTATCCAAAACAGTCAGCTCGGCAGCTTCAGTATCTTGACCGTGACTATTCTTCACAGATAAACGATATTGACCACAGTCGGCACGAAGAGCAGCTACTATACAGAGAATCGTGTTATCGTTCTTTTTAACATCTATTGAAAGATTGTGCGACTGGTCGATAGGTTTATCGCCTTTGGTCCATTTCACATCAGGCCAAGGTTCTCCACCCACTTTAACATCCCAACGTACGGTTTGACCAGCTTTCACTGTCAAACTTTTAAGGTTTTCATGTTTCAACCAAGCAGGTACTGAAAAATCATTGTAAATATTATTAATTTATAGTACTCACCAAATTTAGGTTTTGCCACTTGTTTTTCTGAGGGTTCTGAAGCAGCTCCTGGTCCTGCAGCATTGACAGCTTTTACACGGAACTGATATTCCTTTCCTTCCTTCAACCCGCCAATAGTAGCGTTTGTATCTTAAAATAAGCAACGTGAAATTTAATGGAATATCTAGATTTACCTGGTGATCGAGCAATTTCTTTCCATTCTTTAGTAGCTGGGTCTCGAACTTCAATGATATATTCGTTAATGGGGTTACCGCCGTCTTTCATGGGAGGCTCCCATTCCAAACTTATGCGATCAGAATCATAATCAGTAACCATTGGACGACCAGGTTTTCCTGGTTCATCCCAAGGATCTTTTATGACCGTGTACTGATCGGCAGATAATGGTTCTGACTCTCCCTCATTATTCACAGCTTTCACTCTGGAAGTCAGAAATAAAGTAAGTATGATATGAAATGCTAACCGGAATTTGTAATTCCCTTTGTTACGTAATCCGGTTACTTTCAGGCTTGTACTATCTCCATCTACTTTACCGATTTCAATGAACTTTCCTTTGTTATCTACATCTTGAGCCTCGATAACATACCCAGTTAATGGATCTCCACCATCATCCTAAGATATGCAAATTAAGGAAAAAATTCATTAGTTGAATCTCATACTTCTGGTGGATTCCAAGATAACGTAGCTCCATCAGCACAGACATCAGCTACATCCAGAGGACCCTTTGGAGGGCTGGGTCTTCCTACTACTGTAACAGTAGCTGTACTGTCAACAGAGCCCGAATTGTTTTTCAAGGCAACTGTGAATCTTCCTGAATCTTTCCGGACAGCGTTCTCGATCTTGAAAATTCAAAGAGGATATATTATGATATCCATCCATTTTGCGAACCTTCATGATGTGCTTTCCACGTTCGGTAGACATTTTAACTCTTCCAACGGCTTTAAGGGGTTTGCCGTCCACAACCCAACTGACTTCAGGTAAAGGTTCTCCGCTGATAGGAATTTCATATTTGATTGTTTCTCCCACTTTGAGTCGAAGATCTTTAATTCCGCCACCCAAAAAGGCTGGAGAAGCTGAAACTCAGGATTGTTTAAACAAAATTAGGAAACGTTATTGAACAGCGAGAACAAAGTTTTCGTTCAATGCAATGCCGTGTGAATTCTTTGCTTTCCGATTAATTAAGCTCAAAAACTGGAAATATCTCCAAATCAGGACGAAAAATAAGCGAAAGTAGTAAAAGATTAGTGTTTTCGAACATAAAAACACAAAAACAACGTAAAAATGTTTAGAAAAGAAGGTTTGGCAGAAAAAAAAACAAAAAGTTCGAATTGTATAAAAAGACAAGACATAACCTTTTTTGGCTTTAATGAGAACAGGCTTTCCATGATCACAAGGATCTCCTGGGCCAGCTTTATTGACTGCCTTAACTCGATAATAGTATTCCTTTCCTTCGACGACTTTGTCATCAGTTAGCTGGTGAACAACATTAGCTCCCTGAGCTGGGGTTGTTCCGACGGCATGCCAGTCCTTCTCAGATTTTTCACGCCTCTCTACGATATATTCCGTAATCGGAGCGTTACCATCGTCCTCAGGGGGTTCCCATTCTAATGTTAGATGATCTTTGTCCACATCGGCAACTTCCATATGACGAGGTTTTCCAGGTGTTTCTAAAATCATCCAAACATGCGTGAATAAACATCAGATTAAAACATATAATGCAACAATTTTTAATAAAAATCTTTCTTCGGCAAACTATTTTGTTTACGGGTTATGCTCTGTTAGAATTTATAAACCTCTTCTAAAGTAGTATGATTTTGCTGACTATACACTTTCAAACACAACTTTTCTAGGAAAGCGGTTATCTTACAATCATACAAACACACATAGTCGAGTAGTTCGCGAGAGAATCTAACTTGTTCCAATATGTTAGATACTATTTGAAAGAATTTACAAATCAACTCACTGTATGGATTTTTGGCAAGAATAGTTTCTCCGGTCAAGGGGTCTGATGCTCCACATTCATTTATCGCTTTTACACGGAATTTATACTCTCCATGCTCTTTCAGATCTTTCACCTGAAAGTGAGAATGTAAACAGGGTAACAAATAATGATTTCAACCTTAAATTCAGTTCCTTTTGTTTCAGCAACCTTCACCCAGTTTCCGGATCTTCCTTCTTGAACTTCGATGATATAAGCTTTGACCGGAGATCCATCATCCCCATCTGGTTTACCCCACACAAGCTCGACACCTGAAATATCACACAACGTTAAGTAAGAACAACCGAACAGCATGTTGGCATTGAAAAAAAAATGAAACTTGCGGATTCTCACGGAGTTTCACGTTTATACGTGCAACTACGTCACGTTTTTTCTCATGAGAAAACAAAAAAAATGCTCCATCTATTTTTTAATTCACTTAAAAGTTTACCATCAGCAGTCAAATTTTTCGTTTCGAGAGGTCCTTTAGGTGGTCTAGGCTTGTCTTTCACGAACAGTTCGAAAGGTGCAAGAACTGTACCAGCCGAGTTTCCAAGCTCCAAAGCCCATTTGCCAGTATCAGCAAGCTTAAACAGCTATATTATTAAAAGATATAGCAGAACAGGAACCTGTGGGTTCTTGAACCGTATCTCAGCAACATCTCCGTTTATAACAACTTCAACAAGATCTCTCATGCTTTCATCAAGTGGTTTTCCATTACGAAGAATTTGAGTTTTTGGATCACCCCTACGTGTTCCTTTGATAGAGAATGGAACCTAAAATTGATAACTTAAAGATTGTCAGTTAGTCAATGAAAACCTTGACAACACATGGTTCTCCTGCTTTGGCCTCGATTTTTTTAGGCTTCCAGTTGAGGACTGGTCTTTTTTCAGCTTCGAGAACAGTGATAGTCGAGTATCCAATTAAGCCAGCTTGATCGAACTCATACTTATCAGCTTCATTCATTTCAATTTTACTGATCTTCAAAGTATGGGTTCCATTTCTGGACTGAGTTTCGAACTTTCCACCTGTATTTCGATAATGTGATTTGATTTACTTTTATATTTACCTGGCATGCTGGTAATTTTTGTACCGTTTCTAAACCAAGTTCCTGGTGTTCGCGTATCTTTGGTTTGACAGGTGAGAGTTAAATCATCGCGCTCAACAACTTCCATATCCACCAACTTGATGATGAATTTGTTCAATGCTGAAATGAAGAAATTTAAAACCTTCACTACTACTTGTACATACCATCAACGATGAGTTGAGCCATTGTTTTGTCATCTTTAGTAGTACACTTGTATTCACCATGGTCTTCAATTTTAGCGATCGTAAGGATCAGGCGACGTTTGCGATTGATAACTTCTTCATTGTATCTTCAAATAGCTCAGTAAGGTTATTTTTTAAGATTTTGTTTTCCTTACTTTTTCCCATCAATATTGATCTTAACTCCATCATGCCACCACTCAACAACTGCATCTTTATCGTTGACATCGCATTCAATGGTTGTTGGCTCATTCTCGTTACACTTTTGGGACTTGAGTGGAACAACGAATGTGTGACGGGGCTCTATTATAAAGAAGTTAACATGCTGTCTGGGATCGAAAACAGAAACCTTCTACGTAGACTTGACATTTAGAGAATACTTCGTTCGTAACTTTAGCTGTCCATTCGGCTTGATCAGCTTCTTCGACAACTTTAATAGTTAAGGTACATCTACCGACTGCATCTTTTTCAATGATATAACGCTTATCATTACTGAAAATGTTACTGTTTAATGAGTTCCTTAACTAAGGACTAACGGGTCGATTTCTTTCCCTCCTCTCAGCCAAACAAGCGGTGCACGAGGTGTGTTCACTTTACAGGTCAGTACTGCCTGTTTTGTTCGGTAGATTTCTTGGGTATTTGGCAAAGGATTGAGGAAGCTGTACTTCATTGGTGGTTCTGATAAAAATATAATTAATAACTGTGATCCTCACAGTAATTACCTAAGACTGTAAGCTGAGCATGTGTTGGGACACCATTGGCTTCACATGTATATTTTCCACAATCATCAACCTCTGGGTTGTTGATGATTAGGGTACATTCGCATTTTTCAATCAAGATCTTATACTTTAAACCTGTAAACCAGAATTAAACAAACCAACAGTATATTTTTACCTCCTGAGAAAATTTCTTTTCTATCTTTGTACCACCTGATCTTAGCGTTGGGACGAGAGTAGGTACATTTCCATTCGCAAATTTTGTCAACCTGATCATAAACGTAGAGAATATAGCGGTTTATAAGCTCACTAATTGTTGGACAGTTTTGTCGGTAAGGGGAATATCCCACTTTTCGACCTTCTTGCCTGGGAAGAGGGACTGTCTTCGTTCGGCTTCACTTTTCGGTTCGTCTTCTTTCTTCTGTGCGACCTCATAGTCTCTAAAACGTATATCTTGATGAAGGAAATGGTAAAAAACATAAAATGTTAAGCTCGATTGAAAATGTTATCAGAACTAAGAGAAGTATTTCGACATGTTAGTTTGAAGTGTGAAGGAAGCTTTTGGAGATTGTTAAGAGTTTGACGAAGGAATCTCAATGATATATTCTTCATTTGAGAATTGATAGACAGCCAAGCTTTAGGTAGAATAGTACGGGAGAAGCTTTGAATAGAACAAAAGAACAACGTAACAACGTGAAACAAGCTTCGCTGTACCTGGATCCTATCAACTTTTCTTTCCTTTGTAGGGCACTGAATCAGTAGCTATCGTTATAACACTTCCTTTCATATTTAGCCGTAATTTCAGCCGGAACATTTGATGGGAAAAGAAGAAGATAGCTAAGGTCTTTTTAATGGTTCAAAATAGGTAACTTTCAACCTCAAACATGTTCGAATGAACTATGAACGCGTGCAGCTAAGGAAAAAGCACACAGAATTCCCCTAACACTAATCAATACCAAAAAACTTTTCACTAGCATTGCAATTGAGGTAAAACGAAATTAAAAACGACGTACCTATGTTTTAACATGGCTCTAAAATCAAGACCAGAATCTGAAGTAACTAAGAGCTTAACGTCAATCGAATCGGTTCCGAATTGATTTTCGACCGTCAGGGTGTAGGGACCATCGTCCTGAAAGACAGTCAAAGTTGGTAAAAAAAGCCAAAACAGAAAACAGTTGATTAATGGATAGTTAGAAGACGTAAATAACTAGAACCGCAGATGGTTCTGCGGAGAAAAATCTCAGAACAGAAACTGATTTGATGGAAGGCAGGAAAGTGGCAGGATGTGCCAGCTTTTGCAAATTTTCTTTAGTACCTCAAGCAATCTCGAGATATCTGCTCTCTTTCATTTATATTCTCTTATTGTCTCGATTTCTTTTCAGAAAATTTGTTTCAGAGTCTGACGCATTTCTTCTGCCACCACAGAACAACATTAATGAAAACTTCCTCTTTTTCCATGTCTATCAGCATTCTTCTTCTCTCTATCCCATCTTTCATCAACTTTTGCCAACTCTTTTTTGTATCTCTAGATACCAACTGTTTTATGAGAGATAGCTGGTATTTAGATAAATGATCAAACTCATACAATTATAATCTCACACAAAACTCGAAAATATTTTGTGATGAGTTTTCAATTATGAACGCTTTACCTGAGATCGACACTTTAGGAGAGCCAAAGATATTGTATTATTTTCTCCATCGGTCATATGCTTGAACCGTCCTCCATTCAGAACTTCTCTATTTCCTTTGAACCAACGGAAAGAAGGAGCGGGATCTCCTTCTACTTTACATTGCAAGATTGCAGTTTCATCTATAAAAGTTAAAATAGATAGTAGTAAGCAAAACTCTCATCTGCCGTTTTCTCACACTTCATTTTGTCATTTTCTCTTATCATCCGTCTATCAGTGAAAGT
Organism: Auanema sp. JU1783; assembly: GCA_943334845.2. NCBI lineage: Eukaryota > Metazoa > Nematoda > Chromadorea > Rhabditida > Rhabditidae > Auanema > Auanema sp. JU1783. Next base: position 133,714 of record CALQYR020007309.1, read on the forward strand.
GTCTGTGCTGGATTGGCATATCCTACCTATCTCCCATTCGCATAGAGCTATAATCTTCCACCATCCGGAATTCACTCGTCTTATCCCTCAGAATTTCTCCTTTCTTTTTTCACTTGACGATAGCTGCATCCTCTCTTTACCTCTTATTCTCTATTCATCTTCTATCTCTCTGTTCTTCCACTCAATCGTATTGAGATGCTGTTGTAACACCTGAAGCTTGACGATGGACAAGAAAAAGTGGACCGATGGCAATAAACTTGTTGCTTCTGACAGCAAATTGCCTCTAACCCTCACCATTGTTCAAAACTTAGGGGGACTTTCTCAAACTTATCCGCAAATCATGTTCGATAACAACACAATTAATGTGATACCACCATATAGATATATAGATTAGTTCATGTTACGTTAATTACTTCCCGAACTGATCTACGAACGGAAACAACTACAATCCACATCATCAATACCCTTACTACCCCACAGATGATAGCGTCAAGTGCCTATGTTGCTAAAAACTGACCAAATAAACGTCTTGAGAAAGATATTAGGAAACGAAAGAGCTAGAGAAATGATGAAATTTAGATGAAGAAAGGAAAACAGAGAGTTTCATTGACTAGATTCTCCCGTTTCCCTGCTCCTTCGTCTATTTTTCAGGTATACATTTGGTTACATAGGCCGATATCGTTCATTACCATCAACTGTACCACTTGAAAAAAAATTCGCGATTCCCCTGTTTTGCACCTTCTTCCTCGCTACACTTTCTATACAACTGAACAACTTACTTTCAACTACAGTTACATTTTCCGGAACTTCAATAATTTTTGGAGGCTTTCCAGATGCACCAGAGGGGACAAGTGGTGTTGAAATACGCTCCATTATTTCTTGAACTGATTCTCGTCGCATATCAATACTGCTACGACGCTATAAAAAAAAAGATCACTTTCTGCCAAATAATGAATGTCATGCAAATTATGTAAACAAACATTATTATTCACGTCAAACTCAATCTTAGTAGAAGACTATTAACTCTTGTGAAGTTGGGCACACACCATCTGAAAGTTAGATCGAACATCAAGCATCATGAGTTAATATAAGGTGTGAAAGTCTATCAGACCATGTTCAGGGATGTGGGTTTGTAAACTTTAAACGTTTCCATAAAAATTATTCTTTTTTGTGGAAATGTTCGAATATTTCAAGTTTCTTACTATAGAATCACGACGAGAATCCATAACTGATCCTCTTCTAATGAACTCTTCTTTTTGGAACATACTTCCACGACGTGAATCGGGACCCGAATCTGCTCCAGAATCTTCCGGGTTGCGAATGACCTTTTTAAGCTTGATGCCATCTAGTATATTAGACTCCTTATCTTCTTTTTTCGGAGGTCTTTTCAATTGCACTTGATTAATTGGCAAATCCTTATCAACAGGACGACGTCCAACTTGCTTTCCTTTAAGGAGAGCTTTAGGATCACTAATGTCTTCCTTTGCGGTCATCGCTTGTTGAGATGGCTTGGCCTTAGGAGTCGGTTTGAGCTGAAACTTATGGTCTTGAAACACACATCTAATCTATGGGCAAATCAGAGGCATTTTTTCTCAAAAATCTGTCCACAGCAATTTCCAGAAATGGTTAAAAGTATAAGATGAGAACGACTTTCTTCAACAAACTGCACAGCAGCCAAAGAAATTCGGAGATGTTAGTTGGATTCATTGGAAACATGCGTGTTGGTTGAGTCTTTACCCTATTATCAGTTCCGATTTCTCCAGGCCTTGTTTGCTTCTTAACATCCTAAAATGGGAAACAAAGGGTATAAAAGGTGTTTTGGATAATGGAATGATGGCATGCTTTACATTTGAACAGAAATTGCACGTAGACAGTATGTGACATTTAGAAACATCGTTTGAACATAAAAACAGAAAACACGAACTTCTTTCTCCTGCGGTTTCAGTTTTGGAGCTCTCTCATATCTTTCCAACTTGGTTCTCTCCCTTTTCTCAATCTTGAAATCGCTAACATCGGCTCCTGACCCAGATCTACTGAGTGGTACAGCTTGCTCATTATCAGCTTCTTCTTTCCTTTTTACTTTTTTCAATTGCACCATAGATAGAGCAACCTCATCTTCTCCGCGTCGACCTCCTATTGACCTCACGCTACTCACGGAGTCTGATTTCTCCAGTGTCTCTTTTTTCTTCACTTTCTTCAACTGAACCATGGGAGCATTTGTTTCCTCCTCTACTCGTCGACTTATGCCAGATCGAACGCTGCTCGTAGAATCTGATTTCTCTACAGTCTCTTTCTTTTTGAGAACTTTTTTGAGCTGTACTTTAGGAAGAGCTGATTCATCTTCCTTCCGTCCACCTATCGATCGAACGCTGCTCACAGAATCTGATTTTTCCAACCCTCCTCGAAGACTGGTGTCTTCTGAACGAATAACTTTTTTCAACTGAGCAAATGGATTAGGTGGAGCCGGCTCGTCACGTCGTCCAATAGAACGAACGCTTGATGAAGAATCAGTTCGCTCTAGAGCCGATTTTGCAGTCGAATCATCTTTCTTAACTTTTTTCAATTGGAACATTAACTTTGGCTCAGCTTCCGGCTCTTTCGCTCCAACTTTGCGTAATTGAGGCTGCTAAACGGACATACATATCAGGACGAACACAAAGAACGAGACTATATCGACAAACCTTAGGCTTTTCATTATCGGACACACCAGACGATGATGATTTTTTCAATAAACTACGAGCATTCTGATACATTGCTTCCTCAGCAGTTGGTGGAGACTGAACGATTGACAGAACATAACAACAAACAAGGACATCACATCGACAGAAATATGCATAAAGTAGATAAATGACTCACCTCAGGACGTTTTCTTGTTTTGGGACCAGAAAAAGATGGTAATTCTGAGATACTTTCAGTTATCTCGTCTTCGCTTTCTTCTCCCAAAAGCTGCCGACGCCGTGCTTCGGGGATAGTTAAACCCGATGACGGGATGTCGTCGGCTTGTGATTCCTGGAATTAAAAGTAAAACGATTGAAGTTTACGAACAATGAGTGAAAAGTTTAACTTTAAAAGTTAAAATCAAGTCCAATAAAACATTCTCACAGATTCAACGTGTGGAAACGTTTAATTTGCTGACAGTGATGCTGAGGGTGCTTGCCTCTTGCCAGCTTCTCGAGAGACGAGAATAACACGTGAAATCTTTTTTGGAGAGATCTGTAGAGTTGTAGAGCAGAGGCTAACCGTAGGTTTCAAGCGATTAAGAAGGTCACAAGACTGGTTGCAATAGACCGAGGATTGACACAAAAGACGGAACTTAATGAATCAATATGTTCCTGTGTTCTTCTTCAGCTTATTGTTTGACAACTTTCGAAGAGTCTTCGTACCTTACACATCTCGTCGCTGATCTCCATTTTTCTCGTTCACTTTTAACAGTTATCATCATATAATCTTCATCTTTTTTTTTTCTTTCGTCTAAATCTTATCTCGTTAAGCTACAAAATTTTGGAAAGTTCTTCGAACTTCACACACACACACCCTCTCTTCCTATCTCTTCTTATCTCTCCTCTATCAACGTGATATCTTTTAATCTCTGTTTGTCCTGTATTTCACAAAACAATTAAGCATCAAACAACTATCCAACCAATAATCAGCAATCTTCCATGAACCATAAAAGGCAAGTTCAGAAAGTTGATGAAAATAGTGAAAACTATTTCTTCTTGACAATGGTGGGTTGAAGCTTGCTTCTCCGTTCTCAAAATGCTTCGGGTACTGTGAATACCACTCCAGTATGAAAACAGTGTTCCAGATCTAAGATTTCACATATTGTTCAACGGAACTTTAACAATCTGACATGCTCTTTGGCCTCCCACGCATGCCTCTCATCATCAGCACACTGGCTGCTAAGTTGTCTATACAATAAAGTCTCATTCACTTCATCTGTTCCATTCTATTTTTTTCAGATTTTCGAAGAAGAACAGAAGATAAAACTTTTCCTAGGAAGATACAAACACTATGAAGATGGTTTATGAAAGATCAGATCGAAGTTAAAAGATGTGTGAAGATTTTCATTTAATCAATGAATACCTAGACATCTACGAGAAAACTGTCGAGCTCAAGTTTATCTAATAAAACTAGTTTTGAGCAAAATAAAATGAACGAATGAGACACTTCAACAGTTAAGACTCAGAATGAATACTTGCTTTACCAAGGTTTTGTGATAGAGGAAGAGAAACGTGCAAATCTCAAAAAGTTGTGAATAAGCGATTGGAAATGAAGTTCTACACAAGGGGAAAAAATAGCCTGAGACGGCAAGAGAAGCACAGTCAGATGAAGGAGGTTGTCTTGAAAAAAAGCTTCACTATTTGCCCTTCTTTTCCATCTCATCTTCTCAATCTTTCACAACTATCCAAAGATTTTAAGAAGCAAGAGAATATTCGTTACTTTCTTAATGAATAGTCCCTGAATTTATCAGAACGTAGAAATCGTCTTCAGAGTCAAAAGTAAAAAAGTTATCTCAATAAGTCTACTTCAGCCAAATGTTTTTTTCTCAAAAAGACTTTCATAACTTCATATTTCAAGGCAGAAAAACAAAGAGACTATGCGAAAACATGAAAATCATAGACAAAAAAAACATTTTTTTTCTCCGGTAAATCATTCATATAATCAGAGAAATGAGGAAGATGAAATCTCATAAATCCTTTAATCCAAGGTAAATAAATGTTTTTCGTTGATGATTTAACATCGAAACATATGACTGAAGAATAAACAAAAGATATTGAAAGTCCTCCACTTTCTCATTGTTTCCTTTTAAAAAAAAAGTTCTACGATTCAAGTAATTTGAGTAATTTGGATGTTTATGGATGTTAGTCAACCTTACAATCTTCGTGCGCTTGGCGCAGATGGTTAAGCTTCGGATGAACAAGCCAAACAGTCAAGTTCGAGTTCCGACATTGACCGTTTACAAATAATGAGACGAAACATCCGATGAAATCGGCAAAGTTAAAGTTAAAGTGGATAACTAGAGAAAAGGAACACCTCTACTATAACATGGCTTGATACAAGCTAATGATGGAAAGTTCAAAAAATTCGAGTTCGAGTTGATAGTGTGATTCGAGTCCTAGTATTAAAACATGCTTACACTTGAATTAGAAATGCTGCCATTAGTCGATTCAATGCTGTTAAGCGATTTGTTCGATCTCTCCGATCGAACCAATCTCGACGAATATGGAGTGTCATAATCGATCAAACTCCGCAGAAACTTTTCTTTAGCGTTGCCTTCCGGTAATCTACTAAGAATAAATTTGTGAATCTGTGATAAGCCTTCTATCCCGGGTGGAGCACAGTCGGAACTACCGGCTCGTTTAGGAGTAGAAAGGGTGGTGGGTACATCTGTTTTCTCACTAATATCATTGGCAACGTCAGTTGTTTGACGACGCCATAAACTGCCACCAAACTTTTGAGAGCTCGAAGGATCTTGCTGTGATTGGGATCTCTCATATATTCGAGAAGAGCCAAGAGGCGCTTGATGTCGTTCGTAATGTTTCGAAGACAACAACGTCTGATAAAATGGTGTTGGCATCGTTCGTCATGTGATAGTGCAATTCTGATATCCACAGAATTTGCCAGGAAACGCTATAAATTTGTGTGGCAATGTAATGAAGAGAAAGAGAAAATAATGAAACAATGAATAATAGATTAAAATAGCAAAAAACAGTCAGTGAAAAGTGGAAACTATCGCAGGAATAAATGAAAACGAGGGCATAATTTGGCAAAAATAAGTTTTTGTTGGATAAAATGGCGAAAACATCGAAAAGAAAAATAGAATATGTGGATATTTCCATTTTTTTCCACAAATTCTTCAGAAGTTTTTGTTGTTCTGTTGACATGTCTTTCCATGTCTTCGAGACTTCTATCCACTTTAACACTTCCAGATAGAAAAGACAAAAAAAAAAGACAAAAAAAAAAACAAGAACAAGGCAAAGAAACATGCACCTTGAAAAAATGAGAAACGGACAATGAGATCAACTGTAAAACCGTCACTCAACTTCACGGTTGAGGAGATTTGTCTACAGAAGACGTGCGTTTTATGAGAAGCAGGACACTTGTTATCACACTTCGAGCTCTTGTAATCATCGGCATTTCCCTTGTTTCTCTTCTACTGTTAGCTTTAACTTTCGTAATGAAGCGCTAATAAGATGTCATCAACTACGTCATCATGTCCTTTTCATACAGATGTCATACTATTTAAACTCAAACAGTAAGAAACTACCCTCACTAGTTGATTGAACTTGCTTCAGAACATATCGACATGTTCCAAAGTACGTTATGAAGTGATAAGAACACAAAAAAGTTCCAATTTTTCAAGAAGAATTATCGAGTCCAGAAAAAGAAATTGGAAAAACGTACGTCATCTGGATCATTACGAACACTTCCTTTTCTGGAACTTGGTGCACTTTCTTGCTCTGAAGCCTGAAACCAAATTTCATCAGACTTGTAACTTGTTTTGAAAGCTGTTTTCATCTTCTTATATTAATTATCAAAAATCATGTTTAAAAGAATTTCTCGGTTTTTTGGTCTGAACATCAAACTGTCTCAAGTGGCAAACAACTAGTCCAATATTCAATGACTTCCGTCCAAAGCACAAAAGCTAGATTCTTTTGTGAGAATCACCGAATATAATTCATTCAGTTTGAGTTACGTTCTACGAATCTATGTATATCTTATGTAAACTTACTTCAGGACGCAAACTTCCAGCTCTGCTTACTTTGGGACTAGGGGCCTAAACATCAAAAATTTATCTAGCAATTGACTTTAAGAATAGCATACAGGGCTCTTGCTCGTGCTTCTCTTTCTTTTAGGTGTTCCACTTCCACTTTCTTCATCTTCACTTCTGTTAACATTGAGTGTGTTCTTCTTTGACTTTTCTTTCTCCTTTTCTTGTGCAGAAGAAGAGGATTTCTTTTCATCCTTAGTTGGTTCAACTAATGATGGATTTTTTGAATGATGGTTGAAAAGATCAGAGTCTGGAATGTACGAAATAATGATACTTCTTGTGACCTATACTCACCATCTTGATCAATTTTAACCATTGCTGAACTTTGTCCTTCTCCATACTCGCATATAGCATGACATTTATATAATCCAGTTAACTCTTCAGTCAAATTCCGAATTGAAAGTCGAGCATTAGTTCCATCAAATGAAGCTGACAGCTCATTTGAAGCTTTTAGAGGAGCTCCATCTCTTTAAAATAGTTGATATTTTATATCTAGTGTTTAAAATCACGTACTTAAACCATTCAATAATGGTTGACGAATGACACTGCCATTCCACCTGCAGCACAATTGTGGATCCAGGTTTACCCATCTGAAAATTGAATTTGACATTGAGCAATATTGAAAAGTTATTTTCATCATTTCAGACATACAGAGCGGTTGTATCTCCCCCTCTCCTTTATGCTCCTCATACCAAAATGTCTACATGATTCTCCGCATCATAATTCATTTCGGTATAAGAAACTGGGCAGGAATTATTTATTGCTACTCCCACAACAGCTGTTTAAATGAAAAAAACTGCTGACAATAGTTAAGAACAGCTTTCTTTGGAACTCCTCATTTATTACTCTCATCTTGAACTAATTTTAATATTCCTTATAATCAAAAGCAGAAAAGAATAATAATGCAATCTCTGCTCATCCAGATGTTTTTTAAGACAGCGAACATACTTCGTTCTCTTCAACTGCCAAGAGAGAGAAGTATTCTAAACGATCTTCACACAGCGAAGCTTTCTCTCCATCTGAGAAACATAATATAACACTTTCTCTCATAAAACAGGAAGATGGAAGGCAAAACACATATCAACTCTGTTTCGGAAGTCTTTTGCTCAATTACAAAAAACTTACTTGAGATTTAACGGATTCCATAACAATTGGTGGCCTAGTATACTTATCTCTAGGATTTGGTCCAGAGCTAGGTGGAGCTGGAGAGCGTAACCTTTCTCCATGGCTTGGAGCAGGACTAGCTGTACGCAGTTTCTTCTCATCACCAGCAGCCGGTGGTGGTGGAAGCCCATCAGGCTTTCGCTTTGACGCTACTATAAGTTGATAGAGGAAGTTGCGTATTGTTTAATGGAAACTACCGGAATCTGTGTCCATTTTATCAGTTCGACTGCTTCTCCTTGATGATTCACCCGAAGCAGCATCTTCGGGAGCAAGTGAGTTTTTACCAGCTTCAACTTCCAGTGTAGGTGTCGATGTTCGGGACCTCATCGAACGCTTGCTGGGAGAGCCTTCTCTGGCTTTCAAATTGCGCTTGGGAGTGCCCTCACGCGATTTCATATGCTTTTTAGGGCTTCCCGGTCTGGATCCTGGACCCCGAGATGGCGGTCTTGGGCTGGCAGCATCTTTACGATTTACAGAAGGTGATCGTCTCGACTTAAAAGTGATTTATAGTTAATCTTCAAATCAATTCTTACCATTCGCTCTTGTCGTTCAGAAGGATCGGGTTCCTCGAAGTTAAGAGCCAAGTTTGCATTTGTTTCACCTTGATCGTTGCGGAGTGTACAACGATAGTTACCTGCATCAGCTGTGGTTGGACCCTTAAAAAATATATAATGGATAGTGAAAAGTAACTCCGGACATACACGAATTTCCAATTGGCAAAGATAGGTTTGATCTCCGAGATCAGTGAAAATGGCGTGATATAAACCTCCCATTGATAATGGTGACCCATCTTTCATCCATCTTAACAAAAACCTAGTCTTTGAATCAAAATAAAACTCACTTGGCGGTCGGTGTAGTTGAGCTTTTAACTTTACATTCCATAACAATTAAAGCACCACCGTCTTTGGGAATAATCCTTGGTTTACTAACGAATGTAGGTCCTCGGCTTCTTCCTTCATCACCACCTCCACCTGATGTAGTGAGTAGAACATATACAAAAAAATTAAAAAACAAACCAGCAAAATTAAGATTAATATTTGCATTTGATTCTCCAAATTGGTTTTTTGCTGTGCATTTGTAAGCTCCTCCATCACCGGCATTCGGTTCCTGAAGAGTTTTCATAACTCTGCCATAACCTTTTCACTCAATTTTGCTCTCTTTTTTGCGTTCTGTTGAGAGAAGGGTGTCCTATTAAATTATACAACCCAGGTTAATACACAGAAGGCAATAAATAGTTGTAAACTGTGCTGATTGAGAGATAATTTAACAAAAAACGAACAATACTTCGAAATCTTCTCTGTGAGGACTACAGGATATTAGAGATTCTTTCGAAATTTTTTTGCTCTGGAGAAGATACACAATCCTAATCATCACATAAGCTGTCTTTCTTCTTTTTTTGTGACAACATGCGTGGTTTCTTTTAGAATATTACGTCGTAGGGAGAGGAAAAACTTTTTCAGGTCTTGATTTTGACTTTTATAGAATTCATCTAAGATCCTCTATCCATGATCAAAAGAAAAAGCGAATAAAACTAGAGGAAGATAGAGACTATCAACTTTAAATACCTAAAATAAGCTTGAATCTCTCATAACGTCTTTTATCTCTTGGTCTCTGATACCACTGCTGAACAACCAAAGAGAGCAGAAAAGCAGTTTCTCTCTCAAGCTTTTCTCTTTTTCTCTCTCAATTCTCCCTCCTCTATTTCGTGTTCTTCTCATTTTCATCTGAGTTGTGCCTTTGAGCCATTCGCTTGGTATGCGCTCTCCGGCAGGTTGTGTAACACTCGAGAGGAGAAATGGAAAACGAAGAACAAAGAGGGAACTTTTATGAATAAAATTAAGAAATTACTGAAAATCCAAACCTTTATGATAAGTGAGGCCTTATAAAGATTTTCTCCTATAGATGAAAGAGATTGTATAACTCGTGCAGAAGACGGAATGACAACTGAGGCATGCTGCCAAGAAATTGTCGGTTGAGGATCCGCTTCAAGCTGACATTCCATCAACAGGTCGCCCTGAAAAAAAAGAAATTGTACTGTTCAAGATTGGAGTTCCCATAAAAAACTTTTTCATTTTCCGTTCTGTTTCAGGAGTAAAGTATCATTAGGTAAAACGTAAACATTTCGGTTCGGGATGAAATATATTTCGTAAACAGAGTGTAGTCTTTTTCAGGAAGAAAGTGCAGGTTTTTGCGTTCGTCAATAATATTAGGATTGTCAACGATCTTTCTTTTCTTCTTTTTTTTTCACAATATCTTCGTCGTCTTCTCTTCAGTCATGTCATCATTCAGAAGTGTGTGAAGAGCGTCGCGTGGCGAAAATGACGGGAAGAAATCTTCATATAATTGTAAATAATGTCTGAGCTTCATCTGATTCTCCTCAATTTATTCCGCATGAGAAAAAAAAGAAAAGTTCTCAAAAAAATTTAAACATCTTTGCCTTTTTTTTCTGCAACATCGAAGATGTTGGAGCTCTGACATATGGGAATAGAGAAAACGGTTTGTTCTTTTTCAGGTTTTAGCTTTAAAATTAAAAAAAATACTTTTTAACATTACTTGTCTGCAAAAGTCTCTCAAGAGAACAGTTGGTGCCATGTTTCATGTCACCTCCATCTTAAAATGTTTTAATGTTGCAAGTTTCCGTAAAGCTTCGAGTCTATCTTTTGAAAAAGAAAACAATTAAAAAAGACCTGGAGTGAGAAAAGTCATTCGCAGGGAAATGAGGGTGAACATCTATAAGTTCAGCCTATATTGCCATTTAGGGTATCAATGATTATTTATGGTAAAATCGGATGAGTTAGCCCTCAATTAACCCATGGAATGATATGAATCAGTTTGTCAACAAGTAAATAAACGGTATTGAAGAAGCATTTTGATTATTACACACTGAAAAGTTGCGCAACAGCTGGTTCGTGCCGGACACGCCAAGTCAGCCACCTACGCACCTACTTTCTTTCAGGTTCAAACACAGAAATCGTTCGAAAATATAAACTTTGAATAAAAAGAAACAAACAAAAGGCAAGTTGGATTGAGATGCACGATTGTTTTTCATTATTTTGTGAGTGGTAAGATAATTTGTTGAGCTAATGAGTTTATTTGTTCAAAAGTGAGATCAACTTTGGGAAGGCTGTGAACTGGATTGGAGTGAATGAACAGCACAAATAAATAAAAATAAATATTAAAAAAATGTCGAACATGGATAACAGAATTGAGGAATATCGTAGGCATGAGGATAGGATGGAATGAAGTAAGGCACCCAATGCAATAAGCGTAAGAAATTTGAATGAAACTTTTTTCCTGTTTATTCATTTCAATATAGTTTAAAATATTCAAACAATAATATTAAGTTCATGAGAATCATACCGTAGACGTCTGCTGTATGGACGGTTTCTGCGTGAAGCGGGGTGCACCCGGCATTTCAGATGGAGTCGGGTCGGGAACGACCCCAGCTATAAGCAGATAGCGAACTGAACTGATCCCCTTCTAACTCTCTGTCTATCCTTCTTGCCCTCATTGCTTGCCTCCAAATGTTATGTAATCTCTAAAAATCTTTCTATCTTAATATCTCCCGTTTTTCCTTCCTATCTCAATCACTAAAAATACACAGCTAAGAGGAGGGACAGATGCAAGCAGGCAAGCTGGCTGCCAGCACCGCAGCAAAAAGCTCCTTCGCCTCCTCTTTCTTCGCCTCATCCTGTCTCTCCGATCATTCCGTTATTTCGATTGATCTCCTAGTTTCAATAGCTATTTCAAAATTTCCTATTCTTTAACTTTCTCTTTTTCACTCTCTGAAAACGAAGAAAATGAGACAGACAGCAAGGATGGGAGAGAACTATGAAAACTCGGTGAACAAAATAGAATCTCGGACCTCGGCTAGCAGCTGTAGCCCATGGCATTTAGCAGAATGAGAAAAGTTAAAGAGGGCACCAATGATGTGTAGGAGGTGATGTAGGAAAACACAAACCCGATCAGCGAACTCTAAAGCCAAATTTCTTTTAACGAAAAACAATGAAAAAAAAAACGTTCCATTCTTCATATTTGCTGATCAGTACACAGAAAACATTTGTATAAACGTGATTCACGTGAGATTTCTACGTGAAATCTCTTTTTTTTTCATTTCAATCAAAAGATGAGTGATAAACGGTTGTTATTGAAACTGTATAGTAATTGATAATATCATAAAATCATGTTTTGCAGAAAGTGAAGCCAAGGGTGGAGATAAACAAGTATAAATATGATAATTGATATGACCATACTTTCCATTAAACTATGGTTCGTTCAGTTCTGTTACGTTTCTTGGATAAAGCCTTCAGGTATTTTCTTAGTGTATGCTTGTCATTTAGTTAACTTGAGCTTCAGAAAGAAATCTCGAAATGACAAAGAAGATGTATATGACGTCATCCAAGTTGTTGCTACCATGGAAGATAATGTAGGTTTTTTCAATACCAAAAAATTATAAATTACATCCCAATCAATCAATCCAATTTTGAGAAAATTTTCTTTTTTCGTTTATTTCAAATCTCTCACTGACCTCCAAACAAAGATCAAATTATATGTGACGTCATCAACGTTCAAATTCCTTTTATAAAATATATTTTTTGGATAAAAAAAAGCAAAAACAGCTCTGATGCTAACTGGGCATCAATATATATGTTAATTAACTATATTGTTCATAATATATAACCTCAAGGACATCATTATCTATTTATATGATTAGAAATGATCATATATGGTAATATCATCTAACGTGTTTCATCCTATTTATGAACGTTTCATTCCAAACACTATGTCTATACAATTGATAAGAAAATGAAACGATGATGATTATATCTGTCGTTGTAAATCATAAATTACAAACATCAAAAACATTCTTCGTCAAACATTCTGTTTTAACAAGTCTGAGCATACACATGATAGCTTCTATACTTTCCTTGCACTAATATTTAAATGTCATTTCACTTTCTCTTTCTGCTACTTTATCGAAACGATTTCTTGAATATTCTCTGCATGGTTTTTTTCCCAATGCGTCATGTGAACAGTACTGCAAAGGATAACTTCCGTCATCGTTTATTTGTTCTTTCAAATTCAAAAAACGTTCATGTAAGGGGAAGGGGAGGGGGGCGGAGGTGGAGGTAGTCGTATGGAATTATGAATATAACAAAGCTTCTTCAAACTGTTTATATGCAAAAGCTAAGTGGAGGTTCTATCATTAATCAGAGTTTAAAAAACGCGTAATCAGACGATTCTTCGTATATTTGGGGTACAAGGACGTGCCCTTGAAACTTGTTGGAACCTAATAGACCATTCAAGTACGGATTTCATGAAAACATATTCGTATTCATTGTTTAACAAGGCAACAGCTTGGATCGAAAACTTTGTCTGATCTATTAAAGAGAATATTCATTCGAATAAAAATCTTTTTTTATTCAAAATGGTACTTCTCTGGCCAAGACAAATGTTTCTTAAATTAAATAACAGAGTGATCATCCATTTGGTCTCTCGTTCAGTTAAAATTTATTTTTCCTCTTTTATTCGAAATAGGTCAATGTGTTGGCCCTATTGAATTCCGGATATGGATTGCCCTCTCTTTTTCCTTTTTATTCAAAATCCTTTATTTTCATGAAACGTCGCCTTAGGTAATTGCGGTTAGATCCGTAATGAGATAGTAACCTTCCACTCTTCATTTTCCTTTTCTATCTTTACCTTTCTTCTCTCAAATTTTTTCTCTTACTATTGGCTCGTTTATTTTTGCTGTAGAGGTTTTAAAAGATTTTGGCGTTTGCAGTTCCATTGTTACTTTCGAATGCAACAAAAATCAGTTTTTCGTTCAACTCAGATAATTTTCAATTGTTAGTACTTTGAAGCTATCACAGAAAATTATTAAACATGTATAGTTGAATGTTATTATACACGTCTTCTCCCTCTATCAAGCATCCGGCAGACCGTCATTCTTCAACCGTCCTTGTCCTGTATACGCAACACAATTATTGAACGAATTGTTAATAGTCTCAAAGAAAAAATATATAGAGTTTACTAAGAGAGAAAGAGAAAGAGAGATTGAGAGAGAAAGGCGATTGAAAACCTAGTATAACCCTAAACCCCCACGACCATAGGTACGAGGATAATTGTTTTCACGTCAGTTCCAATACAGGTTTCTGTTGAGCCGATCAGGGAAGTGTCGTCTTCTTCAGATATTGGAATCTTTGACAGTTTTCTCTGAACTTTTTTCTTTTCTCAATTCGTTTGTTCCTGAAGCTATGAGAGTTGGATTTAGCCTAAGCTGTGATAAAGCTATCAAGCAAAGGAATTTTGATGAAAAAAGTTGATTTTCCATCCCAAATCGGAGAAAGCTTGATTTTATCTTTCATTTAGTCGCTTTTTCGATGAATTTGAGCAATTCCCCGTGATTCAGTGGTCACAAAAACAAATTTATTGCAAAGTTAAGCGAAAGGACAGTTTCCCACCAATGGACATATTGAGAGAAAAGCTAAATGAAAGCCATCTCTCTTATCATAGACGATAAATAGAAAGTAAGAAGACACAAACTATGTCTCAATGAATCCTCTTCCTCTCTCTATCTTTATCCCTTTCCCATTAGTTTTATCTTTTCTCTCCTTAACGTTGTCTATCATCCCCCAATGCACTTCATCAGTCCTCCTCAGACCGCCCCTCCCCATGTTCAGCACTTCCAACTTATTCCGCCTACTTAATGGTTGCTGACCATTCAGTCTTCCTGTTTTCTTCAAATCTTTTCCGAAATTTTCGAAGCCCGTTTTGTTTTAAAGAAGGAAATTTATCAACTTGCATTCAGAAAACCTGAAACTGACCTTCATTTTTTATTTCTCAATATAATTGTAGTTTTCTTACTATAATGGATGAAGAAAAAATAAACTCTTCCTAAGCGTTCATTTCATTCAAATGCCCATGAAATCGCCCCCAAAAAGGATTAATGGATCATCTTCATCCCTCATCCAATGAATTTTCGTTCAAATATATCTCTTGTTGTTGTGTTTGAAAACAGGTGAAACCTCTAGCTAATCCATACCGTTTACAATAACTATTTTGAACAGTTTTCCAGTTTTTATTTACTCATTTAAACATTAAACAAACTACATTAGGTTAATTTCACTTAAAGGAAGAAGAAAACATGAATGACGAACGAAAATATTCTGATTGTCAGAACGGTGGAGAAGACAACAAAACGGCATTGCCAATTGCGGGGTCAACACATAGCGAACGACGTGTCTTCTCCCCCAAGATATGTCTCGTATCGAAATGTGCTTATGTTTGGTTGATTGGTTAGTTGTGGTTAACAAGAGAGAGAATTCAAAATAGAGAGGTAAAGAGAAAACGAGAGAGTGGAACGAGTTATGATCATCGCCCTGTTTTGTTCCTATTCCGCCCTCCCCACCTCTTCTCTTTTTCTACCACCTGGGACTTTTTAGCTACTTGTATTGCTTAACCCTTCTTGTTCCCAACTTCTGTCACTCGTGCATTTCATCTCGAGTTCCACGGTCCAAATCTTTATTCTTGTGGCCTCAGCTCTCATTTAAAACTCTTAATGTCTCTGCATCATCTTTTCCGTCCATCAACTCCAAAATTTGAGGTAAACTTAGAGAAAACTTCGTGTCTGCTTTACTCTCTGCTTAGATTTGTAGTTTGCCTGTTTTGATTAATTGTATTAGAATTTTAAATTGTTGCTCTTCAGATGGATATTCTCAAGGTTACCCGATATGCACCGCTTCATGCTCATCAACTAGAAGGAGCTGAGACTGCCACAGTACTCGGGAAAGATGGTTTGAAAGATAAACTAATAAAGCTAATTTTTTTTTTCGCAGGGGAAGTTGTAGCTAAGCAAACTCTCATCAAATACTCTGCTAACCAAGCTTACTGCTCTTTAACTGAGATTTCTCCAGTCATCGCCGGAAAATATGTCAAAGTCAGTGAGGTTGATGATGATCGTACTAAACTGAAGCTTGTAACCATTGAGGTAAACTTTTTATTCTCTTCCCTTGAAATTTAATGGCTAACGTTGTTGTAGAAGGAACGTGAGAATCGTCGCCTGCTGCCAATCGTTGTTCAATTCCATACTGTACCAGAAGCTCGTCCCATTGAAGCTCATATGACCGATCGCTTAGCTGAAGAGACACTTGGTCGTAATAATCTTGAACTGAAGAAGAATGTTACATTCGATTCTTTCACTGTAAGAAAACATCGGTAGTTCGAATCAGTTTTACATGTCTTGTTCAGTATTCCGATACTTGGAGAGATGAAGCTGGGTTCATAGTCACTGACCGTAACCGATATGAATACGTTACTTTTGATGTTAGCAAACTCCTCCAAAGTCTGTCCGTCAGCTCAGGTTACTCATGGAAATTGAATTCAGTCTTACTTTGATTTACTTATTCAGATGTCAAAATTTCTGAATACCTTGCCGACGATTTAGATGGAACTTGTGACTTCGACAATACTGTGACTGGCTTCAATCGCGAAAAGGTCATTGAAGTAAGTTGTCTTAACACTTCATATGTCTATCCTCTGCTCTATAGTTCTTATCACAAAACTGTACCGTTTTGATCGCCAAGAATGGGAATGCAGTCGAAGGATTTTTAGCTGGAAAGCTTGATAAGCTCTGCTGCTTGTATGCTGAATCCGAGGAAATAGCACACACTTTGTTAAAGGAGTACATTAATAAGAAGAAGTTGATTCAGGTAATTTCAAAGTTCTTTCGGTTTTATAGAGATTCTTCAGATCAATTTCTTTACAAAAGCTGACACTTGGCAATGCGAGCCTTCATCTAAGACACCTGTCTACCGTAGCCATACTCGAGCTGTACCAGGAAGCATCAAATGGTCCAAAGTAATTTATTTATTGTCGTGCTCCATATGAATTTTTTTTTCCAGATTTACGCTTTGAATATGGGAATGCATATTGTTTAAATCATTCACTATCCGGCTGCTTCAACGTCATTGCATAAGAAAATATAAAAAAAACTGAATTAGTCGTATAATCACGCTAGCCCCTCATCCCACCTCAGATCATAATAAAAGATAGAAGCATTTTCTTTCTTTCTATTCTCTTTTTTTCTCTCTCTCTCCATCTCTATATTTCTGTTTCTCTCTCTTCTCTCATTCTCTTTTATTTTTTATTCATTTTTCCATGCCAGTCTGTTTATGTTTCTTCTTGGTTTGCCAATCTTCTCTTAGTTTCTTTTTGGCGATGAAATATTGTATAATAAATCGTCCAATAGAAGATGGGTTTTCATTTCTAAACAAGCGTACGCGTGAAACGGTTGTGTTTCTACAATACAACAGAGACGTATGAAGAAGAAAGTTTATTGACTGTTGTTATTTACAGTATTGAAGGTGATTTATTCGTAATTTTCGCACGTCGTAGTAGTTAAGAAGTTCAATATGCTCGCGAATTGTTCATTCGTGGTAGGTTTCCTCGAGAGTGATAAGCTAAGAGCATTATCTCATCAGCCGAACGTTCTGCAGGAACTGGAGATGATTGTTCTGATCTGAACCGAATAAATGATTACAGAACTTCTGTACAGGTAGTGTTACCCGCTGTAGTCTCCAGTGGATCCAGTTGAACGAGGACTGATGTCGTATTTTCTTCTGGAGTGATAATCTCCATAACCATGGGTGCGATATGGCATATCCAGTTTATTCTCTGTCTTTGTTCTGATGCTCAGCTCATCCTTGTAAGAACGATCTTAAATTTCATGATTAGTTCGAGTAGTCTGTACAAGAGAGGAAAAACTAAGGAGGATACCAGACAGCATGAAGCGAAGAAAACGGAAACGTTATTTGAGCACGAAAAAAAGAAACTCTGTTTGGTAAGCAACAAAAAAATTGTACGAAAGGAGAAGAATCATTTGTTCAAAAGCTCGGAGGAATGGTTTTCGAGTAAATGATTGTTTTTTTGTTTGCTACAAAAGGAAGGTAAGCTTAAATGTTCAAAAGATTTGAAAAATAACTCGGGTGATTTTTTTGATTTCTCTCTAACTTCCATTATACTCACTACCGTCTCTCATATTTGTTCAAAAAACTATTTCTTGTATTTGCAACTGCGAAGTTTGCTCTGAGGTTCATTCGTAGAACAATGATGCCAATTTGCTCAAAGTATCATATTAAGTAAGGAAGCACATGATTTTACTTAGTTTTTTCTCTGTTTACCTAGTCACTCTCTCTCTAGAAAAAAACTCAAAATGCTTTGATAGACAGTAAAAAAGAAAGCGTGTGAATAACTAGTTGTGTTTGTGCGATAAACTCTTCAGAACCAAAAAGAAGCAGCGTGTGAGGAACATTTGGTGAGTGGCTTTGTTATTTTTCTTTTCTAATTCATTTTGCCTATAAGGCCTTGCCTCCGAGATCAAAAGGTGGCTCGTAGAGGGTGTCGTATCCGTTTTGCGACACACTTCGGGGAGACAGAGGCTGGGTACGATGTGGTGGACGATCACCTGGCGTTGGGGATGGAGAAGCTGAAGAATAGCCATAGTCTGCAGCTGTGCCCCATCGGGTACCATAACGTGTAATGGATTCTGAATTAAAAGAAGATTATTGTACAAAAGCTTTATGTTCAACTATTCCAGATAATATTCAGTTTCTACTATACGAATAAGGGTAACTTTTTCTTCAACTAATTCCCACAATCTATTTTGCCAATCAATTATTGGCTTGTTCTCTAGCTCATTCGCAATGACACCACTACTCAAAAGAGGAAGGTCTACTTGTTTCTCATTAGTATAACTCTCACAAATACTAGAAGGATTATAAACCAAACTATCATCTGAACTATCGCTATCGTAGAAAGAAGTACCTTTGCGGTTTCGTTCAAACTTGGCGTATTTATCAAAGACGGGAATGGGTGATTCGCCTCCACGAGCAGGGCTGACTGGAGAAACACTGCGAGAACGGTCGGGGATAGACAGTTTTCTTTTTTGGTGAGCAGGTCCTTCAAATGAACGTTTGCGTTATGAAAACTCAGGATAAATTAATACCATATCCAGCCGAGCGATGTGGCATGATTTCTCGAGGACTTTGAGGTACCTCTTCATCAATAATGACTGGTGGAGGAGCAACAAATTTGGGTGGTGCAGTCTTCTTTTCAACTTTTACAGGTTCAGATGAAGGAGTCCATCCTACCATTCCAATCGCGTTCAATGGTTGGTCAATGATTTCCTTAAATGAGCTCAAATATTTAAAAAAAAGTTAAAGGTCAGCTCACTCTAAATGGAACGCGGGCTGAGTTCAATGTTTGTAAATGATTGAAAGCGCTGTTGATAAATGGAATGCTCTTACCACTCAAAACCCATCTGCCTGAAAAAAATTTAATAAATGAATAAATGATCACTTTTATGCCTTCCAAGTCGAGATATTTGAGACGGTCAGGTCCACGGCCCTTGATGATGGTATCCATTTTGAAATACTTTATGTCGTCGGAACGAAGTCCGTAGTCAGGAAAAGCCATTGTGGTCATTGGAGCCATTTGAACGATCTGCAAGTTCAGACGTTCAAAGTAAGAAAGGGAGAACATGAAGAAAAGAAAGGAAGTATTGAGCGGACATGTTCAACTGTTTGATGACAAGGTAACCACAACGAAAGCTTTTATAGTTTTAGAAGTTCGGTGGAGAAACTCCGCCTTCCTTAGTTTCTGAGCAAACTGTAGAAAATTTATGTGAACTTTGACTGTCAGAGGCACACAAACGGAGGTGGAAAAGATGCTTAACCATCGGCTTAAAATTTAAACGGAAGACAAAATATGCAATTTTTAATGAAATATTTGCTCAAATTTATTTTACATTTTGACAGGTCTAATTTCTTGATCAGTAATTCCTTTTACTTTTTTTTTCCGTCACTTCTAGTAACACTGGGAGATTATTTGCTTTTCTTACAGTTTTTTACACGTTGATAATGCCTTCGTAATCTCTCTTCACTCTCTCTCATTCAAAACAATCTAGTTATAAAAATATTTTTTATTCATCTCAACCAACTGAATTGAGAGATTTGTAATTTCTGTTTTACATTCCTTAAGTAAACTTTAATTGTATGAATGATTAAAACTCCACACAATTTTTCCATGATTCATGTCAGAAACGTTTTGAAATCTTACTGACTTAGCAAGACCAGTTTTCGCCTTCGGTATGAGCTTTACCACATAAGCCCAAATTCAAAAAATTAGTTCAAACATGATCGATGATATTCTAACTGTTTCAAAACATATTTCATGTTATCCATTCATTTGTCTTCACAGAGATTTACAATGAGTGCAGCTCAGCCAAATGATATCTCGAAATCACTTAAATGTGCATAGACGCATGAATCGGTTGCATTCAAACAGGATGAGAGCCAAGAAATATGTAAAGAAGCTTAATCGGTGTTTTTTTTGCTAATTCAAAAAAATTTATGATAAATAAAGATTTCTGATCAATGGAATCGTATGATTTACTCCATTTAACTTCATTTATTTACCTTTCTTGCTGAATTTTGTTTGAATTTCTAATAAGTTAAACGAACAGTAAACACAGTTAAAGCAAAAAATAAAATTTTGCTTCCATTTTAATTAAAATTCTAATGTGATCTATTTCTTTTTTCCATAATATTACATACAATCTATTCTCTCATCAACAGACATTTCTCTAGTCTATCTATCTCTTCTCTTACTCTCACCATTCTCTATCTCTCTGCGTCTTTTCATATACATGGATGTATCCCTGTTCGCTTCATTTCAAATAAGTTTTCATAAGCAAAGCAAACATTTTCCAATAATATTCTTATTTTTGCTAATGTTCATTTTGGGTTTGTTTCAAATCACTTGAACTGTTTCCTAAAAAACAACTAATGCATTTGGCTATGTAGCACGTGCTTGGGTTTTTCGATTATCCTGCTTGATAATCGTATAACTTCTCTCGCACTCTCTTTATTTTTGATTGACCGTTCAGCATTAATTCAAAATCCGCCTTTCTCCTGTTGTTGTTTGAGGTTGCTAAGCAATTCTTAATCTACTAATATACGCAATTTTCGAATAACTATTAAACTTTCGTTTAGGGTTATGCCGCGGGTTCGGCTACGCACCTCTGAATCATTATCAAGATCCAATAATGTGTTTGCGAGATTTTTAAATTGGATGACAGGAGGAGAACATTGGACTCATCATCATGCTTCTGTATTCGTTTTAACTTTTTTCAGGTTTGTTGAGCTTATCTGGTATCGAATCATGATTTTTTTCAGCTTTGCTTTTATCCATGCTACTCGCAAAACTTTATCGACTGTTAAGCCTTCTATGATAGCCATATGGACACAAAATACAACAGCTTCTGGCCCCCTGTTTCCTTCTGCGCAAGCGGCTTCTGAATTCTTGGCATATCTGGATGGAGGATTTCTATTCGCATATTCAATCGTACGTTAACTGCTCCTCTGCATGTTTCCCATTAACTTTCAGGGATTGTTTGTGGGTGGAATGCTAGGAGATCGATATGATCCTCGTTCAGTTTTGTCTATTGGGATGTGGCTATCAGCTATTGCCGTAAGAAAGAGATGTTGTTTAATAAATTACATGTTCTGTATCAGACGTTTTTGTTCGGATATGTAACAGAAATTTTCGGTGTTTATTCTAAAATAATATATTCAGTACTTTGGATAGCGTCAGGAATTTTCCAATCAGTTGCTTGGCCAACAGAGGTATGAAGAGAATAAAGTAACATGTTTCAACAAGCTTATTAGGTCTGTATCATGGGTAATTGGTTCGGACATCATTCCAGAGGAACTGTGATGGGTATATGGTCGGCTTGCGCAAGTGCAGGAAATATCATCGGAACTCTTATTTCGAGTCAAATGGTGCTTATAGGTTATGAGGTTAGTAAGTAGTTTGCTAAGCCAAAGCATGAACATGTGTGAAACATTCATGTTTTGTTGATTTTAGTACGCCTTTGCCGCAAACTCACTCATCTTGTTTGTCTTCGCATTTTTGGTTTATTGGAACCTAGCCTCAGCTCCTCGTGATGTTGGTAAGTTGTAGATGTTCCTTCGTTTGTGTACTCTACTCGCACATAGGATTACCTGATACAGCAGAGTTTCCCGATGAAATGAATCGAGTAATTGAAGTTCGCTCGGATGATCCTACGGCTCGTCCTTCACCGATTGGTTTTCAACGAGCTTGCTGCCTACCGGGAGTTCTTCCAGTAAGCGAAATTTCGGTCTACGATTAATGATTTAACTGTAGTATTCACTGGCATATGCCTGTTTGAAATTGGTCAATTATGGATTTTTCTTCTGGTTGCCATTCTATCTTCATAATCGGTTTGGATGGAAAGAGTCTGACGCGGATGCTTTGTCTACCTGGTATGATGTTGGTGGAATTTTCGCAGCAGTCTTAGCTGGAGCAGTTTCTGTATGTCTTGTAGTCCTTAATGCACGTTTACTTAAACATTTAGGATCACTTTTCTTCTAGAACACCTCTAGTTGTGTCCATGTTATCGCTCTCCACGTTCGCACTCTATGCAGTATCTAGTATGACTTCAACAACTCATAATTTCATGATTTGAAATGTTGCAGACTCGCCTCCTACCTTCTTCGCGAATGCTGTTCTTCTTGCGGTCGCAGGATTCTTCATTGGTGGCCCTGCCAACATGATCTCCTCTTCCGTATCTGCAGATTTGGGGAGAGCAAGGGAACTACGAGGAAACGCAGAGGCATTAGCAACAGTTACTGGTATAGTTGACGGTGCGTTCCTACCACAATATGACAGTTACGATGATAGAAAAAGCTGCTAGACCGCTTTAAAAAACTTCATAACCAAATTTTATGATATAGGTACTGGAAGTTTGGGAGCTTCGCTCGGTCAACTTGTGATCCCTCCTATTCAACAGTGGTATGGATGGAACACAATATTTTACTGTTTTATCGTTATGGTACGTGTTCTTGATTACACTGGATTAAATTTTTATTAAGATTGTTGCTACCTGCCTTTTCTTGACGCCTCTCCTGATTAAAGAATGTTTGAAAAGGAGACAAATGCATTACTCGAATCTCAGTTCTGAAGAGGATGAAGAAGCAGAAGGATTACTACAGGTATAACTAAGTGATCTTCTTTGTTATTAATGTTCTCTAGGACGAGGAGCAGAATGTTCGTAGACGTGTTTTACCTGATATCGATAGCGATTGAAGACTCCAATGTACTTCTTTCTCATTCATATTCTATAATACTTATAACATTCCTAAAATGTATATTTATCATGACTGTGATTACTTCGATTCAATCTGGTATTTATTTGTAAAAATTGTATATTCGCAAATCGAAACTATATGATCTTATTTTAAGGAATAAGAACTAATTGAAACATCGTGCATTATAAGATATTAATAAAAGTTATTTTCCATTTGTACCACAACATTCAATGCTGATATATTTAAAGATTCTAAATTCAGTTATGTCTAGGAGAGTTGGGAATTTACAAAATTTAAAACTGTTTGGGTGAAAACATGTTTCAAGGAAACAGCTTGCTAAATTAGAATTCACGTGCCACGTTTCGCATTTCACGGGAATCCTATGTTCGCAAAAAGGTTAAAAGCATTCATTTTCACTTTTATGAATGTTCATAGCTGCTCGCATCATTAATATATCTTAACAACAACAATAGTCTTAGTTGCAGAGAACACTATGAAAACTTGCTCCAAAGACATTATACATTGTGCGACTATATTGCAAACAGAGCGTATTCGTCGCATCGCACTTTACAATTGCCTCTGTCTCACTGATTTGTAATTTGTATACGTTTTCTTATTTCAAACTATGATGTTTTAGGGTAATAAAATGGCTGACATATCACTACTCGGTCTTTCGGAGCAGAAAACCAAAGAAACCCTTAAAAATGCAGCTTTAGTGAAAGTTTTGAGTATTATTATTGAAAATGCCCAAAATGAGCTGAAAATCAAAGGTGTGGAAGTCTCAAAGAGTCAGGTAATAGTGTTATAACAAATCAATTCTTATGTTAATGTGCAGGCAAACCTTCTTTATCAACTTGGCACTAAAATTAAGCCTCAAATTCATCAACACGTTCCAGTTCTGACCAAATACATTGTTAATGACGGTATCAAGTCTGAACCACAGGTAATATATATCAGAATGTTTTGTTAATGAAACTGTTTAGATAAATGCGGCTGTTGAATATCTCCTAGCTAATATTGTCAATGAACTAGATATTAAGTCTCTAGAAACTGCTTGTGGTGTTGGGGTTGTTGTCACTCCTGATCAAATTGAAGACGCTGTTAGTTGTCTGTTCTATTTTTTTCTCAATTTTTATTCTGTTCAGGTTACAAATGTTTTTAAGAAGCATAATGATCAATTAATAAAAGATCGTTATTCTTTCAATGTCGGTAAACTGCTCGGAGAAATCCGTGTACTTCTACCATGGGCTGATGGTGCTTATGTTAAAAAAGAAGTTGACTTGAGGCTGATGGAACTTTTAGGAGCTAAAACCGAAGAGGATTTAATGCCTAAGAAAAAGGTAATGTGAAACAGGAGCGAGTATACAAGAATGTTTATATATTTTCTTCAGGAGAAGAAGAAAGAGGAAAAAGTTGAAAAACCCAAAAAAAAAGACGTTTCCACAAATGAAGCTTCTGGCAACGATGAAATCCAGGGTGCTGCAACCATTGAAGAGCTTATGAGAACCAGAGCCAATTTCCATAAAGTGAGTTTGATGCAGTATTCCGTAAACTTGTATTGTTTAAGGTCGGAGAAAACTTCACTACCGATGGATATGTGACCACACCATTAACTAAAGAGTTGATCAGAAAGCACTTAGAAGCAACTGGAGGAAAAGTATATTTTTATATGATTCCTAGACCAATATTTCAATTAGGTAATCACTCGTTTCCCCCCTGAACCGAATGGAGTTCTTCACATCGGACATGCAAAGGCTATCAATATTAACTTTGGATATGCCAAGGTGAAAATAGGATATCTATTTCTCGTAATAGTTACGCTCAGGCTCACAATGGCTCATGTAATCTAAGGTTTGATGATACCAATCCTGAGAAAGAAGAAGAAAAGTTTTTCACTGCCATAGAAGATGTTGTGAAGTGGCTAGGTAATAATTGAATACGAAGATATTGCTCAAATGATCTGTTCAGGATACACTCCAGCCCGTATCACTCACTCATCCGATAACTTTAATCAACTTTATCAGGTTCACATTTTTCTGCTTTTCAAGCAACACTTATTTTTCAGTGGGCTATCACTCTCATCAAGAAAGGTTTAGCATATGTTTGTCACCAAAAAGTTGAAGAAATGCGAGGATTTGATGTACAGCTCTCCCCATGGAGGGAAAGACCAGTAGAAGAGTCTCTCCAGTTGTTTGAGGTTTTTACAATGAATTATTATAAAAACGACCACCATACTAGGATATGAAAAATGGAAAGTTCGATGAAGGTGAAGCTACTCTTCGCTTGAAATTGACTTTGGAAGAAGGAAAGGTTGATCCAGTTGCTTACCGCATCAAATACGTTCCTCATCACAGAACGAAAGATCAATGGTTTGCTTGTTTTTTTTTCTGTTACTATTTAAGTTTAATTTTTAGGTGTATCTATCCTACATATGACTACACTCACTGCCTCTGTGATTCGATCGAGAATATAACACATTCTCTTTGTACTAAGGAGTTCCAATCACGGTTTGTAAACTTTAGTTCTCATCATCATCATCAATTCTTTTTTTAGAAGAAGTAGTTATTATTGGCTGTGCAATGCTGTTGATATTTATTGTCCTGTACAGTGGGAGTATGGAAGACTCAATGTTAACTACACTGTAGTATCTAAACGCAAAATTTTAAAGCTCATCACTACAAAGATAGTCAAGTATGGATATATTATTATTATCATCAACTAACACAATTCTAGTGATTGGGATGATCCAAGACTTTTCACTCTTACTGCCCTCCGAAGACGTGGTATTCCTGCCGAAGCAATCAACATATTCGTAGCTAAGTTGGGTCTCACCATGAGTCAAATGGCTATCGATCCTCTTCTTCTCGATGCTACAGTTCGTGATTATCTTAACAACACGGCTCCAAGGTAAAAACATGTACAAAAAAAGGTTTCTCATTAGCTCTTGTTCAGAACCATGGTCGTGCTTGATGGCTTGAAAGTTACTATTGAGAACTACTCGGAGTTGAATCTCCCCACCAAAGTTACTGTACCAGATTTCCCATCTAACCCAGGAACTTCTGCTTCTCATGAAATAGCTTTCGACTCAGTCATTTTTATTGAGAAATCCGACTATAGAAAGGTAACTTTAGATTTTGGTTTGTCCTGGTTAATTTTCAACGAGTCCAAGTTGTACTTTGCATAGGATCTATCTATTGAAGCAAATGAGGCAATCTCATGTTCGATGTTGTTAATATTAGATTCCACCAACCCCGTTTTTATGTGTTCGTGAGTGTAGAAAGAGTTAGATTGCGCGCCATTTTGCTTTGCCGTATGCCGCGTCATGTTCCAGGCAGTGCCAGCCTAGTTTCGTTCATTCTTCGCAGAGTGTGTATACTGCTTAGAGTAGGAGAGTTAGAAGAAAACTAGAAAGTCGCTGTTCTGTCGCTTCCGCGCTTAGCGGGAAAAGTAAACAGTAAGCAGCCTCCTTTACTGTTGCGTAAAGTGCAGGGATTTGATCTGAACTATCTCGGAAGCCGTTTTTTATCTGTAAATCGACAAATTTTTGTTTTACAAGTTCTGTGTTCTCTCCGGTGACCGTTTTATGAGCGGTCCTCCTGCGATTGAAAATATAACTTGAGAAAGATATTCTTTGTTAAGTTTCGGCAGAAACTCTCACTTTCACAGTCTTCACGTTCGGAATGTGGGTGATATGAATGTATTACTATTTGTTGTTACTTAAGTAGGAAACAAGGTTTAAACAACAAGTTGTAATCGAACTTTATTTAGTAAACTAAGGTTTTTTTCGAATTAATCTGAAGAACATTGAACTACACAAGCAAATATATGAATCTGTCAAAACAACAAAAGTGAAATTGTTTTTTTCAGGACAATACCGAAAAGGGATTCCGTCGTCTCACCAAAAATCAACCAGTAGGGTTGAAACATATTGGAATAACCCTTACTGTCACCAGGGAAGAAGTGGTATGATTTCAGTAATGAATGATTAGAGTTTGAATTCTATAGGATGCTAGCGGAAATGTTGTTGAGGTGTTCGTCCGGGCAGCTACGCTAACAGAACAGAATAAGCCGAAAGCCTTCATTCATTGGGTCGCTAAGCCGAGAACAGCTGAAGTCAGACTATATGAGCAATTGTGAGTTTTTCCGGGACCGCCGAGATCCCTTACCTTGTTTTACTATTTTTGAAGTTTTTGTCGTGTTTCGATTGTCAACGAAACTAAGTTGGGATTATCGACAGCTCATCATGCAAATGCGATTATTCGAGCACCTTTACTTCCAAAACAACCAAAATTTATTGTGATTAAAAAATGGGAACAGCGTTCAGCAATGTCATATTATCGTTGAACGCTGTTCTAATTTTTGTATGATGACTGAGTTCCAAAGGCTCTGTCATTCCTATTTACTATATATCTTTGCAATTTTGATATAAGGAAACAACTTTTCGATTCCCGAACATATTCCATTTTTCATCTATCTCAATACTCATACCGATCCTTATAGGTTCATACATAAAAATCCTGAAGATGCTACTGTAGTTCCAGGAGGGTTCTTATCTGATATCAACGAGGTTGTCTTTGATTTTTTTAAGTCTTTAAAACTTAGTTTAGAACTCTTTAACCATCAACTACAATGCACTGATTGATAATTCTATCGCAAACTCCAAGGTCTATGATAGATTCCAGTTCGAAAGAATCGGATATTTCAGCGTTGATCCTGATGCAACTTCTGGAAAGGTTGGTTCGAATATTTTGTTTGAGTGAATGCGGGAAACCTAGTGAACTCTAAAGGCGAGAAGTTCAGTGATATAAAAGACCATGACCTGACAAGATATCTTGCAATAATCCAACAGTGCCATGAGATATAATAGAACAGTTCAAGTATAACGATTATGAACATAACAGATGACAAATACCGCAGCTCTAATTATGCGGAATGGAGAAATGTTTGTTAGACAGGTTCATTAGTTGTTGGACATCATTTTGAGATTACACTTGCGCGTGGAACTACATCTTTACTAAACAAAACAACAATGAAAACTGTTTTCTTAATTGCTTTGCGTGGAACACTTGGCTTGTCGCTATAGACTTTTCCTTCTGTTTGTCTTTTCTCATTCGTTGTTTTCCAGCTTGTGTTCAACCGTACCGTCAACTTGAAAGAAGATTCCGGGAAGAACTGAACTTGACCAGCAGCTCCTGCGACTAGTTGATAGTAATCGGAAGATTATTGTTTTTTGTTAAGAGTGTATCAGTTTTTTGGGGGTTTTTGTTATCATGTTTTCTCAGCAGAATAATATTTTTAATTGTTTTCTAGCCCAGTGAGGTCTCTGGAGTTTACCACAGTAGAGCGGAACAAAATCGGTTTTTAATCGAAAGCGTGAAGAAGCGATATATATTTCCTCACTAAAATTTTTTCAAGAATGCCATGAAAAAATTGATTTTCTGATAGATTCACAAATTCAGAAAGCGGGTGGTTGATGACCAGGGCCCATCTGTCCTTTGCCACGTGCCGACTAATAATTTGCAAACTTATTGTCGCGCGTTTGCTAACAAGAACAAAACTCAGATATAGTAGAGAGTGTATGGTCATCCGCCGTCTCATGTAGAGAGCTTTTTGGTTGCAAATATCGAAGAACCCTGTTTGAAAATTTCTCAAAGAGTTACCTCTGTTATTTTGGTAGGACGGTCTATCTCTTTCTAGTTTTGGTATGCTTAGTGGCTAATCTCAACTGCTTCTTTTATTTACTTGACATAGCTAAAGTAGCAGGATATAAGTATAGAAGGGAAAGAGCCAGAGGAACAGAAATACCAGAGCACCTTTATATTGCCCTTCGTTTTGCTGAGTACACAGCTCTATAGGCCATTACTTGTTTAGTTTAGGATTACAGTACGTGATTGCCGCCACTTAGCTTCATTACAGTCATTAGCTGCGCCTCTTTAGTTGCATAGAAAGAGGAATAATTTATACAACAAAGGCTAACTTCCCTGTTGGTCTCTCATAGGAGACAAAGAAACCTCCCTGATGGGTGTAGTTTTCGTGCGTGTGTTTGAAGGCTTGAAGACCTTAAGCTATTATTCTCTTTGATGGGTTTCTATATTTCACCTCGTAGGTTCACGATGAAACAGATGTGAGAATTTATTACAGCTGGTAATTTAGTTTTCGATACCCTTTCATATGGTTCCATTCATATGATTTAAGTGTTTTTTTCCTATATGAGGCAAATGGGGCATTTCTACGATGTCTTTTTAACTTGAGGAAAGAGCTAAAACATCTATCCCTCCCACAATACGGTTCTTCGTCAACAATAAAGAACCAATTCTTTAATGGAACAATAGAGATACTAAGACTGATATGGGTGACATGATCGTGGAGGTCTTGATCATAAATTAGTGCGAAAAGATGTGTCAGCGCCGCGCCCTGTCCGTTAAAGGCTCTTATGTCTCTCAGTTTTGATGAAAATTCATGAAGTATCATATATGCTTATTTTCGGTTATTTTGTCATCATCCTCTTAGCCTTTTGTAAGAGGCCGCAGAACAGAACACTCTCGACAATGACTCATTTTAACGTCGTATTTGGAAATGATGTCATTCGATTACCCCCACCCGCATATTTAACACAGGACGATCATCTGCTTTTCATTTTCTTCATCACATCAATTTTACAGTTGTGACTCAAACGTTGTTTGGAAAACCGATGCAGATGATTCAGAGGACTCAGCATATGCTAGAGTGATGAAACAGTTTTTTTTGCAAAGCCGCCTTCGCAACAGGATATCCTCAGCTTAAACTATATACCGGTCACGCGCATATATACAAATCATCTGGCTGTGAAGAAGAAGATTTTACTTCAAGAGAAGTGCTCGATCAAACTATAAACTTTATATGAGAGCTCATTCGACGAATGATCTCTTTCTCTGAGAAAAGGTCACTTTCATGAAAGGATTCCCTCATGTTTGCTTCTCGTTCTCCACGCGACC
Source organism: Auanema sp. JU1783 (assembly GCA_943334845.2). Taxonomy (NCBI): domain Eukaryota; kingdom Metazoa; phylum Nematoda; class Chromadorea; order Rhabditida; family Rhabditidae; genus Auanema; species Auanema sp. JU1783. Next base: position 163,791 of record CALQYR020007309.1, read on the forward strand.
AAATTGTTTCCGAGAGACGATCATGACGCATCAACTCTGTCATCAAAGGAAAACAGACTTCGAAACAACACTTTTGCACAAGTTTCCCTCTGATTTCTTCATGAACCGGTTTGGCGGCGGACAGCTTTCATCTGCTCATGGCTTTTGTTCAAAGTCTAAAATAATATAGGCTTCTTTTCTTCGCTAGTATTCAAGTTGAAACGAATGTTTTTTTCTTTAATTTGCCGTCCCTCAAACAACTGCACGTTTTGAAACTCCGAATAATAGGAATTACGGGAATGTGAACATACATAAGGTGAGTCACCCACAATCATCTCTGTCAAATTCCATCGAGGAAAATAAGCTGTTAAAATATTGCTAATTTACGAGAAGTTTTTGATTCTGATCTTTATGAATCAAACATGTTGTGGATGTGCACTGTCGTCAAACTATTGTTGATTTTCGCCCCCGCCAACACCATATGTTGAAAATGGTACGTATGTCCATCTAGTACGTCAGTCATTGTGGTGTCTAATATCTGCCTCAAAATCAGACTTGATATGTGGATTTGGAGAACCATAGACTTTGAAGATACTAAGAATTCTTGACATATTCTCCAACAAGATTTCTATTTAACTTACGATCTACTCAATTCCTTCGACGAAAGGTTTTTTCACGTGACGAAAGTTCACGTTACCAAAGGTCATTTGACCTTGTAGGACTTCACACGTGAACAACAATCGAACTTCCAATTGTTGCTAATTATCTGGGAGTTTTCAATTTTAGATACTCACCCTAGGAAGCTTATATGTGTTGCTTTGGAAATGCATGTTTCAAAAATATGTTGCCATACGTCTGTTAAGATGGGTTACGAAGGTCACATCTATTATAACTGTTTTATTAAAAGAAATTATTAGAATATAAGTGAGAAGAATTAGATATGTTCGAAGATCATTAAATATGTTGATGTTTTAAATAGTTAGCTCATCAAAGTTGATGCTTTGATGCTCCAACTATTTGGTCTACTGCTTTCAAACATAATGTCTGACTCTCGTTCTCTTTTTATATCTTCTCTTTTGCTTTTCCTACTTGGGGTTTCTTGAGAAAGCTCCAAATATGTTGCGAATATGTTCATTAGGCCTTCGCTAAAACTCTATAAAGAAGAGGAAAAAGCAAAGAATAGATAGAAGAACGACCAAGCGACATAGGAATGCTTGAGTTTCTTAGAACTCTGAATCATTTATTTCCATGTCCTAACCCTCTCTATAGACAGACATGAAGTATTGCTTTCATGATCTATAACTAAACTACAAACATCACGAGAACTGTTTCTATTATGATTATAATATTTCGAGAATGGAAAAAGTTCGTTTAAGATCATCGTTTTCATCTTATGCTGAAATTGATGAGCCTATTAACCATTTGTGCTTTTCTAAATAGCTTCTCAAATATCAAATAAAATCTATTTTCTCATTCGTCTAAATGTGCCGAAGCGATTTCAAAAGCAGTATTTCAATAGCTTTTGAAGTACTAATACTGCTCTTCCCGTGCTCCCCAAATAAGAACAGTTGAGCGCCTAACTGTCCTAGCCTTGAGCTTCCCCATTGCAGCATGAATCTTGAAAACATTGGCTTAACCCTGCCCTTACATTCGTTTTAGTATAAAAACACCACGTGATATGACCTATAGAGTAAAGAAGCGATGGAAAGCCTGTTATATTAGGTTTTCCCGACAAAAGAAGAGCTAAGCCTTCAAACTAGTCCTACCGACAACCTCACATATTGCATAAGCTGCAGACGTTCTGATGAATTGATTGAGCAAAAAAGAATTTACAGATCCAAAAATGTTGAAACCCTTTTGCATCGTTTCAACACCTTCTACAAAACCAAGGATGTCAGGCGATACAATAGATGGTTGATACCTCATGAATACAGATTTAACGAGGACCGGACCAAACCCATTAAGATTGTCGAGGAACATCTTTTTGGACTTTGTAAGACCCCCCACCTTGAAAAGGACAATCTATTCAACAAAGAGAATACAAGACATAAAATTGATATTTATTAAATAGATCAGGTTATACAACATATTCACACACGCACACACACACATATACACATCAAACCTATGGCTTTGGGTACTTGCGCAAACAGATCTTCCCACCCCTCTATCTATGTTGTAAAATGAAAAAAGATATAAGATTTTTTATATAATATCTGGAGACATATAGGTATATTATATATTATAAATTAATAAACTACATTTATGAGTACTGAGCAATTGAGGACTGACTTTCATGATTTCTCCTTATTATTTCTTAAATAAGTAATAAATAATTAGAGCCAGTATCGGAACAGGATAGGATAAAAGATAGATATAGATATAAATATGTAAAAATATGTGGAATATACATTATAATACAAAACAAAATCTATAGAATATACAATATGAAACTAAGAAAATATACAATTGGTTTAATACAATCTTGCAGATTTGCAACAGGAAGAAACATATATGTACAAAAGCCCGAAAGGAAAAACGGAGGTAATTACACAGAATTGAAACATTTCTAATACTCTCCGTGATGAGCAAGGCGAATTAACCGGGATAAAACACAACCACGGTGATACCTCCGAAAGCTCTTTGAAATTTTGGAATAGAAAAGTGCCGAGATGGAGATAAAAGTTGAGATGTTCGAGAGAAAGAAAATTGAAGCGACGGGTGAACGAACAGTAACTCTTCAATACGAGCCCAGAACCATATTCCCTGAGGACATGGGTGGGCTAGCTGAAGAGGTGCTATATCCAGAAGAATTACCACTGGAATGAGCGGAAAGTAAATTGCAAGATCCCAAAGAACCAGCACGACGATGATTCGGACGTAATGTTAGATTGGGGATACTGTTAGTTAAAGGAGCAACTTGATTCTCCATTTCATTAGAAGAGTTGGATGTCATGGGAGAGCCGGGCGTTGGAGCAGTTACTTCAGGCACTTTCACTGCTTGAGATGTGGATGGTGTAGAATCATCAACTTTGGGTGCAGGAGGTTTGGACTCCAGCCGATTTGTCACTCCTCTGATAGGAACTCTACGCGATGGTGAACCGATGGGAATTGAAGATGAAATCGGAGAAGTAGAACAGCAAGGTTCGAACTATAAAAGATCATGTCAAATATTGTCTCATAGAAGTAACACTCACCATTTCTGGATGATTCACTCGTTCAGTAGGAACGGAGTCGTAGAATCCTGATGAAGAAGATGACGGCATTACACGACTGGATGAGGGTGAGTCGGCATTGTTCATCCTATGCTGATAAACTGGAGGGTGATTTCCGTGACGGGTAGGGCAATCAGTGCGGTTTGGTTGTTGTGGTCTGTCAGCAACGATCTCGCATAAGCGAGCGGGAACAGAGGCTTTCTTTTGGCGTTCGGCGTTCAATTCTTGTTTAGCGAAATTCTCCGTTCCTTGTTTAAGGTTCATCCAAGGGTGCTGCAGAATTTCAGTGAGGGAAGGACGTTCTTCGGGCTTGAACTTTAGGCACCAACGGATCAATTCTTTACAGCCTAAATGGAAGAATACAAAACTAAACTGAAACTTGCGAAAAACTCACTTTCTGATACTTCGCCTCTCCATAATAGATTTCCGGCAATAATTTCGCTATCTCTTCTGAATGGAATGTCGCCACAGACCATATCATATAAGAGAATTCCAAGAGACCAGACTGTGGCCTGCATCCCATCATAACTTCCATGCTGAATCCACTCTGGTGGACTGTACACACGTGTTCCTAAAAAAAAAATTTAGAAAACTGAATAATCAATTAGTTTCTTCAGATTTATCCCTTGTCAACTGTTTTCCTCTTCAAAATCAGCTGCGCCCCTACAGGTCACGCGTAGCGAGGCGCGAAAACGCGCACTCGCCACAAAAGAGCCTGGTACGGACAGTATAGAAGTAAACGAGCGAGGACAGCTGGAAAAAAAATTCCGCCCAGACCAACTTGTTTGCACTTTTTCAAAAGAAAAAAGAATGCGAGTTACATAGAGGGAAGAAAGACATGATAGAATGCAAAAGTATGAGAGCGGGATGAGAGGAATTTCGATATATATGACAATCGTATTCAGCGAGATTTTTCAGCGAATTTGAGGATTAACGTTCTAGCACTTTCTTGACCCCGTATGTCTTAACTTTTTTCCATCAAATGATTCTTCTCGTATTCAAGAGAATCAGATGATTTACGCCATATGCAAAAGTTCAATCAGACCTTGCTCGAAGAAATTTGATAGTATAAAGACATACTACTATTAATATATATATATACATCATATCAGTTGACACTAATACTGTAATATTCTTCGGAAAACACCTTGAAAGTGCGAGTAAAGTAACGACCAATCTGATTGAATACAACAAATTTCTCATTTTATCTTCTCCCCTTTGTTGAAGTTCCATAGCTTGAAGCAATGCTAATTGCTAAACTGATCAATGCGCTTTGTGTGTTCACACGGACACTCACTCTCTAAAGCACACATTCTTTGTTTTAATTGTCGATCTTCACCTTTACTGTAGACCACCATGACCAATGAACTAGGTCTAGCTTATCCCATTATCAGGAAGATGCTATCCCGGTAGCAATGAAGTAAAGATGACAGAAATTCGCTAGGAGGAATGTAGAACAACATGAAGAGATGAAATGTTTCGCCAACATCCTGTATGTTTATTTGATAAACTCTCAGGTGATTAAATCATTTTACTTTGATCGTACAATTTAGAGAATTTAATACAAAGTAATTAAACAGAAATTTTCGTTGTAAAAGGGCGATCGATTAAGTAGTTCTTTTCCAATTTTTTTTCTTCTTCCTCGTCCTCGTATGCGAAGAACTTCCAGCAGTAACAGACAAGCTAGTAGTGAAGTGTAGAGAAGAGAATCAGAGGTAAGGCAGAGACCGGTCCTGTGCTTTCCACAGTCAACCGCTCAACCAACGATCGCCTAGACAACTAAAGCAGAGGAAAACGAAACATTTCGTAATCGGACCTAATATTGTCATCATTCTTAGAATAACTTCGCAACGCCAATGCAAACTCAAGCATAATTCATTGCAATGCTAGGTCGATTTGTTTGACGGGCTATTACATAATTGTGGCTCAATCTACTTCAATCCCATCTGGCAAATCAGCTTGTTCATCCCCTATTCATTTCATTACGAACTTCTCCATTCCATGAAGACTAAGTGGCTGAATAGATTCTCCCTTAGTTTCAATCTTTCGTGAACGAAGCAAAGTGTATACTTGGCTATCAGTAAATACGAACAGTGGCATTTCGATGTGCTAGGTACTGTTCAGAGTCGTACCAGATGACCCGACGACGATTTCTGTGTCCTCACTTTAATAAGTCTTGTCGATAGTGGTAAACAACTCTAAGGTCAACGGTCAGCCATCACGGCCAACCAAGGGGTGGCAATAGCTCAAAGCAGTATGGACCCCCATTGCACAAAACAACTAAACTGCCCAATAGCTAATGCCACGTCCAGCAGATAACAATCCACTTTTCATCTCGACGATAAACAAAGTTCCGAAGAATTCATCTAGGGAAAGGGATAAACAAAACACCGAAAATACTATAAAAAATTAATTCATAAGATTCAAAAAATCATTGCTTCCAAGCGATATTTGCTGGGTTGCATTTCGAAATAGTTTTTCACAAGACTTCAATTTTGATCTCACATCTTGCTTAGCATGGAGAGCGCTCCAGAATGATCTACACAAGACAGGAATCTAAAGTCCTAGTATTTTGTTTACAGGATTGAACACCACTACAGCGGTCGTATGTCTATCCTTCGGTCAGCTAGCTAGGACTCGGGTCAAAGCAGCTTGTGTCACGTGCGCCCTCTCCTCCCGCATACGAGGTCAGCTTAGGCGGGAAAGTGGCCTCTATTTGGCTCGTCGCCAAGTGAAGCCAGCTCTCATCTTTCTCCCTATCGCTTATACCGCCTCGAGACATCAATGAAGTTGCCAACTTTCGAAAATCTCAGTTTGAAATAACAACATGATAGTAAAGATTCGAGAACGATGAGCAATATATTTTCTTTCCTATAAAGAACCGAAATGTGAAAAGCTTGTGAATGACTGTTAATCAACTTTGTATTTGCTTAGAGAACCTGCATACCAGCTGACTAGATGACCCTTATAACTTCCGCTGTTCATCGAATTTCTCGCAACACATTACGAAAGAGTGAGACATACAGATCAGGTAACTCCTAGAGAGTCATGACAAGGGGAAAGTTGGGGTGTGCTGTCACCGTCACCTGGACGAGACCTTGGCGCCGTCCTCAGCCTTAAAGACCAACATCTAATTGATTAGTTCAAAGGAACATTCCTAAGGCGGATTCGACCTCGACATATCTTTAGAGTTCATAGCATGGAAGTTTTTAATGTGAGGAAGACATAGCTTGAGCATGCTTGAAAATTCAAACGTTCATATACCCGGAATCAACGTGGTCATATGTAACGTCACGGCGCCAAAAGGGTGGTTAATATTAACACATGATCGGTATGACTTATCAGAGATAAGAGTCAAAGAAAAATCGGAGGTCGGAAAGTGAAAACGGATTATTCAATTTTTCCGATATAGAGTGAGATGAATAATTTGCAACGAATGGAAACATAGTAGTCAAAAACAACCAACCTTCGAAATCTGTATAAGGTCCATTCTTTTTGAAAGCTCCTGAACCGAAGTCGACAAGCATTACTTTTCCTTCCTTCATGTCGACCACCAGATTTTCGTCTTTGATATCTCTGTGGATCACACCAACCTTCTCACACTCAATGACAGTATTAACTATCTGAAATAAAATTGAATTGCTTTTTTTCCTTGCATCTATGCATACCTGCATGAAAAAGTCTCTGGACATATCCTCAGAGATTTTTCCACGATCGGAAATGAAGTCGAAAAGATCAACTGATGCGCAAGGTCGTTCCATAACGATCATATAACCGTCAGACTTCTCATACCATGCAACAGTATTTATAACTCCGGGGATTCCATTACATTGGTCCAGGAGTACAATCTCTAGAGGCAACATCCTGCCTTCATGCTGAAAAAAAATCGTTTTAAACAAAAAACTCTCTATTCCTCTTCAAGCAATATAAAACTGATTCTGAGCAGCAGCATTTTATAAGCATGCTCAGCTGATGCGAATGACGGCATCAGCACTCACGTGCAACGGCGCTTGGCAAAAAAACAACTACGAGCACATGATCGAAAGCAGCAAAAGGCCAAAACTTGGTGAAAAATAGTTAGAAGTACTTACACATCTCCATTCTGTTACATTACTTCTGCTAACAAACTTCACGGCACAAGATAATTTATCAGAAGTTCTGAATGCAGAGAACACGGTTCCAAAACCTCCCCTTCCCAGTTCGGATCCCATGTGAAATAAACGCTTGAATTGAGCATAATCACGAGCTGAAAAAGGGAAACGTTCAAAACAGCGATATCCAGAGTAAGAGCAATTATTGTTTAAAACATCTTGAAGTGTTAAAAAGTTATGGATGTTTCGAATTATAAAACAAGAAATTTGCCTAGGAAACTAGAACACAAGTAGGTCGCCTGGCATATTAAAAAAAAAAGAAATGAGTCAGAAGACCCAGATTAGAAAAATCCTGGGTGCTTCTAAGAAACGAACAATTGGAATAATAAAGCAATGAATGTAAGAAAAAAAACTCACTCGAATTGACTTGTTCTGTTGAATTTGGTATAACGGCCATCATCCGTTTCGTTGGTAACATACACCGAAACCGATCTAGTAGACGAGTAGCGCACAAGAATTTATTGCAATTCCTTTCGCAAACCAGACTTTGGTAACTGGAATATATCAAAAATAAAATGAAGGACATGAGTAATTTGACATAGAATATGATTAAGAATTACAAAATTATCAAGAACAAAAAAAAGATAATCAAAAGTTATAATTATTGTATGAACTGACAACGGAACAGAGTTTGAAAAGAATGGGCGGAAGGCGGGTGGGACACACACACGTCATGGGGTAACCACAACTTCAGTCACGCCCATATTTACCACGCCCATTCAGTATATCTTAAACGTAAAAAATATATATTAAAACGGTTTAAAACCATTGTAAAATGCTTATCAGATAATATCCGACAAGTTTTCTCGAAACAAGAGAAAAAATGAGAAACATCGACGACAAGACCCCCCAAAAAGAGTATAAAAGACGACGGGGGAAAGCACATAGTAGCACTAAGAGAGAGAGGCGTGTCCTGGCACAGCGCCAACCCATGTGAGAGAACTAGAGATCACGCGCCGGAGAGAGCGACAGAGAAATGAGGGGCAATCACACAAACAAGAGAGCGGAGGGTGCAGAAACGACCTTCGCCTTCGTAAAGATGGAGGGAAAGGGCGGCAAATACTGGAGCTGTCCAGAAAAATACTGTATTGCTGAAGAAATGAACAAGGAACAGCTGTTAGAAGGAGCTTGAGAAAATAACTAAACTTAATTCACTGAGAGCAGTGAGATAGACAGGGTAAGACCACCATCAAGTGGATATTATTCGGATTTCTGATACCATAGGCAAAACTATTATCTTTAATTACGTTGATGATGCCCTCTGGCTAAATGACCAGGCCATCCATCGTGGGAATCAGTGACAGAATGCACTTGAAGCGCAGAGGGTAACCGGATGAGGAGATAAATGACATCTTCTCAAAATTAACGTCGAGGACATTTCTTCAGCTGATTAAATGTGCTTTTCTCATCGATTGTAACTAGTTTGTGTGAAAATAAATAAAAATAAATTAATAAGATGTATGATCGATAAAATTCATAAATGATTGAGTGGCGATCTGATATATCGGCGTTTATAATGATAGGAACCTTGACCGCATAGATATACATCCGAAATAAGATGAAAGCTGATGAAGGCTAGTAACAATTGACCTGGGCTACCCCCGATGAGAATCTCCCAGGAAGAAATCAAAGTTGTAATGAACTACAAAATGAACATTGATCGACAAACAGTTGGCATATACCTTCGGATACTAAGAAGCCTCAAGTCATTGCAGTATCTTTTGAAAGATAAAAGAGGACTTATGCAATCAGAAGGAACCCGCTTTAAAGTGGGAGAAGGATAAAAAAATGATAATGGGTGAAAAGTGAGAAGAATGTGTGCTCTAACAGATAGTCATCGGCTTAACATATATCATTGGACGAACAGGAACAAGCTTATAGAACGGCAGCGAACAAAAGTGTTAAAGTGAGTGAGGAAAGATTTTGAAAATACGATGTGAAATATGAGAGAATGAGAGCCATAAAAAACTAGCGGAAGCCGCTGTTGCAAGCAGTGTTGCAATTCTGCAGCGGGGCTCGCACATCTGATTACAGGCCGTATGAGGTCATTGAATGTACGGAAAAAGGGGTGGAGATTGCAATGGAAGGCGGGGCAGCAAGAGGTAGCACAGATAGGAAACATGGCCAAGAGTGTATTTTATAGAAATACTATTTCACTAATAGTCCGTTATGATTCTACTGATAACATCAAAGACATGAAGCTGACTGTAGCAGCTGACATTAACTAACAATCATAGAAAGATTGAATTAAGTAAAAAGTGCGTAAGTATGTCGTTGTCTTGAAGTATTTGATGTACTTAGGGCTTGGAAAATGAAAAGGACATGTCTTTTTTTAGACTAAATAAACAAAATACAACTCCCACACATGGAGTCAAATCATATTTCAAACAGAAAAAAACGAAAGGAAAAGAGCTTTCACTTAACAAATAGATTATACCATAAATGGGTCGTCGTGTGTTGCATATTTCACTGACCAATTTAGGTAAAAAAATATACATTTTGAGCCATAGAAAAGACCGAAGCGAAAGATCATTCCGAACAGCTGAGCCGGTTTTTTAGCCGTAAAAGTACTAAATATAGAATTTGGGGTTCTATGCTTCTGTGCAAGCTTACAGTAGATTATTAAAGTCACTGATAATGAAGAGTTTCACTTGTGGCCTTTTGGAGCCCGGAAAAGTCGTAAATATGACTAGACAAGGCGCCTATGAGATAAGCGGTACATCCTACATCATATAAAATTTGCTTAGTTCATAGAGAGAGATAAGTCATAAACCTCACAAACAATCAAAAAAGCTTTGTTGGTCATTTCGTGAGCAAGTTTTACGGAAAAGTAGCTGATTGAATAGTCGCCACATGTCGAGGACTGAAGTTTCAACGACGAAACAGATGTAGCAAGTAGTAAAACCCTCATAACTCTTCCAAACTATGATCCGTGCATTGAGGGTACATATGTGTGAGAGAATGAAATAAAAATTGCTTAATAATCAACTGTATTCTGAGTACTCAGTCTATGATGACGATTGATATTCATAACGTCATCACAGTTCATGGAATTTGAAAGTGAACTAAAATAGATTAGTTCGCGAATAGACAGAAACAAAAAAAAACTAAAAAAAGTGAGAGAGAGATATTTGAGCTTTTGAACTGAACATTTCACTCAAAATACTTGTATATCAAACAAAAGAGTAGAAAAAATAAATTGATAAACGTCTCGGAGCGAATAGAAGAAGTTGGTTGGAGACATAAAACAAAAGTGAATAAAAAAGACAAAATAAGTGGAAAGAAATCTAGTTATAGAAAAGGCAACAAATCGACCACCAATACTACCAATGTTAAAAAGCAAAGGAATGGAAGAAGAGACGAAGAGTGAAAAGGAGATGAAGAGAGAAAAAAGAATGCAAAAATGACAGGAAAAATAGAGTTTGAAGTGCAAAGAGCTACTCGAGAGGTCATCGGAATTCATCGTGAAACTAGCGCAAATGACGTAAAAGCTATGTTTGTTAACAGTCATGTATTAGCTGGATAATCTGAGAGGTTAAAGAAAGAAAAAGCAGAAGCGTGTTCTCACAAAAAGAACAAGCGCGAGCATCATCAAAATGTTGCAAGAGTTGATCTTCTTATGCTGCTTCACAAACTACGAAAAACGACAGATAGCGAGAAATTTAGAGAAATCGGAAACCAATCGAGAGAGATCAAATGAAAAGCAGAGAATAATAGAAAAGAGAGTGAGGTGTAGAACATACGTAGTGAGTGAGGGAAATATGAAAAAAAGATTCACAATGAGCGCAACAGGTGAAAATTTTGAAGAAGCTGCTGAGCTGAGCATAGCAAAAGGTATTAAGAGAAAAGAACTCAAAACTATAATGCCGGGCGGGCAAAAAAGATTTCAAAATGTGTAAGGGAGGCGTTGTAGAAAAGAAAAATGAAAGAATTAAGCTTATTTAAGAAGAAAAAGAGTAATAGTACCTCCAATGTTGAACCGGAAAGAAACTGAACAGCCGTTTCAGAAACAAAAAAAAGTAAAAATGCCAAGTGCTTTCACGTGAAAATTAAAATACTTGGACTAAGTGCGTGGAATCACGTGCAACGTGTCCTTTGCTGGCAAAAGTCATAAACAAGGGATAAAAATAAGTTTGAAATCGAAGAAAAGATATGAAAGATAGATGCGAGGGATTGTTCTCAATCATTTTTTTGGTAGAAAAAAAAGAAAATTTTGATGAATACTGTAATGATGACAAATAAACAAAATGAAAAAAAAGAAAAAAAGAAATAGATTTTTGTGAATACTAATTAAAGTCATAAAGCCTTAGGAAAAATAAAGAGAGCCTTTCTTCTCTCTTTTTCTCCCCTCTGGTTTATATAGACGGCTTCAGCTACCCTTTTATTCTGAATTGTATTTGAAGAAAACATTGCATAGTATTGCGCAATCCTGTGAAAAAGGTCAGAAAGTACTGAAAAGCGGATATGTTTTGATTTATTTAATTATTTGTATAGATTGAAAGATTTTAATCATATCTAGGGCTTCATTTCTTTAACTTCATTCACATACTCACAAGAGAAACCATAATTTCAAAAGGAAGCTCTTAGTTTCTGTCAAATTTTAACTAAAAATCTAAATGGGAGATTTCGAAAATGGAGTTTAACGCTTAAGTTCATGTAAATATTTCTGTTTACAAAAATATATGATAATTATGCGAACGAATAGCCCTGTTCTTAGTATTCATCGGCTTTGAAAGCAGAAAAAATCAGTTATTATGATTGTTGTTGGGCTGCTGCTGGTAAAGAAGAAGCGTCAGATATTACAAGCTTCTCATTCTACTTGTGACCATGCTTGTTGTGGTCACTGCACGACAACAGCTCGATACGAGTTGTGAAAGCCTTCTTTTTTCCAGTTGACTGTCTTCATCTCTGTCACTTTTTTGCTCTTTTTACTTTGTTCATCTGGAATACAAACTATATATATATATATATATATATATATATATATATATATATATATAT
>CALQYR020007309.1:176218-202546 GCA_943334845.2 Auanema sp. JU1783
GCGAAATCAGGGATAAAGAAGCTCAAGATCTATATATATATATATATATATATATCTGTATACTTCTTCTCTTTCCCTCCTTTCCCTTTACTCTCACATTCTTTTTTGCGTTACCAATCTCTTCGCAGTTGCTCTGTTCCCGTTGGCAAAAGCAACAGCCGTCGCGAAGAAAAGGGAACGATTAAAAGCTAAAAACTAGCAGAAACTATTCAATTTGAACACTATCTACTTCATCTTCTCAATATTTCTTTCATTTTCTCATTATCTCTATATCCTAATTTTGTTTGATCGTATTGGAATGTTGAAATACGGTCACAATCAAGCGATTCTTGTGACGGACAGTGGCCTGCTTTACTCGGTTCCTTGTTCAATCCGGAAGAGTCTCCTTGTGATGTTTGTGAAAAACCAAAAAGGAGATATATTTATACATATAGAGAGAAAAGTGGATGAAGAGAGAAAAAAACAGAAAAGGGAGAGAGAGAGAGAGAAGGGGATGATGACGGCATGGCAAAACAGAAGATTACGAAGTGAGAAAGCGGGCAGATATGAAAGGAAACGAGGCTATCGAAGGATAGTTGACAAAGTGAAGAAAAAAACAGCTAAATAGCAGACCATATTTATCTGAACGTCTGATTAAGATGGAAATGAGAAGGGACCGGAGGTAAAGTTTTTCAAAAAATGGTCAGAAGGTTTATAATTAAGGGAATGGAAGGAAAAAGAGAGAACTTAAGTATATGAATAAGGCTGAGAAAGAGGAAAGGGACGGACTGGATTCCAGAGATTCTTTAAATCTTCCAGATGCAAATCATGTATTCTTATGAATTGAATAATTTCAACTACAGTTTTTAATATACAAAGAAAACAATAGGAATGGGGGAAGCTGAAGACAAAAAAATGGAAATGACGTCTGCATGTGACGATTAACACTAGTCATGGATTTGTCGTTTTGTATCGTAATTGTCTTTAGTGGAGTTGTTTTCCACATGGACTTGATCCATCTTTTTTTCTGTTTTCCCTCTATTTTTTCTCTTTCCCATTCGCATACACTCGCCATATCTCGGAAGATAGAACGTTTTGAGTGAAAAGTTAAAGGAAAAGATCGAAGAAGGACCAATTCCAGATGAATCAAACAACTGGAAAAAACTATTAGATTGCAAACTTTTCGAAATGAAAGTTGAATTCAAAAAAAAGAACAAAAAAGCAATTTTCCTTTCATTTCTACCTGTGAAGGATCAAGGAAAATAAAAAATGCGCACATGACAAGAAATAAGTTGGAAAGTCAGGTGAGTCAGCTTGTGAACAAAAGGTGGTTTTGCAACAAAATAGAGAGAACGTTTAAAAAGAAAGTGTGGGCGGCAATAATGATGATGAATGGTTCATCTCTTTTTTGAGCTTATAACGTATAAGCTCATATTCTCATTCATTTTCTCTCTATTGCCTATGTTGTCATCAATTGAAAGTGAGAGGAGAGATCTCGTGAGCAGCATTAGATTTTCTCTCCTCTTTTTTTTTCTTTTTTTATATGTTGTTTCTATCATGATTGTACTGTTGCGAGTTCGAGGGGAGGAGAAGTGAAAAAGAGAAGAAAATAGGAAAGAGATAGAAGCTGAAACAAAGGCAATGTTGTGTGGAACATTTGGAGAGATGACAGAATGAAAAAGAGTAGGAAACAGAGACCAATAGAGAGAGAAAATAAAAAAAAAGGCAGAGAGAGAGAGATAATTGAAAAAAAATGGAAAGTCGAGAACAAAAAAAAATGAAACAACCGCTCTCAACGCCAACAACATCTCGTAAATGAACTTTATAATCCATTAAAGCTCACGTCATTTCCACGTAAATCCGAATACACCACGTGCTTAACGTTGTCATAGAAAACGCCATAAAAGAAATTATTTTAACAAAAAAGAATATGTTGGAATATGCACTACGCTTAAATATTGAAAAAGGACAATTTAGTGAAGAATTTGTGAAAGGACACCGAAGTGTTTGCTAAGCTGGCCACATGGCTTATATAGCACAGCTTGGCTTCTAAATTTGAGTGCTTTATAAGGTAATATCAGTGTTCTTATTATGTAATAAGGATGTATTTCTGCAGTTTTCTATTGAAAAAACACTCAACAACAATAGCGTTTTTTTGAATATTGTACACCCACCAGGTTCATAAACTATTAATTAATATAAATTCTGGTGAGAATAATATGGGAATGGGAGTGGAAAAGCTGAACCAAACAGGAGTTGTAGCAGTATTTGTTATAATTATCGAATGTCCGAAAAGGTTTTTGTGCTTTAAGAAATGTTTTTTCTCAGCTGTTTACGAAGAAAGTTCTGCTTGAGCTCACATGAAGCTGACAAAGAGAAACAAGCGAAAGTGTGACGAGAGAGAAAAAGATAAAGAGATGAAGAGAAAGAGGGTTATGAGAGGAAAAGATGAGAGTAGGAGGGAAGGAGAGAGGGGGCATTCCCCTTCGAATGTCCTCATATTGATATGTGCGGAGACATCTGTGCTTTGTGTGATAAGATTATTAATTCTTATCAAAAGATAATCTAAACATAAAAAAGATAATGTATGAATGAGTATTTCTCCTATACACTCTATTAAAGTTTTCTTAAATGGCTTCTTTGTTATTCCGTAGAAGTTTGCACGAACTTCAAACCTTACGATGAATGGAAAAATCATTAAGGGAAACTGTCGTGATTGGACAGAAAGTTATGTCTGTCTTCACAGCCTATGGGAATCTTTTGCTAACTAGTCTCTGACGTTGTTTATCACATGTTCTTTTGAGGAGGGAGGGGAGGAAGAGGCAGAGAGAGAGCAAAAGAGAGGTTGGCTCCGTTTACATGTGTGATCTAACAAAAATGAACTTCTCTCAGCTTTCATCTTCTCTACTGCTGAGCTAGCTTTCTCAACCGTATCTATTTTCAAATGTTGCGAATATTTTAGAACATGCTTTACCCTGATAAGAGAAAGAGAAAGAGAGAGCACGTGAATCAGAAACAGTCTAACAAGTTTCTAATAGAAAGAGAAATTTCAAGATATAAAGAGGCTGATGAGAGATAATAAACACAAAAATGATATAACATAGATGGATTAGATTCTTACGAGAGAGAGGAAGAGAAGACATGAGAGCGATAGATAAACGTAAGTATGGAGACAACATTTAAGAAGAAATAGATGGAAAGAGAAAGAGTACAACCGTTCATTACGCTCCTGAGGGTAAAAATGATAGACGTGTGACACGTGAATCACACGTAAACAGGACAAAAGAAAATGATGAAATAGAATAGAAGCTATCAGCTGTACTTCAGGCTGCAGACTTCCGATGACATCATGTGTAGGTTTTCCCAAAATGATATCGTTGATGGGTTTGCAAGTCATTGAAGCTAATACTTAAAACTATGAAAAAAGCAAGTCAACGAGGGAAAAATAGATGAGTCTATTGTCGGGGAATGTTACGTTAAAATTAAGCTGAAATGAACGAAAAAAAGAGCAAAGAATACGTAAAGAACACGAAAAATCAAACAGAAATGAGAGAGAGAGAGAAAAAAAAAGCTGAAAATCAGCTGATTAACAGCAGGCTTGCGAGCTGATTCTTGCATGTCTTTGTGTACTGTAAAGCACGTGTTTCATTAAAGAGCTGTGTTTATCATTTGCAAAAAGTCGAAGAAGATACAAATAGATGATTAAACATGATAATAATGAGAAGCCGGGATGAACAAATGAGAAAGCAAAATGAAAAATGTCGACCTTGCATTAGATGGAATTAGAAAAATGCGCGTTCGACAATAAAATTTTTTTTTTGTTGATCTTGTGAAAAAAAAACGTCATTTGAACTTCCGTTTAACAGCACTTCTTATAAGAAAGTAGAAACAGAGCAGAATAGTTATCATTAGAAGGATGAGACTAAGAAAGAATGAGAATCGTTTGTTAGAGCATGTCTCAATCCGATTTGACGCAAAAAGCACATAATCGACCGAACGAGAGCTGGAATGAATGGAATTTACAGGAACGATGATCTTCTTAAGGAGAAGGACGTTACATGACGAAGAGGGAAGGCCGTATCAGATACTTCACTTAGCTGAAAGAGAAGAAGAAGATGAAAAAAAAAGAAGGAAAAAGTGAAAATGACTGTTTATTCGTCCAGTTGATCATTCATTCTGTAAAAAGCAATGAATACAAGAGAACCTTTTGAGAAGTTCCTAATTAGCAAAACATCACCTTTATTTTGGCCATCATTATCGTCGTTCTCAATCAGAAATCTGATCGGAAGAGAAATTGAAAAAAAGAAAAAAAAATTTTGGAATGTAACGAGAAGGCAGGTTAATTGGGGTTTTGACCAAATCATTTGTCCTTCGAATGTATTTCGGCGAACAACCACATCGGATTTTGACTTGTTTCGCCAATTCGGGTTTATGTCACTTTTAATTCAAATTTGATATAAAAGAACATTTTTTTCTTAAGGTTTAGAGAATGTGTGAATGATGCGAAGAGATTGGATCAAATTTGATAGTTTATAGAGGGAGGAAATTAGCTTTCATGTCGAAAACAGCTTAGCAGATCACAAGTGACGTGAACGAACATGAAAAAGAGATTAGCTAACCCTAAAAGGGCGTCTGACATTATAACCTTATAAAATGTAAAATAATAATGAATTATTAACCAAACCTATATTAATGAAGCTTCTTACTAAGCTTTAATTATAATGAAAGAAACTCATCCATCAATAAGAATTCTATAGAATCTTAAAGAAGGAAGGTTTGCACCTGATTCTTTTTATGGGAAAAATCGGTTCAACTGAAGAAGCACGTCATCTGATATTTACGTCATCTCTCGGGCTTTTGCCCTCAATCATATGATTTTCTGAAATGAACTATATTTGGGGAAATGTTTAATATAAGAAAAAGATAATAACAATCAACATGAAAAGCTGAAAGGAAGGAAAACGAGAGAGTGACGAGAGAGGAACACAAAAAGAACATAAAAAGTACAAAAAAACAAAATCCCAACACATTTAAGGCTTTTGAAGCTTTAATATAGTGCTTTATCTCTACTATATAGAACATACATATAATATGATCGTCAGACAGGCGCCATGGTTGGCGTCAAGCACATGACTTCAATACCGTATGAGAAGCTTTTCATTTTCATAATTTTTGTATTCTAACAACCACTATAGTTGTGGTTGCAAATTCACTGGAACTCTCTGTGCAGGTTGTTTCCAAGAAAAAAAAAAGATTTTTTTGTCACCCTTAGATTCAATTCGTCAACTACTACCTCCTCACACCCAAACTAGTCGAAGCTAAGCTTTTTCGTGAAAAGCACCGGTTGTCATGTGACCACAAGCGGATGTCTGTCTGTCTCTTTGTCAATCTTCCTGCATCTCTCTTCTTCCATATAAAGCTTTGTACATAAAGCATCTGCCTCAAAATGAATTGGGGAGGAAATGATAAACTGTTTCACATATGCACATTCACAACATACGAAATTAACCTCCATCATCCCATTTTCAAGAGAGAAAAAAACCAAAAAGGATTGTCCTAATAATTCGTTCACAAGCGAACTCATGAAATTTTAAGGAAAACAGAGAGAGAGAGAAAGAAAGAAAGCTCTCGCATAAACAAAAACGTTCATATTACCAAATACTCGGTCAATGAACTTCTCTATTGAAGATCGACGACATCCGTTTTCACTATTTTTGAAAATTCAAAAGAAACAACCGCTCTTCACTGAAAACAATCGGAAATGACAGAAATCACGTGAAAAAGAGATGCATGTGACCTTTTTTTTCGGAAAGAAAAAATAAGAATCAACACATAATTTAAATGTAAAGTTAGAATCAATTGATAAATCAGCTTGAAACCAGCTTTCATCTCTCATTAAAGCTTCGTAATCGTATGGTCTGGGAGGCTTTATTGACCATCATCAGATACATTCTATTCCCTTTATTTGCAAAATAAAGACGAGAAAAGATTGGAAATAGCTTTTCCATAGCCTTATATATATCAATCAATAATATGAAATAAGTTAATCAATAAATGAAAATGTATAGTATACAAAGATTATTGTGTATAGTTTGGTGATTATCATTCACAAAGCATCACATATAGTTAATTACATATAAATAAAGTGTTTAACATTATTACTTATGATAAAATGTTTTCGATGCCTTGAAAATATAATCAGAAGATGAAGTTGATTCGAAATGAACTATTCTTTATATTTGGCAACATCGTTATTGTGATCTTTGAACAACACAAGGCTTTACGAAAGACCTCATCTCAGAAAGCTTTGGCTATTTGCCAAATGTCTGATGTTCACCACCAAAAGATTTGACGAGATGCAAAAGCGAATTAGCGTGAATGATGAAAAACGAAGAAAACATAGATGGACTTGTGTGGAAAGAAAGCAACAGAGAGAGAGTGAAAACAACAGCGAAAGAAAGAGAGAGAAAGACTGAGATAAAGAGAAAGCTAGAAAGAGAGAGAGATAGATATGAAAAGTAAGAGAGAGAGAGAAAAAAAAACGAAAAAGCAACCGTTTTCCACGTCTTTTCGTAATGGAATAGTCCACGCTTTTCACGTGGCTATCACGTCATATAAGTAAGACGCAACTTGCTGAAGTGCATTTCCAAATAGGGGAAGTGACGTGTGATTTGAGACTGTTTGGTAGAATATTTAGGAAAAAAAAGTTTGAAAATGATATAAAGGCTTCTATTTTCGTGCTAATTGTATGTTTTGGATGTGAAATGAAGAAGGAATAGGATGCGAGGAACCCGGAAGAGAATGAACATGATTCGCTTTGAAGTGAAACTAAGAAGTTTAAGCTTATAAGAAACACAACCAAATTGAAAATGATATAAAAAAATGTTGAGAAGAATAAAAAAGAAAAAGAAATCGAGTGGGGGAGACTTTAAGAAGTATCAGACGGTTGGGTTAAAGGGGAATGTTGAGGAGATGAGTAGGAAAAATAGAAAAAGAAGTGATAGTTGGTTGTTGGGAGGGTTAAAAAGAGGGAAGATGACGAAAGATGAAGCAATAGCCTGAGAATAAAAGAAGATGGATAGAGAATGAATGCTGAAACTAAAGAGAGAAGAGATATTCATAGAATAGTTGGAGACATACTCTTTCTATCATCGTTTTCGATGAGAGAATAAGAAAAAAGATATTTTTAGTGGTTGTGGGCATGTCGGGAAGGCCAGCTGGCTGGCAAGCTGCCCACAAATGACGACAACGACGACGACAGCTTCTTTTTTCTTGAGGCTTGAGACTGGGATAGCAGTCTTCATATTTCTCTCTTTTTCTCTTTCCTTTTCGTTGCTTAAAGCTTTGTTGCGAAATGACCGGAGGGCAAAGACCGTTTAGAGAAGGAAGGCCGACACAGACGGCCACGAACAGAGTTGGAGTAATTTTAACAAGAAAAGTGACCGTAGGCTTAGATGCATGTGAGACAAAAGATATAAATATGAGGAAGAAAAGAAAAAGAAGGTAATGCTTCATAAAAAGAAGGAAAAGCTTGTGAGAGAGAGCTCAACATTTGTCAATAAATAATTGAGTATAAGTTGAAAAGAACATGTGAACACTCAAATTGAAAAAAGTTTCATCTCTCTCTCTCTCTCTCCGTCTCTCTCTCCGTCTTGCTCTCTCATTCTTTCTTCCAATCTCGTAAGCAAGGCGAAGGAACTTTTAAAAACAAGAAAAAGCTCAGTTCTCTGCATATAAACGCCCATATTTGTTTGCAAATATCCTGCTTGAAACTACAAATTGCTGTAACTTCTGGTCATCTGATGGATGATTGAAATGAAAATTGAAAAATTTTAATAAAAATGGTGAAAAGGTTAATACTTAATTGGATATTATTGGTGTTCATTAGGGATTAGCATGTGATATTGATATTAAAAGGTTGCCATATAAGCACATAACTTGAACACGTTACTCTTCCATCATTCATTAGCTAGTTTGTAGTGAAAAGCTTCATATCTCATATCCTCACTCAACTCACTCTGAGGTTTTTCAATATTTTGCTAGAAGCTTCGATGAGAGTCATTTGACCTCATAATTTTATTTTCTGGAAGATTCGTTTTGAGTTCTTGTCAGTCAAAAAGTCTTGTGACCTCCAAGATTCTCTTTCTTCATCTCGCTCTCTTTCTCTCTCTTTTCATGTTACTCTCTGCAATTACGATGCTCTCTCCGAAGTGAAAACTGATTTTTAAAAACCTAATTTAAAGGAATGTTTTAACGAAAATTTACATAAATGAAAGATATCTTAAGCTTGTTCAAATGAAAAGATGATTTTAAACTAAATGTTAATCTTTGATTCCACGAAATCAAATTCAAAGGAAAACAAAGGAAACGAATGAGAAGAAATTTTTAAAAAAATATATGTATTCTCTCCAAATAAACGAGAAGCCACGTAAAATACTCCACGTGGAAACCATTTTAGATTATTCAGATGGTGGAATCGGTTGAAACTGAAAATATGTCTCCGAAGTTTTTAGGAAATGAAATGAAATGTTGCATAAGGAAAAGTTCAAAAAGAACATAAATGTGCTAAAACTGAAAGAATGCGATGTACGACGTGAAGTTTGAAGTGGTTCACAGTGTTCTGCAAAAAAATGCGAAGGAAAGGTGTGACTTCTCTTATTATCCTTTTTACGGCTATGTGTCAATTGAGTCTTGAAAGGATTTATGATGTTTGATTCAGAAATCGAAAATGATGCGTTGATGTGAGAGAAATGGTTGAATGGGATGAAGCTTAGGTATGAAAGATGAATAAAGAATATCCTTTAATTAGTGTGTACGAAGTGAAGATGAGTACTGAACAGATCAACGATCACAGATATTCGGCCATCAATCACTTTAGCTTGTCGTTAAGCTTCAAACTGACAATACAAATTTATTAAAAGTTTATCATTTGACTGAATTGAAATTCGGGTCGATTCAGATCTAAACGGGTTATGAAGGTGGAACGAAAGACAAATTTCTTAATGGATTAAAGTTAATGTTTACATGACATCATCATATGATCGTTGGGGCATTTTGGAAACTTTCATATCAGCTGTTTTGTCTTTGCAGACTCGTTCGAAGATTCTTCCAATTATTGTTGACATTAGTTATGAGGAATAAAGAAAATGTGGAAGAGAGAGGGAGCGAGAGATGAAGTAGAAAAGAAAATGAACGAGAATAAGGAGAAGTGAAGAAAGAGGAGAAACAACCGCTCTCTGCTTCTGTTTGTTGCGAAATGAAGAGGACTCACTCACGTGTATCACGTGAGTTTGCAACAAAACATGCAAAAATGAAATATACTCTAATCTTCTCCATCACTTCAATGCAATTTTACAGAGAAAGGTCATACCTTCTCCTTTTTTTTTCTCGTCTGCTCTATCATAAAACCTGTCTGAAAGCTATAAGTATTGGCTCCAGATTTAATAAAAAATAGAATTATATATTTATTTTCACATTACATAAAACATCGAATGATCGCTAAGGATGTTTCATTTATCAAAATTACATTTTTAAAATTCCGGATTTTCAAAAAAATGAAACTCAAGAGGGGATTATCGAGGTTTTCGTTTGTTTCATACATCACCACCATCATCCTATTAAATGAGATTCAACACAAATCGTTTTTGTATTTTTTCATTTCTGTGGATTTGTATGACAAAAAAAACATTTTCTGGTTTTTTTTTCGTGTTGAGACGAAAAGGGACTTGTCTATTATCTTCTGAAGCTTATTTCCCAAGAAACATCATGATTTGGTTTATTGTCAGAAGTTGAAACAAGACTAGAGAAAGTCGTTTGACGAGTCAAGCTACGTCACATGTCCATGTAAAGGGATGGGTAGTAGAAGCCCTGAGGCAGAGAAAGTCACATGCGTACTGTCCAAAAAGATAAAAATGAGAAAAGATGTTAAAGAATTCCATAAGCTATAACTTTTATGCTCAATTCCGTAAATGGCGCCTCTTGGGTGTAAAGAAGGACAGGTTAGAAAATGCAAAATGGTAATTGCAAAGAAAGAATTTATTTATTTTTGAGTAGAAAACAGTAAAGGGCTGATGATATGAAATATATTTATTGAAATGATACTTATAGCAGTCAAAATTTAAAGCAAATTGAGAGATTGGCAGAGAGAGACGACGAGAGAGAGAGAGAGAGAGAACAGAAAGGTATGAATCAGCATGATTCTATCGACGATATTTCGCTTGAGGGAAAATAAGACTGTAAATTTGGATAAAAGAAGAACATAGAACGAAAACAAGTGTGTCATCACATGAATACAGAGAGGAGATGATAGAAATAGAGAGGAATGTAAAAATCAGGAGAGTATAAGCATGATAGAGAGAGAGAGAGAGAGAGGGACGGGAGAGATAGAGATAGAGAGACCAGGAAGGAAACTGCACCGTCTGATCCGCGAAAACGGATGCAACAGAAGGAGATTCTCCTTTTTCGCCAAACAAAATTCCTTTAGTTTCTCAAATGACTTTACAAGTGTTTCAAAAGGAGAAGATGTTTTATGCGTCAATGAGGAGAATTACTGAACAAAGAGAGTCCGACTCTTATCATTTCCTTTTGAAAACAAGAAGAAAAAATATTTTTTTAAGCTTTGACGAAAGAAATTGTGGGGCAGTCTTGTTGTAGAAATTGAATAATTTGTGGTAAAAACATTTCAGAATGATGTTTGTCCATATAAGGAAGAGAGGAGATGGTGGAACGTTCTTTTCCTGTTCTCTCTTTCCTCCCTATTTCAGTTTGAAACGAAAAGCATAATTAATCAAAAAAAAATAGGAATGAACTTAATATTTGCGGAGAAGGCAACACAAGGAACCATTTCACCGTAAAAGGCGCAAAAACAGAATTTATGTGAACTTGAGACGGAACAGATGACATGATCGAAAGAAGATTAGCATAATATTTTGTGAAATTTGAAGATTAACATTTCATTTTCGAAAGATTCGACAAATGATCGGTCGTGATCTTTGATAAACTTGAATGAAGTATATGTTTCATAAGCCAGTTGATCTTTTGATTTTTTGAAAAAATTTACATATTCTTACATCATATCTTTCATAAATCAACTACTTATATTCTTTCGATATAATCTGACCCAGACAAGTACAGCACAATAAGCTACCGTAAGGTCAATCACATACAATTGTCTGGGAAATTTGCATAAGAACTATCGCTCTTCACATCACTATTGATAATGAATGAAAACTTTTATAAAACATTGCGGGACTTTCCACGTATAGAAGTCTTACATTCTCTGTTCTGTTCATTCGTATTACTGAATGCATAGAAGGGACTGAAGGCAAAGAGAGAGAAAGAGAGAGAGAGAGAGAAATGTAAAGTGAGAATATCCTGTTGTTTTGTTGTTTTTTTAATTCTCTTTTGAAATTTGTAATTATTATTATCTTCAAAAATTGATAATTAGAAAAGAAAGAATATAATCTTACAAAGCTTATGACGAAAAAAACTGAACAACAAAAGATTGTATTATTATAGTTATCAGTCTGATGTTGAAGCTTGAATAAACTAAACAGGTCATATCTTCATTCGACGTTAGTTAGAAAGTTTATATTTCACGTGATATTTCATGTGAAGAAGAGAAATTTAACGAACACACATGACCATCTTGTTTCTGGTTTAAATCATATGCTTTTACATATATACATATATGTATAGTTAACGAGAAGGGACTGGGCATATCTTGACGTCATCAAACAAGTTAATGGTCACTATCATCGAATGGAATGTTTGTCAAACTTATGAAAGTCTGCTCTGTTAAAGTAAACAAACATTTAAAAGAATTTTCCTTTTCATTATTAAAACTTTTATTTTTTCCATAATTATATTCTCTTTCTCCATATAAGGGAATGATTAATGTAACCTAAGAGAGAGAGAGAGAGAGAGAGAGACAGATTGTAGGAAAGACCGTTCTTTCATTCTTCTCCGAGGCCATCAGATTGGGTTGGTCGGCTGTTTGAAAAATCATTGATTTCACTTCCTTTCTGACGTTGAAAGCCAATTATAAGCACAAGGAAGTGTCAAATAGGGGTAGTAAATCATCTTAACTCTATATGAGACAGTCTTTGTAGGCTTTTAAAACATCGTTTCTTTAAGATATTTGATGTTTTAGTAGGTTTATCAGTTTTCATCATCTGATGAAAATGGAAGACAAAATTTTTAATCAAAATTAACATAAAAGGAGTGGCAAATCAATTCAAATATTGAAATCGCTTCTTCTCTCTTCGTCATCAGCATCATCATCTCTTTCTCTATCTATTTCAACAGGTTTCCATGTTTTTTGATCATTAGCGAAGAAAATCACAAAGACTTTCATGAAAAAATGAGCGTTTTTGTTTATTTTTTTTTCAAAATCCTAAAAAAGCCACGTTGATGATGAAGAGGAGGTGCTGCAGATAACCAAATGACAGAAAAACTTCAAAACTTCTCGGGTTCTCTTTCATTCTTCAGATTTGACCAGCTGTTCCTGTACTGTTTCGGAACGCTTCAACCGGAAAATAGCATTCTGCTGCAATTTAGCCAATAATGATCCGTCTGCTGATCAAAGATCTTTTTCGGAGATTTTCTTTATCAACTCATCCTATTGAAAGACACTTTTGTCATCTCTTCTCTCATTTTCTCATAAACTCTCTTTGAATATTCATATCTCGGAACACTCTCTTCATCACAAAGATTTGGTAACTCTTTGGCAGATCGTATTTCTGTGACGTAGACAAGTCCTTTTAGACTTGTCGTATGACCTAGCAGCAACTGCTCAACAGTTGTTAATAGATACAACTTTATAAAGAAAGGTTGGTGACAGCTTTGATAATATGCTCTCAAAAATAATATTATATTCAGGGATTTTGCTCATGATCAAAGACTTTGCTTGCACGTGCGCCCAAATGTACTTTCAACATTGATCATTGTGTATGATTGTAGTGACCCGCAAAATGATCTGCAAAAGGATGTAAACAAACAAACAAATTCTGAAAGGGTTTTATGTTCGTGTTCCGATAGATGATGATGTTTCTTTTTTATTTGCATTTCATGCGAGTTTCTCGCACAAAAAAACTTTTTGCAATAAATCTGCAAAAATGGAAATGATTAAACTACATCAGTACGATCGAAAGGGTTTATTTGTCCTAAACTGAAAACAATTGGAGGCTATTGTTATTATCCGGCAGCCGTAATGATGGTTTTCCATCTAGCATTGGCATAGTTAGTAAGCGCTGAGTTTGAACTACATCTGTTCATAGGAATAGTTCTATCACGAGGTAAGTGGCCAGGTCCTTGGTGAATATCAGACATGCAATCTCCTACTGAGTTCAAAGTATACAGCTTCGTATCGTATTCAAAGCAATCAGTTGTCAACATTGTTTCTTTAAATATCAAAAACTTGTATGTTCATTAGTTTTCTGTTCCTACGGTTATCCCATTGACGGACGAATGCACGACAGATATTGAGGTGGAAATCCTTCTTCTTAATCACATACTCAACCTAAATATGATGGTAGGTTTTGGAAATTTGGGGTGGTTGAAGCGTACCGGGTAGGTGAATACAAGAGGGAAAGCCAGTAAGAAGAGCAGAAAGTATTTCATGTTGCTATAACTTCCAGATGAGTGAAAGTCTTTATATAGAAGTAGCTGGGGTTATAAAAGGGAATTAAAAGATTATTCAAAAAATGGTATTGAGGTTTAAAAAACGGTTTCAAAAGGATTTGAATATTATTAAACATTATTAAAACTGTTTTTTGATCGTTTCTCTGAATCTGACTGATGATTTGATTAACTTCATGAAGGTCGCTGGCCAGCTTAACTATATCATATAGTTATTATACTCATTTTTTTAATTAAAAAGGTCATTTAACTCAAAAACTTACATACAAAACTTACTGCCATGTTATCAGATTAATTGTTTAATGTAGTCTTTGCCTATATAAGGCAATTACTTTTGTCATTTGGCATGCCAACCATGGATTTACAGCATCGAATTAAAGCCTATCGCTTTGTTGCCTATTCGGCTGTTGCCTTCTCTGTCGTTGCAGTTCTTTCTGTCTGTTTGACTTTACCACTCCTTTATAACTATGTCCACCATGTCAAAAGATCTATGAATAATGAAATCAATTTTTGCAAGGTTCGCCGAATACTTTTCCCAATTCAGCTTTTTTTATTTTTCCATTTCAGAGCTCGGCCAGAGATATCTGGGACGAAGTGAGTAATTTGAAAAACAATCAAAATACAAACAGGACTGCTCGTCAAGCTGGATATGACTTTGGAGTTGCCAGAGATACAGGAGCTCAAAATTCATGTGAAGCCTGCTGCCTTCCTGGACCTCCAGGACCATCGGGTACTCCTGGACGTCCAGGAAATCCAGGAAGACCTGGATCACCTGGTATGCCTGGCAATCCTGGTAGACCACCTCGTCAGCCATGTGATGAAATCACTCCACCACCATGTCAACCCTGTCCAGCGGGTCCTCCAGGACCTCCAGGATTGCCAGGACCAATTGGTGATGCCGGTACTCCTGGAACACCAGGTACTGGAGGAGGAATGGGTATGCCAGGAGAACCTGGACCAAAAGGTCCTCCCGGTACCCCGGGACTTCCTGGACCTATTGGACCTATTGGACCACCAGGAGATGATGTCTCTTCCCTGCCCATTATACCAGGAGATCCAGGAGCCCCTGGAGCACCAGGATTGCCAGGATTGCCCGGAACTCCTGGCTTGCCAGGATTGGATGGACTACCGGGCCCTATTGGACCAAAAGGACCAAATGGAAATCCAGGACAACCAGGACCAGATGGAAATCCAGGAGCTCCTGGAAATGATGGTACTCCTGGAGTTGGCGGAGAGCCAGGAATTTGTCCAAAATACTGTGCCATTGATGGAGGAGTTTTCTTTGAAGACGGAACTAGACGTTAAAACGAAAATGACTTGTATTTCATTTGAAATAAATTTTGATTTAGAAGTTTGATCTTTTTTATTCACAAAACGGTCTTAAAACGAAAGTAATGCAAAATACTTGAAGAAAAGCTTTTGACATTGATAAGAGAATGAATGCCAAGTATTTGCCAAGTTTTATTTACATTTTCTCCTCCTCTGACAACTTTTCAATGAGAAAAATGGAAATCTTGTCCTTTTACCATCTTTGCTTCAATCAATGTGATCGTTTCCTTTGCTGGGAACAGTCTTCTCTTCCTCAATTCTCATGTTGGAATTAAGAAAGGGTGAGTTTGTTCTGTTTCAAATAAAGTTTTTATCTTTTCGATAATTTTACTCTCATCACATACGAAATCGACCTAAATTTGGTTGTTTCTTTAATTCTTTTCAATTATCGATTTATTGATTTAATTTTTTCACGTATGCACGTGAATGTATCCTCATTTTCATTTATAGTTTACATGCGACACCCTGAACGGTTGAAGCTCTTTCTCTCTATCTCTTTCTCACTCTCTCTTACTGCATGTTTCATCTTGTATCTCATACCACTGCAGCTCTTCCTCTTGTTCCTTTTTCTCTATTTCTTTCGACTATTCTTTCTTTCTCGAACCTTTTTTCCATTCAACATCTCCCTATTTTCTCTTTTTGCATTTATCTCATATTCTTTAGAAGATTAAGAAGCTTAGATATCATTTTACATTTTTTTTATTTGAAAGAAAAAAAAACTTCTCTAGAAATATAAGAAGTTAAAGCGAATTCTTTGAACTTTGTAGGGCATGATGATGACATGAAGTTTCAACAAATTGCCTATTCACACAAAAATCCTAATGCTTTTCCTTTTTTTTGCTGCCTGAAACTCAACTTTTTTTCTTTTTTTTGCTCATTTTGATATGCTCATCGCAGTAGATTCTCTCTTTCCATTAGATTTGTTCTTTCTTGACTTAATTCCATTGTGAATGATGGATTAAGCTGTAAGTTTTGGTAAGAAAAAGCATCTGCCTTCCCACGTTTTACAAACTTCCAACATATGTATCTGCTCTATCTATAGGATTATTCTAATTTTTTTCTTTTCTTTAAATAATTCTTCAAAACGATTGTCTCTTTCTCTTCTTTATAAATTAGTTTTTGTTTTCATATGAATGTTTCACTCAACCATCTAATCGAATTCAATCTCATTAGTCTTACAACCATCTTATTCTCATATTTTACATGACTAAAGTTCATTATTCATATAAATGATTATTGAAATTTTTGTTTTTTTTTCTTTATTCTCATGATGATGATGATGATGATCATCCTCGTCTTCATCTGCATCGCTCATGCTCATCCGTTTTGGTATCAAGTGAGAGCCGATAAAAGGAATTTCAATGCAAATTCTTGAGAAACATGCAATGTAATTAACCCTTCTCTCTTTCACCAAATGCTTTAACTGCGGCCACCGGAAATCACAAATACCCTAAGGGCACACTTTCCTTCATCGACATATTTGACATTCAAGACGGCATGTGTGTGTATGTGTGTTGTCATAACTTCTTATGGTATAAAGAAGATTTAAGCTATTTTTGTGACTGAACTTCTTTTTTCATTTCATATGCATTCGAAGTTTGTTAGCAGAAAAGTCTTTTTTGACATTTGAAAGTACATCATCATGATGTCTCTGTCCCTATCTCTCTATCATCCTCACTTGACCCATATGCTCTTCTTGTTTCTGTTTTTTACTTTGTCAACTTATTCACCTCTTTGTTATTGAAATTTAATAAGAGTGAATCACTTGAAACCTTGTTTTTTTGAATCACATGTGCCACGCAGCTTCAGCACGTTCATTTGAATAGATAACTTGCATTAAGCAAGAAGTTTAAACACAATATGTATGTATAGATTGAGAGAATTCTTAAATAAGATTAGGTTGTAATTATTCGTTAGCAATAAGTATCTTCTTAAAGTTAGAGACAATGGCATATTACCTATCAAATGAAGAGATAACTTTAATTCCCTCAGGCAATATTTACTCTTTCCATTAAAGCAGCAACAGTTGGTCAGTCAATGTCCTCATCATCTCATATCCCTTCTTCCATACATTGTTAGCTTCGAGTTTGTCCTGAGTTGCTCAAAAATTGAGCTTTTCCTTCAAGTTCATTAAATTTCAAAGCTCACACACACACACACACAGACACACACACACATAAACAGATATCTTTTTTCAGTTTAAAACTCGAAAGATTATCTTTTACTCTTATCTTCTTCATGTATCAAACAGCTAATTATCGTTTTCATCCAAAACGTAAGTTTCCATTTTCATTTTAAATAATACTTTATCTCTCTCTCTCTCTCTCCCTTATTCTGTTACTCATTCACTCCTCGTTCTCTCCTTCTTTTTCATTTTTTGAATTTTGTTTGTTAAAGTCTTTGTCTGTAATGACAGATTAACATCGATTTTCGTTTCATTTTTGTACTTCAAACATCAAAAAAAAAGTCCTTCAAGTTCGTTTGTCATTGAGCTCATTTGTAAAGATGAGAGAAGGAGTGCTCACGTAAGATCTCACACTCAATCAATACTCCAAAAAATTATTTTATTTTTCATTATCCAAACATGACAATCAAAGTTTTCTAACATTTGCTTTTTGATGAAATGATGCCTTGATTTTCTTGTAAACAGGGGTACTTTTTCAAGTTGTTTCTATTTGCTCATCTTCAATCTTACATACCAGATGTTCCACGTCTTCTCAAAACTTTTACAGAAAATTTCATCATTTTCTTCTTCATTTCTTGCTTTCTTACCATTTTCTTGAGCCAAAACAGTTTTTATCTTTCTTCGCAGTTCTTTCGTACAACCCAACACCCTCCTCCTCCTCCTCCTCCTTCTTCTTCTTTTTCTTTCTATCAATTAGCATAACTGTTTTGTGAATCTTTCACGTTCACGTGATCATTTTATTTTTTATTTGAAAAGACATGCACATCGGTTGCTCTCACTTCCTTTCTCATTTTTCGTTTTCGAAATCTTCTTCTTCTTCTCCTAAAACGTTGTCCATTTAACTTCAAAAAACAATTTTGGAATAATCCATCATTCTATATTCATCAGAATACCTTTGCATCATGTGTAAGCAAAACAAAAATAGAATAAGATAGCTCAATGAGTTTATGAGAGAAAAGTTTAGAAAAAGCATTTTACGCCTTTTTGACTGACTGAGACCAGCTTTTTCCTTCATTTATTAGGCGTTGCAATCCAAAATTGAAGGCTGACTGAGCTTTCACATGTGAGTGAGAGGAAAAGCTAAAAGAATAATGCCCTAAGGGTAAAACGTTGAAACGAAAAAAGAAGTTGAAGCACATTTACTTTTATTGAATAGCCCTGCCCCTAATAGTTCTTCCTTTTTTTTCATTTCATTAATAATGGTCTTAAAACGATTAGAATGATAAGAAATTTCAAAATTTAATCTAATAAAATGATTTTGTGGATGAAACGAAAAGGAATAATGTGGTTTAACATGACAAATCACATGTCATCGGATGTACTGTTGATCGATTTCAAAAACTTTCGTCTCAATGAAATGTATTCTATTCAGAAGACCTTGGAAAGGAGGTCTTTCCCTCACTTTTTAGCTTCTCTCACCACCCTATCACACTCAACACCTTTCCCCTTCTTCCTCCCCCTTTCTCTATCTATCGTCTCTCTCTCTCTGTAACTTTCGCATGAAAACATGAAATCTGGTAAGAATTTTAAAAACTTTTTTTTTTGTTTTAAATTTTATTAAAAACATAAAGAAAATCCTTTTTTTTCTTTTTTGTTTTTTCTGTTTTTTGTTCGCCCAGATTGAGAGAGAAAAAAAACAATTTTTGTTCGTCTGAGAAAAAAGGTTGTGAACGGCTAATTGTGAATGTTTCTTTCAAACACTTTTTTCTTCAGAAACCATGTGAATTAGCTTCTATTTGATATTCATTCTATCAAAAATGTTATTAACTATCATCATATTTGTTGTTCAAAATCATTTTATCGTTTCGATACAAATTCTTTTTTTTTTTCAAAATTTTACTTTTTATTTCCTGTCTGCTCTATGACACTCCCTTAACTATAAAGGGTTTGTATCTCTTGCAAGCA
This sequence comes from Auanema sp. JU1783, assembly GCA_943334845.2. Classification (NCBI taxonomy): domain Eukaryota; kingdom Metazoa; phylum Nematoda; class Chromadorea; order Rhabditida; family Rhabditidae; genus Auanema; species Auanema sp. JU1783. Next base: position 195,255 of record CALQYR020007309.1, read on the forward strand.
ATAAAGAATATGCTTATACAACTACTCTTTCTCTCTCTCTCTCTCTTTTGTTCTTCTTTATTTTTCTTCAATCTCCCTCCCTATTTTTCTCTCTCTCTAAAGATACAGAAATCTCTTTTTCTCTTTTTACGAACATTCTATCATCTCCTGTCTCCCACACGTTCACTTGATGATTCAGCTACGGGCAATGCATTTTGTTCTGTTGAATGTTACCATCTCTCATTTCCTTCCTTATATTTTTTCCATAACTTTATCTCTCATTTGCTTGAATAAAATTTTTGTGGAAAACTCATGAAGCATGTCCTTCCTTCTTTTTATAAAGTATTTTCAAGTTTTTCAACCTTTTCCTCTCAAAAATGTTTTACTATGTATTACGTCATCATTTCATATTCTTTTCATTAATTTCTCATGAAATATCTTCTTTTTCAACAGCTTTTTTTGCTTTTTTCCATCTAAGAATGCAAAAAAATGTTTTCATCATCCCAGCTAGATGCTCCATCATCATCTTCTTCCTTCGTTCGTTTATGAATCAGAAACCATTTACTTTTCTGTAAATAATTCTCATTTTCAAATTACCTTTATATTCACTTTTTTTCTTCTTTTATTTATTCATACAATCATCTACTCTAAATCCACGTGAAATGCGTGAGCTTTCATCTAAGTCTCATTTTTGAACTTTCGTTACGCGCGACCGGTTGTTCCTCAATTAAACACTCTTCCTCTTTCTCTTTCTCTATTACTCTCTCTCTCACTCTCTCTACTTTCCGTTTTTCTTCTTTTAATTTCATTTTACAATAAAATATCCATTTTTTAACCATATCATATCAATATAATAGTTATCAATAGATATTTGTTTAACAGCTGTTCAAGTGACAGTTTACACATATTTGGACAGTTTTAACACGAAAAGCCATCTAGAGGAGGCTCAAGACTTTGTGTTTCTCCCACGCAATCCTCTCCCTTCTCTTCCAATCTCTTTCTCTCTATCTTCTCCTCTCTTTCTCTCTATTTTTCACTTTTTATTGTATAATCTGTTACTCTGTTTCTCTTCTTCTCTTATATGTATTTTCCTCCTTCTTTTTCGCTCCCTGTAGTCTTATCATCGGTTAATCCTTTTACAACTTGTGCTACTTGCTTTATCAACTTCAACAGCCATATGTCTTCTCTGACTAATTCTTTGTTCACATGGGCTTTCCTCCTGAAGGAAAAAGAGAAATTTCATCTCTTTCCTTCTTGAGCTGAATGTAATATAAACATATCTAGCTTCAATTCACTTGAAGCTACTTCTTTTTCTTCCTTCAAAATCTTTAAGAAATAATCCTTTCATTTCAATTTTCTCAATCAAATATATTATTCGCACAACATTTCATTTGAAGAAATATCAAATGTAATGCGAATGTTTAACGGAACGGTTTGAATGCATTGTCTGACATCTTTTTGACCATAAAATCTTTTAATTTTTTTTCCTTTTTCGGTCATTCATTCATCCGTGTGATCATTCTTTATAAAGACTTGATATTTGACTTTTATGGAAAAGCAAGACGTTGATAGAGGACGCTGTGAGCGGCAATAACATGGGTAGTGGCTATTTTAGCCTTCAGGGCATTTGCTGCTCCGCCTTCTCTACTTCTTGCTCTTCTCCACTACTTCTACCCCCTGATTCGCTTCATACTAAATCTGTTAAACAAACATTTCTTTTCTCTCTAAGAGAAACAAAAAAAAAAGTTCTTTTCCCATTTTTTTTTTGCTGTTTTCACTTCATTTTCTATTCAGCACCCGTTCCCTGGCACAGTGCCGTCAAGCAGTTAGCTCGTGGTGTGCCTGGTTCTTCATTTGGCCCGACGTCATCTGGATCTTTTTTACCGGCAAACAGTCAACAATCTAGGATCGGCATGTCATCGCTTGTTCAACCAGCACAACTTCAGTTTGAAAATTTCAAACAAGATGCCCCAAATGTGGATCTTGAGGGTGGTCGTTTGCTCGGAGTAGAAGAGGTAAACATCTTGAAAGTTTTGAAAGTTTTGCTCTCTCTTTTAAGCACGAAGAAATTGATACAGACGGTTGGCGACAACGTGTTTACACATATACCATCTTGGCTGCTGATGGATGTACAGAAGTAACTAAAACAATCCGAACCAAAGTATGAATTCTGAGACTCATGACTAACATAACTATCTTCTTTTAGATTAAACTAGATTGCACGAGTATGTATAGACGACTTCAAGTAACAAACGGTGTTGGTGAGAAAGATTTAGTTGTCGTTTTTCATCTTTTTTTTTCTATTCGTAGAGGCCAAAGTTGAAGAAAAATGTGAACGAGTTGTTGGAGATATAAGAGGTCTCGGTCCAGTACAAAACCTCGGTTATAACCAGAGAAAACTTACTCTTGATCCAAACGATGCTCAGGTTATAAAATAGAAAGAAGAATTTTGAATGATAAGGGGGTTTACAGGATAAAGCAATATACGATACATTGGTTGAAGTGCCAGAAACTTTCAAAAAGTTGTTGAACAAGGAACAAGACTCTTTCAGTTTGTTTTATAAGGAAGTTCAGAAACTAAACGAATGCTTTAAGTGAAACTATTTCCTGATTTATTTTCTAATAATTTGAAAACCAAGTCAACGTTGTTTCCAATACAGAATACAGAGCTGATACATAATGATGATGGAACAACAACCCGAAGAACTCGGAGTAGTAAAAGCTATAGGTGTGTTTCTTTGTATCACTGACAAACGGTGTAGACAGATTGAGAGAGAGAAATGGTAATAGAGAATGATTTTTATTTCAAAGAGAGAAAGAGAGAGAGAAAGAGTAGAGAAATTTGCATAATCCTCTTGGTAAAGACAATTGATGATTCAATCGATCTGAAAAGTTTTTTGAAAAAAAGGGCTTTGATGAGCGTTGACAAATTGTATTTTAGTCAATCATATTCTACCCAAGACGTCTATATTAATGGAGTTAAGCAAGATCAGATGAGTCAACGACGATTCCGAGCTTTTGTTGAATATAAGGTAAGCGTTTTATAAAATCATTTCTATTTCTTACTCCTCCCTCAACTAGCTCTCTCTCTTCATTTGTCTTACTTCGTGGACATCAGAGAGAGAGACAGAGGGAGTAGAGAGGAAGGAAGAAAAGGGTTCATGCTACAAGATACATTTTCTCAAGGATTATTTACTCATTGGACATAAAGGAGCAAAAATGTCTTTTTTCTCTTTTTTTGTTTTTTCTATCATGCGTGTATTAATCTGAGACATCAGTCACTAGTGAACAGAAAAACACAAAAGATTCGTTCGTTTATAAGACGTTTTTCAGGGATCGGATTATGGTTTTCGAGTGAAAGTGAGTGATAATGCTTCAGATGATCTTTCTGAAGATGAAACTGAAGATGACGATAAGACAAGCAGGTTTTTATTATTAATTTTATAATTAGTATACCTAATTACTACCAGAACTCATTCGGAGCTGACAGATGCTGACAGTGATGTGATTGGTCTTGGAAATGTTGCCCTACGTCCTGAGGTCAAAAAGCGTCATGAAAGAGCTTGGTTTGCAGCCAAAGAACTCATTGATAGTGAGCAGCGTTATGTGGAAAAACTGCGTTTGCTAGCCGATGTTTGATAACCCCATCATACGCAATGAATAAAAGTCGATTTCTCTTCAGATATTCCTGAAGCGAGTAGCAGAAGAGAAGATTCTGGATAAAGACCGTTTGCATAAGCTCTTTGCAAACATTTCTTCTTTATATCAGTTCCATAATACACATTTCTTACCACAGTTAATGGAAGCTGGAAGAGAATGGGAGCACACTAAAAGGTAAAAACCATTCAACCGTTTATATGATCTGACAAAAGAAATTAATGGAATGTTTTGGTTAAACTTTGAGTTGTCTGTACTTGGAAAAGCTTTTTTTTTTCTCCACAAAACTTTTCCATACATGCTTTTAACATCATTCATGAAAGAGATTCTGACGTTTTCCCCTAAGGGCAGGCAGGAAGCAATCGTCTGTTTAAAAATGTGTGTCTGTGCTTTTGCAAAGAAGAAGGCAGAATGTCAATGAGTTGCAACTACCTAGGGGATTTTAGATGAATTGATGTTAAGCAAGCAGAGAAAAAAAGATTTTAATGTGATAATCTATTAATAGATGCGTCCTCCTTCTCATTACTTGACGATGATATTGGACAAGTTTGTTTGTGAGACGTAATTTGAAATATTAAATAAGAATGAAATTGATGTGATCTTAAATGAATTTTCTTTACGAAGTTTTGAACAAAGATCATTCAAAAGAAATGTTTGTTTGAAGAAAATAAAAATCTTCAAAACTTCCGAATAAACAACAACAGATCGTTAAAGATCGGATGTTTTTTTGTGATTAAGCTCTCTTCAGACAATTATGGAATCAGTTAGAGAACAATCATTTTCGTTTCAGAATTGCTAATGTTGTTAGAAAACAAGCTCCATTCCTCAAAATGTACTCGGAGTATACGAACAATTATGATCGAGCTACTAAAATCTATGAAGAAGCAAAGAAGAAGAAACGCTTCGCAGAGATTGTTCATGAGATTGAGGTTTGTACTTTTATGAAATTGTTTATAAAGCAATTCACAAGTCAAAAAAATACCATAATAATCCTGATGTTTAGCTTAAAATTATTTTTTACAAATGTCTTCTAAGCTATGCTAATTTAAAGTTTTTTTTCATTTTTGCAGGAACTTCCTGAGTGTGAAGGATTACCACTTGGCCATCATTTGATTTGTCCCGTTCAACGAGTTATGAGATATCAGTTACTGCTCCAGGTACTTACGAGACGTTCTCCGATTCAGCTCATCAAGAATATTAAGGAATATAAGAAATATATGGCTGATACTGATGTTGATTATGATGACACTACAGTAGCTCTTCAATTAGTTTTGCAAGCTGCCACACACGCGAACGAGATGATGAAGAAGCTGGTAAAAAAAGATTTTACGATATCGAATAGTTTTGTTTGCTTTTGCAGGAACGATTCGGAAAAGTGATAACAGTGCAGGAAGAATTGGGTAACTCCATTTCTTTAGTTTCACCTGGACGTGAACTTCTACGACAAGATGTTATTCAAGTATGACAAAAGTTTCTTATTATTATAACTACCCATTTACTTTAGAAAATATCTTCAAAAACCGAAAAGCCGGAAGAAAGAACTCTGTTTCTGTTCAATGATTTCATATTGCTGGCAAGCGAAAGACGTCTTGGTATGGGGAGGTATAGACTTCGAGCAGTTTTCCACCCCTGTCATACACAGGTTTCTTTACTTTTTGCACAGAAGTTTTGAAACAGTTCATGTCTTGAGGTATGTGAAGGAGACAATTTGGAAAGGGAACACTCATTTTATCTGAGAGGTTCTGATGGAAACGGACCACAACGTTGCGTTGAATTATTCTGCGGTTTGCAATTTTTTTTTTCGGTTCATTATCTTGAACTTTCAGATAATTCTTCCTCCAAACAGGAATGGGTTGAAGCTTTATGCAAAGTGATTGATGATTGTCGAGCGAATTCGGCAACTTTCAGTGGAAGTCAGGTAGAAACAAATTTTCCTTGTCTTTGCATCAATATAACGAATTCCAGAGGTCCAGTCTCTGTGAGGCCAATAATAATAGTAAAGAATCCAAAAACTGTGCTGATTGCGACTCTGAATTTAGGTATGAATAGTTACCCTTTCTCAATTATCAATCTGTTTGCTTCAGCCTCTGGTCTCGAGGAATAAAATGTGGAAAGTGTAGAAGAAAGTTGTGTAAGAAATGTTTTGGACGTTATCGTACAGAATCGAAGAACAGTCGAGTCTGTGAAAATTGCGTTAAGAATACTGTGAGTTGACAAAACAGGACTAGAAATATAAAGATATTTGAAGGGTACTGAAAGCCTTATCAGATCTCAATCAACATTTTCTGCAGCTCGTCAGAACCTTCTAGCTGTTTCAGCTAAAGGGGAAGGCGTTTTACACTCCGGATTTGTTAAAGTCAGTCTGAACCAGCATTTTCATTCTTATCAAAATAATTTCAGTTCCGCGGAAGCCTTGGAAAAACATTTGAACGATATTTCGTTGTCCGGAATGATTTCTGTCTTTATTCTTATAACTCTCCTTCGGTAAATGCTTCAATGTAGAAATTCATTATTCATAACCATTTCATTACAGGATTCTCATGCTTTAGTAATGCTACCCTTACCTGGAAGCGTTGTGAGGATGTGTGGAGAGCCTTACACTTTCTCATTACGAATTGGAACACGCCGACAGTACACAATTACTGTTGAAAATGAGGATCATCAAACAAAATGGATGGCTTTATTGGATTTAACTTCAAATGCTCAACTCAATAACTCATAGTGATTTACATCCAACCGTATCTCGTCAGAACTTCTTCTTTTTACAAAAAGAATAAGAATTCTGTTTTTATCTTCTCCGAATAATCTCAAACACTATGTAAATGACTATCTGAATTCCATTTCAATCTTCTTCTCAAAGTTTTCCATTCGAAACATTCTGCTCTTTCCTGCAACTCATCGTGACCCTTTTCATATCCTGTCTTCTCTTAAGCCCTCATAGAGTTTTCTAGTCCACTCAAAACTTTTGAGATTTATGTGTACATATTAAAAATGTAATTACAACAGTTCATAATAAACTATTATTTTTTTGTTCCGTAGAACCACATAGGGAGGATGCTGAATGCTTATGTTGTAGTTTTATTTCTGCTCTTTAAAGTTTGAACTCACTCTTTTGAATAGTTCAATCAACTTGTGTGCCAATGATTTCAGTAGAGTGAGAACACAGAAACGAAAGCGAACAATGGTTTCAGTTTCCTGCGCTGTTGTCTGAACTTTCTATAATTCCTTCGATATGTCTGTATGATAATACGAACACACACAAGGGGCAAGTCCAGTCAATTATTTTTCTAAATATCATTTGGCTTCCTGAATTTTCTTTCATAGACAGAGCTGTCATGTTCTATATTTTACTACTGGAGATAAGTTAGAACAGCACAGCTAACAGCGCTATCCACGTCAGAAACAAGAAGTGTATATCAACACTCACAAGACGTAGCTTGTGTAGAATTAGACAAATGATTGAGACGTTCACAAATTGACAATCCCATTCAGACTTTTCTGTATTTTTCGGTAAATAATAATCTCAGGGTGAAGATGTAACCTAGTCATAGTTTATAATTTCCTTCCGTGTCTGTATATCCTTGTGAGCGGTTGTGCAATAACTCATCAGACAATCAACAATCATCTTGGGTTTGCTTACATATATATTTGATTAT
>CALQYR020007309.1:212374-230211 GCA_943334845.2 Auanema sp. JU1783
CCTCTCCCGGTTACCCAACGACGTTACAAGAATAATTCAACAAACACTCTTTACATGAGACATAAAAGGAATTATTAACCCGTTCAAAAACAGGGGAATGCCTGAGTAAACATTATCTTGAACAGTATACATATCGTTGTAAGTAACCCTCTAATATGATTGAGTGTAATGCGCTCGATAGAGAAAACCAGTGAGTAGATCAACCCTTACTTTCGACTCTGCTATTCTGAAGTCCGGTTCATAAAATATCGAACTTAAATTTATAGGAAAAACCATGCTTCTTCTCAAAGTATTTTTATGAAAACAGATCAATATTTGGCGTAAAAGTGATTCATTCTTCCGTTTTGAAACAATAGATTTGACTATTCGGAAAATTATATGATTCGACGTCATATTCACCCATTCAGTTGTATTAGAAGATGTATAGCGTTTTCTTTAGGACTAAAGTTGTTCCCTTATTCTATGAGATAGAGAATAGTAATCTAAATATGTTTGAAAGCTGCGATATTTTCATCTGGCTGCTAATCGGCAAGGGAATTTTCTAGTTGAATGGTTTGTCAAATGACTATTTGGCAAGGTAGACTATTATTCAACTGAGTGTATTCAACCATTATCAGGAATTAGCTAGAGACCTAGGAGCATTGAGGGCCAACAGCTATGGTCTGTAGAATGGCCGGAAGTACTATTCCTTCAATTGCTTCTATTGATATGCACCGCTTACAATTAGCTCTGAGCTCAATTCAAATAGGTCCTTAGGAAGTATAACTCTCGGCTTTGCTGTAAATAACAGTTTTGAGGCAGGATATCAGCAGGAAACAGCGGACTTACGTTTAGAACAACCTCGCACCATTCACTAAATCTTACTCAGAATAATAGTTTTCATATACGAACATTTAGAATACTATAATTATCTAAAAACCAGAGATTAGTCTTTCAATTGCTGTTACAACTAAGTTTCTGCTCTCTCCACTCCACCCAGAAAAAATGAATATTCAATCTGAAAGCAAACTCTCCCAAGACTTTTGGATAGAGCTGTATCACTTGGAATGAAGTATTTCTGAAATCTTGATCAAGCTTTCCTTTAGTAATATCAATAAAGAGCAAAAAAACGGCCTTTTATTCAAGCATAAAGCCGTGTTTTTACATTGGGAATCATTTCATTCATTCGTTCCAATATTTAATCAGCTGATTGTTTGAGAAAGGAGTATCAGAAATAATTATGATTATGGGAAAGAGAGCTTCCCTTTTGCAATCTGTGTTTTGAAAAAAAAGTTTCGGCTCTCCACATCTTTTTCTGAAACATTTCTGTGATGAGCTTGTGACCTTTTCAGTTCTCATCTCGCAGTATTACGTTTCTGTTCGAAACAAAACTTCTAACGAGACAAGTCTCGAGGCTTTGATGGAAAAACGTGAGGAGCGAATGTTGGAGAGCCAGCTGATATAAACGATTTCGATAATTATTGTTTATCATTAAATCATTGATTTCATACTGTGTAATGTTTAGATGGTATCCCATCATCTAACATCATCCCACGCACTGTTAAAACTTAAAGCTTTCACTTTGTTTTATCATTTTTGCTGCTATTGATCAGTTTCTGGAAATTTTATTTGTTAAAAACCTTATTTGTCTTTTGAGACCTTTGTCCATTCGGTTGTTCGATTTGAATTCATTGAGTTCTCCCTTTAGACATTGTTCATACAAGAAAATTTTCTCTCTGTGTCTCCGTCATTTTCTTTTTCTCTCTCTTTCTCTTATATTTTATTCTATGACTCCATTCTCCAATATTTTCATCAACTTTTTATATTCTCCCATTCTTTGAATCATTGTGCTCTCTTTAAAATTTTGAGCTTGCAAGTATGGCTTCGTTCTCAGAGATAGATAGATTGCTTGTCCGTATCCTCTTACATGAATGGAAGCCTATTCAATTCAGTGATTGTTTGATCACGAAAATACGTACGTGTAACTGATACCTTCTCTTTTCATCTCTTGATTCACTTTATATCTCATTCAGTCTCTCTTCCTCTCTCTCTCCTTTTACATGTCCATTTCTTCTTATTTAGAGCCATGAAGTTAGAATTACCGTAATACCTTATCTGGTTCTATAATAAAATATTTCACCTTATTTTCAACTTTTTTTTTCTCTCATTTATGCCTAAAAAATGTTCATTGAAATTCATCCGAATGTGTTATTCAGCCCATATCCGCAATTGCTGGCATTACTTTGCTTTTCTTTAAAAAAGATTTTGTTTTTCTCTTTTACAGCACTTTTTGTTCTCTTTACATTCGGTAAATATCTTTCATTATCACGAATGAGATATACAAGTAAATTATAATTGAAATTTTCGTTAAGAAAGAAATCATCAAATTGATCTTTCTCTTAAACATTCCCTTTGTGCTATCCTGAAGACATATCATTTGACGAAATTGCCTGCAGAGATTCCGGAAACGAGTGCCATCTATCGGCACAACCTGATACGGAGTCAGATTACACGCTTCTATGGATTTGAAGCTTCAGAAGCGGACCATTCAGCTTCAATAGGAGAGGATAGACACATAGTATATTGATAGTCAGATAGAATATGAGAGAATATATGAAACTGAAACCTTGATAGAATTCTCGATATGAGACTTATAAGTTGATATCTCTCATTTCTTTCGTCATCAAAACTTAGGAATCACAGATCGTTTTTTGAATCTTAATAGTTCATCATATTTTCCTTTCTATTGATCATTTTCAAAATGTTTGATTTGATTTTTGGCGCCATCAACTATATCTTCTCTATTTCTCCAGATGTTAGTGGGTACCCATCAATTCAACAACATCAACCGTTTACTATTTCTATGCTTTCGGCATTTCCTCTTTGAGTTGTCAAATATCATTTCTCCGAATGTTTCGTACTTGTCTTCATTTATCTTCAAATGTTTTTTCCTAACCATTTCTCTCGAGATACTTTTAAAACCTTTTAGGCTGATTCAACTTCATAGTTCGCAGGTTGGCGCCCCTTTTCTAACAACTCTCTTTTGAAATGTCTATAATCAAGAAATTCCATGGAATGAATACGGAAGATATATATTCCAATTCATGTTCCGTAATAAGCTTTTCACGTTTCCCACGTGATGATTTTCAAAAAACCTCTTTTCATTGTTTTCACTTGTGCAGCTGATGAGCGGTTGTTCTTGGGGGTAGAGTTGATTAATCATTCATAATTTTCTGATTGTTTTTACCCAATTTGTCAGATTTTACAATTGAAAAACAATTTTTGCGTTAGTCGATGCATTCGGTTAGTTTTTCATGAATTATTTCATTTCAATTGCTTTTATCATTTTATTCCAACTATTGTTCATGCGCATTCTTATAATTTTTTATGCTTTCATGCTCTCTCTCTCTCAATTTTTTATTTTATTTTATGAATTTGGTGTTGGCTCGAGTTGGAGCCATCTCTTTGAAACTGCCATTGCAGAGCTTATGCGAATGTCATAACTGAATTTTAGAAGAGAAAAGCCATTTTTGCGTTTTTCACACCTTCTTTCTGTTACTGAGGTTCTCTAGCTTACAGACCCCCCCCCCTCTTATATCTTTTCCTAATAGTCACGATTTTTACCTTATAAAGTTGTAGCCCTATCGTGTAAGTCGAGGCGCAAATAAGCAGCTGCTCTTTTGCTCACAACACTTACTTTTCCCTACAAGCAGTATCGTTTTGTTTGTCTCTCATTCATTCTCTGTTTCTCTCTATCTCTCACATACTTTTATGGAAAAAAGGATGCAGGTGACTGAGACAGATGAACTGACTGACTAAGTAGATGTGACCACCTAATAAGCTTAGATAAGATGTGTGACAGACAGATTGGAAACAGATTGTTCCTTCATGATCATAATTACTGAAATCGTAGGGTCATAGTGACAGCAACAATCACATGTTTGACAGACAAATGCCGGTTCCGGAACAGTATTGTCTTATTTAATTGTCTGAAAATAGAGAGGAACAGCAAAAAAAAGTGAGAAAGAGATATGGAAAACAAGCACATGTTTCATTTGGGAGCAGAGAGAGAGATAGAGCATGGATAATTCGAATAGAATCCCTTTAACCTGAAGATAGTTCAAAGCTCGTATGTTCTTTCCTTTCATTTACATCCGTACTAGCTCCTCACCCTACTATTATCTTCCATTGTTCGTTTTGTGACAAACTATCAAATGTCCCAATCGAATACAAATAGAGACAACATAAGGGACAACAGAATAAAAGGTAGAAAAAGGTTCCATTTTGATGTGTGGGTGGAATATATTTCAGAATGAAAGATGTGATGTGAAATGAAATGAGTTAAGCTAATTAAACCTAAAAGGTATGGACATAGCCTTATTTTCTTTTTAACCTTCTGGGGATGTGGAGGGGGGGAGGGTGTTTTTTTGTGAAGCATGGGAAAGTAGGAAAGAGAGGATAGAGAGAAGGCAGAGAAAATAAGAAGATAAAAGCCTGATGACCATTATTAACACCATATGGCTACCCAAATACATCTATTTTTTTCCTTTGTCATAATGATGTGTATATAATAAAAGATAAGAACATCCAGCTCATTTATAACATATTCTGCCCCCCTGCTGTTTGTATATTCGGCTTGAGATGATGAGAAAGAAGGTAATGAAAATACAATACATGGGTAAATGGATCACAAATGATTAGAGGCCATGACTTTCTATAGAATTGAATAACTATTTGTTCTTTTTCCCTTCTCCCTATATCTCTCTTGGCTCTCCCTTCTAAATGTTGCCGGCGATTTGAAACTTCTGAAGCATGCATACCTAGACCAAGAATTAGCAATAAGCTTAGCCGGAACTCAATCTACATCATTCGACATGTATGAATATCCACTACTCATTACTCATTTCTGATAAATCTCTGTAAGTCAATTGAGCTTAGAAATTGTCATTTGTAACCGTCAGTCTTCATTTTTACCGGATAATCATGCAACCAGGTTAAGCTGATCGCATTTCTTGCCTTGCCTCCAACCTCCTCTCATCCTTTGTAACAGAAGCTTTACCATCTGTTACCTGTTTATCGTTGTGCAATTGATTCTCTATCCGTTTCCATGAATACTTTTTCAAATATCATTTATTCTCTTTTTTTTTATTTGAATGTTCGATCCCTACATGATTCTAATATAATATCTGTTGAGGACATGGAAACGCCTGCAGTTTGTCAACCATCTTCTCGCTCATAGTCAATTATCAAAATTTCTACGGACAACTCGGTAAGTTTGTGATGGTACTGAATTGAATGACAAGGTTGTCGTCAGATAACCATCGGTTTGTTCAATCCTCTTGACAAATGATCCCTTTTTCTTGACTCAACCACCTATCCATTAGTGACGGATATTTGAAGTAGGAGAAATGAGTGCAAGATATTGGAATCAAAGCCAGAATTCTCTTCTGTTTCTCTGTCTTTCTATCTCTCTCTCTCTCTCTTTCCTTTCTTTCTTTATTCATGAGAATACATTACTTTCCTCCTTCTCTCCATCATTCTCTCTCTTTGTTTCCATATTAGAAGAGATAGAGGTTGAAATCGAAGAAGACAATCAGATGATGATGGTTGAACGACCTGAGATGGAGCAATTACCTCAGGCGCCTAGGAGGTCTGTCCCAGTTTCAGTGGGTTTGTCTGTCGTCGTCATCTTCTGATGTACTATGTCTTAGTAGGACCGGATGGTGGTCAACAAATGATGCGAGTAACACCTTCTTTTTTTCTTTTTCCTCTCTTCTAGTTCTTTATATGGTTGATGACAGTTTTCATTGTGAATTACTCCTACTTTTGTCTTGGTACCATCTCTTACCGTCTTCATGAGGCCCTAATAACCCTCCTCATAACCTTGATTTCTGCCAACTAGCCATCTACCTCACTTTGCTAATTAGATAACTCGGCGCCAGACAACCTATTCATTTCTAACAACGGGTTGAAGAAGGTGCTGAAGGACTTACCGGAGTATTGAAAAGAAGATGATGGAGGGGGAAAAGAAATATGGGATTTACTACCACCTATCTCAACTAGTCTTTTCCATTACCGTTTTTAGAATTGCGAAATCTCATAAATTTTTCTTAAATTGCTTTGTCAAAAAAAAAAAATAAATTTCTGCTAGCCTACCCTTTACAATCTTTTTTTCATTCATCTGACAACCTCGTATCCATGGAGTTATCTGGAAAAAAGAAGTGTGGAGAAAAAGCTTATTGCTAGTCTTTTGATCTGTCACTTCTCAGATATTTATGGTTGACTTAACGGAGATATATCTGCCGATACCCGGAAACTCAAGCACACAGGTGGAAGCGTAATCGATGTCCAAAGTTGTTTCCACCAGCGACCACCATAGCTGAAAAACGACAAAATTTTGAATTAGTGGAGAAGCTTAATCTACCGTATATGTGCTCAAGAAGAATGGTTCATAAATCCTGATTGATGGGATGCTATTCTTGTAGTTTTACGTTATGAGACCTCACAATCCACATCAGAAGCTTCATTTTTCTACTTTTTTCTCCCCTAATATGGCTATTTATCTTAGCGAGTACCTGACCATATTACCATTTTGCCATCATGAAAAGGCTTACATTATGTGAATAACAAATAAATAATTCAGCATCACTCACCATAAAGTCTTTTCAATTTTCAATGTTTCTTCTCATAAATTCCATTTTCCATGACTTTTTTTCAAACAATCTGCACCCCTCCTCTTTATCCCTCTTTTTGCTGCTACTCAAATAAGCAATTTTGCATCTTTTTTTTTTCGATCAAATGCTTTAGTGGGTTACGGTAACTGATAAGAGATTATCAAGCTCCGCCCATAGCCCCGCCTCCTATCGTAGTCTGTAGTATGCTGTTTTCACCTAGTAGATATCTGTAACAAATCTCACATCTAATTCGTGTTACTCTCTAAACTTTCTCAATCAAATTCCATCTGGTTTGATATAAGCTGACGTAAATCGTTTGATTCATGATGGAAAGATATGTAAAAAAAAAGAAAATTCAAGAAGAAGAACGATGCAGATCTTCAAAGGATTTTCTATAAATGGAGATATACAAGTCTTTCTCATGTGTGGACAAATCGTGAAATATTTCATAAACTTCATTGTTTGTCTTCTTCATCATGTCCGCTTTTTAATGAAAATCTTAATTTAATCGTTCCATATTTTTCTATTTTTCTTAATTTTTTTCATAAAATTATCTAATCTTTAATCAATTTTCTGATCATTCTATTCCATTGGATATGGTTGACATTATTTCCTCCTTTAGAAATTCTCTGTTTGTTCACACTTTCCATCTCTTCTCTCTCTCTCTCTCTCTCTCTCTCTCTCTCTCTCTCTCTCTCTCTCTCTATCTTTCTACTTCTCTTTTCCCTATATTCTTTCTTACTTCATTCAGATACTGCCTATTCCTCTCTTTCCTCTTTCAAGTACCTCACAACTCGTTTTGTGTCTCTCCTTTTTCTCCTTTTTCTTTTCCATCCGGCTATTGCTACTGCGGCTGTTGATCATCCATTTTCATAATTACCATCAAACAACTTACTCAGAACATCTTTCCCAAGCTTTTTCCAACATCGCTTGAATTTGATTATTTCATCCAAATTGCTATGTGATTATCATCTTAACATCTGGACCCTTTTAACCATCTCATCTATTCTACTTCATCTGTCTTCTCAGAACAACAGCAACAGAAGAAGAAGAAGAAGAAGATGAGGGTGATGATGAAGAAGAAGCACCAGCAGCTTGCAGTTCCGTCCTGCTGGGTCTCATTCCGCTTCCTGGCCTCGTTTTAATTTCCACGATCTATGAAAAGAGATGAACACAGTTGAAGAGAAGGGGCCCCCGTTTTCCTCTCCTCCTAACACAAGCACGACCATCTGGCTGATTTGGGACTGCCGTCGGTCGGTTTATCACTGGGACTCCTTCTGCTTCACTAAATGACATGTGGTTCTGATTAAACAACCATCTGTCTGTATGGAGAGAGAAAGAAATTGAAACTGAAAAGGAGAGAGTGAAGAGAGCAGAATCGAATAAGTGAAGGCAGAACGATAGAGAGAGGTAGAAAATTGAATGAAAGATTGTCAAAGACTGACAGACAATCACCAAAGAGACAGAAGGTTTGCAAAACAGATCTTTACTTAGATGAATATATAATATTTCAGAATCATTCTGTATTTTAATTATAATTGGCTCATGAGTGTTCTCATTACTGTTTCATAACAATCAACCTCACTCACAGTTCTCTCCACAATCACCGCACAGCTCTCTCATATACTTCTTTTGAATAATCACATTCCAGGGCTCCTCCATTCAATTTTTCTTCATCCCACGCCCTCAATCCTTTTACAGTCTCTAGCGGGAGGCTGTTTCAAATCTTTACTAGTCTTCTCATCACTCTCTAAACGTTTTTCTAACTATTCCCTCAATTCCAATCACTTACCATTCCTGTCATTCTCTTAAAGCGAAAGAAAATTTTTTGGAAAACTACCGGCTTATCTTCTATTTTGGAGGAATAAATCTTTCTTTTTCCACTTAACTGATACGACTCTCCTTACATGTCCTGTTTCATTTCTACTCTTCAACCTCAAACATAAGAAGAAGTTGAGTCCATAATAACACTCATTGTTCCGCTTTTTTTTCTAGTTTGCAGTCTTGTTCTCATAACTATTAACGATTATATTTTTTCTCATGATTATATCAGTCTTCCCGAAATTGTCTTCCCTCTCTAATACATGTGGTGAGGGAAATAGAGATTGCGAAAATTGGGCGACTTGTCATCAAAAATTGTTTCAATCGGCTTGTAGACGATTGTCTACTTTTCTAGCCTCTTAACTATCTTCAATCACCATCTTCTTCAATTTTTTGTTCTTTATTTCCTTCTCAATCTTGGTTCATTTCTCTCCTCTTTTCGACTTTCCACTAAATTTTTCACTGCTCGGGCAAGTGGCGCAAATTCGTGATTATGGTCAATGGAGGCCGTGCGAGGATTAGGCAACGAATAGAAAACACGATTGAATACTGTATCTCTTTTCTTGCGATACTCTGGCTGTAATCATCAGTCATCACCTCTTTTCCACTTCCATAAATGTCATTCAATTTTTCCCAAACAACGAACACACTTCATAAAAATTTTTCTAAAAAGCTGTTTATTCTAATCATTTACACGTATAACGTGTACATCTTTTCATTATACGTCATTTTCACGTGGACTGCATTGAGAATATGTATTTCATTTGTTGTTTTTGCATCGCACAGTGCGGTCGTTCCCTCCTTTATCTCTATTCAAGCTAGTCTTCTCCTCATCCATTCTCTATTTTTAGAGTAAAAGTTTTGTTCATCTTATATTTCTTACCTTTATCTTCTCATTGTCTTTCTCCTATCTTATTCGACTTAACTTTTATTGTTGCCAGTCATCTATTTTAGTCTTAATCCCTCAATTTTTGTGCCCAAATGACCTTGATTGTAGGCAGTAATTGGCCAATCATATGGCGTTGGAAACACATGTGTCTTTCTATTTTTCTGTGATAGTTTGTGATAGAACGATTGATCGTTCAAACTGCGTCATATCTTGTTCTAACCTCAATTTTTAAATATATATATATGCCCTTATATGTCATATGTGTTCATCACAATCATCGTCATCATCATCATCGTTATGATTGTCATCATAATAATCATTCAATTTTCACCTTCTTTCTTTTTCCCCTTCTGCCATTCTTCTTTATTCCTCTTCTGATAATCATTTTTTTTCTTTTCATTCTATTTGCTTCTAAGATATTCCGCCTTTTGATACCTCCTGTCGTGACATCAAATGTCAGATTACAATTAGTGGACTTTAATTATAGGAAGGTGAGCACTCATGCGAATATCCACTAATGGTCTCATCTTTACTTTTACTTCTTTCTTTTAAACAATTTCTTTCCTCACTGACTCCGCCCAACAGTTTACTCATGTCTCTTCACTGATTACCCGAGGTCGTTTTATTGAAAATTGGTCCCCGTGAAGAAGGTCCTCTTCCTCTCTCTTTCTCTTTCTCTCATAATTTTTTTCTTTTGAATCTCTAAATTTTCTTGTTCTTCACATATGTGGTTAGGCCTCCTCTTTTTCTATTGTCACACCGATTAACTCACGATCGTATTCCTGATACGAAGGTAGTAAGAAAGAGTTAGTTCTATTTCTCTTTCTTCTCCGATTTTACCATCTTCTCACTAACCATTTTGAACTGTCTGAATTCTTAAGATTGTCTTCTTCTCTTTCCCCTTTTCTGTTCCATTTTTTTTCTTATTTTAAATCGTTGATTGCTCTCTGTCGATCATAACCTCAAATTATATAGAACGACAGCTCTCTTTTTTCCAAAATAGGAATAGCTTTCTCTTCTTTTTTTTTCCCTCCCCTCCGTACTTAGGCACTTCATAACGTATCGTTTCGGTCGTCAACTTTACCTTCTTTCACCACGAATAAATTATTGTTATGTCCAGTATCCAAGCGACCATTTTTTCCATGCCATCATGTGACATCAGTGGGATTTACTTCTTCTGTTCATTCCCTTTCCCTCTTTCTCTTTGTTATCCTTTCTTTAGTTCATTCCCTTTAATGACAACCGTTTTCACATCAGTCTTGTCAATCTCGTCGATTCATTTCTTTTGAAAACCAAAGCATATCTGGCCGACGGACAGTCGTCTAATCGTTTAAGCTTAAAAGCTATAAACATCTGTTTCCTCAGTTTCTCGTTGTCATGTCATTTAACGATTTACTGCATCAGTTTCATTTCTATCATTTTTTACCGTTCAAATAGGAAGGAAATAATTGATTATACTCTTTCTTATTCTTTCTCGAAATCATAGTCAATAAAAAAATTCTGAAAGAAGCAGAGAATTTGCGTGTCTTATTGAAAAAAAGACAATGACAATTGAGGAAAGCAAAGATACATTTGTTGACCTCATAAGACAGCCTGCCGGATTTGGTCATTGTTCTTAACATTATTGATCAACGACTACCAGCACGAGTGGCATACCTCCTCTTCTTTCCTCTTTTTCTCTTCATCTCTCTATAACATTTGATATTTCTATCTTTCTTATGACTGCGTCATGTGCTCAAATATTCAGACATCAAATACACGTTATTTCATTGCCTAATAGAAGTCCCCCCCTCATGTAATACCTAGCATATGGTTATTCATGCTCTACTGGCTGCAGATATGGAATCACGTTTTATTCTCTCCCTTCCATCTATCGACTCTATCTCCTGAAACAAATTCATTTATTTCTCTCTTGTTACCCTTTTTGTCAGCACTCTACCTAGTTAGGAATTGTCTTTATCTCTACTCTCTACCAGCCATAATACATGTTATACTATCTATACATCATCATCTGCTCATTTTCAGTTTTCTCTCATACAGACTCATTTCCAGCTTTTTTCTTGGCCTCGTTCTCAATATTGCTTATACGCATTAGTTTTTCTATTTTTTTGCCATGCCAACGGCGATCACTAGCAAGCTCTTTCTTCCGAATGTCCTCGCACATAAAGCAGTCAACTATCTGTCTGTTGGTTGAAAAAAGAAAAAGCTTTTGACTTTTTCTCCAAATTTTGATCCTCATGTTTATATGGACATAGTTTATTGCGTCTGCTTCTGTACTTGCTATCTGTTATCAAGTCAATCCCAGTTGGATTAACAAGACTCATCTTATTTTATAAACATTTCCTTTCTTGCTGATCAACTATTGAAATTTGCTTTCATCTTATGAATTGTTCATTTCATTAATTTTCCTCCTTCCATCTTTCACATCAATGAATATTTTTTGGACTTTTTCTTTTCAATCTCTTCCATTTTTTATTTCTTTTCAGTCACCCTCTCATTCTACCTCTCCACCACTTCATAGTATTTCAATTTTGAAAACAACTCAAACTCGTTTTCTTTTTCACACCATGGGCATCCAGCTTTTCATTCATTGCCCGATTTTTGTTCTTTTTCTGACTCTTTCTCCATCCGATGATGATTATTATTATTACCGTGCTTGATTAGGAAATTTGTGAAAAAAAAATGTGTCACATGAGAGAAGAACATGATGCTGAATTAGACAAATTCCAGATATATGCATGTATCATCGCTCCATTATGGGGATTTGTAAAATTAAGTTCTTCTCGATTTCTAATCGCTACCTGCCTCGAAAGCGATAGTTCTCCTATTTTTTTATTTCTCTCTCAAATGTAGTTCTTAAATATTGTATGTTCTCATTTCTCAATTTCATTGTTACCCATTGCTTTCTCATTTGATTTCAATATATTTGAGTTTCTCTTTCACTCTTTCCCTCTCTCTTTTTTCTCTTCTCTTCTTCTTGCTATAAAATTCGTCCTGTTCTTCAATTTCCTCGAACTCTTTGTATACTCTCTTCATTTTCCTGGATCTCATGGCCCGAGGCCGCTTTGCTTGTCAGTATATCTCCAAACCAATCTCTTATCCCCATGAATGTCTAATGATAATGCGTTTTGTGCCCGAGGGCGTATTGGAAAGCGCACTCGGCTCTTCAACCAAAACGAGACTGCTTTTGCTTCTCGGGACCACAATCAATACCCATTTGATAATAGCTCTTTTCCTCCCACCGGAACAATAACCCTCCCCTTCTAGCACACTGATCCACATTACGGGCAACGACGAGAAGGAGGAGGAGGAAAAAGAGATGTGGTTATCGGTTCCGAAATATAGCTGGCTTCGTTTTTCAGTCCATGCACAAACACTTTTAAATTAATAGATTCTATTCAGTTCCATGTGAAGCATGGAGAGAAAAGAGATAATAGAGAAAAAAAGATATATATGAGAGTATCAAAAAAGCCGTATAACCTAGGAGAGACACGGAACGCCTAGACGACTGAGGGAAGGGGGCCTAGATCTGTCTTGATTTTATCTACTTTCCATCTTTGGGTCTGCTTTTTTGGGGTTCAGCGTCAATTTCGATGAGTGTGTCCAATTTCGTGGGATTATCCAATCCTAATACCCAACCCCTCTCTCCCTCCCTCTCATCTCTCGCTCTCTCTTTTCGTCCTCTTATTGTCAAATGCAATCAATTGGATATCTGATGATAATGCGATACGGAGGCTACGATTGCCATCTGTTCTTTCGCCATATTCATCACTGACTCTTCATCTTTCGCTTGGGCATAAGATGGAAGCAGTGGTTAAGAATAAGCGAGCCTCCTGTACCATCCATTTCTCCAATTTCGTTTTCGTGTTCGATGTCTCCGTTTTCATTTCATTGGCCATATGTGATGATTAGTTATCTGGAAAACGACTCTTTGTCCTTGTATTTGAATCTCTCACTCTTCCCTCTAATCCCAAACCGCTCACGACCTCCCTATTCTTTCTATATATCTCTTTCGTCTCTTTCTTCCTCTTCCTTTCTCTTCCTTTCTCTTCCTCTTCACCATTTTTTCCTCATCTTCGCATTGGCCACTCTCTGCAACGTTCCTGCAGCTGTTTTGTCTCTTATCAAGCTCTCATGCAGCTGCATATAGCCCATAGATAGGAAAAAATGAGAAAAAGACCAGAAGATGCACAGCATGGTTCATCTGAGCCAAAACCTTGAATGGTCAATTGTCTTAAACGGTAAGCCAGCAATTTGTCTTGATGTTTGGCTAATAGATGTTTTCCCATTTTCGAGCAGTATTTTCCGGTACCCTCCGGTATTCATTGTGTATTTATAATGTTTTTCACTTGCCATTTTCAAATAACTAATGGTAGAAAGTATGACTTCTGGAGACTGCAACCTATTGAAAAGTAGAGTGAATAAATAGCTTCTTTTCTGAGCTACTAGCTTATTTATCAGCTGAGCCTGGAAAGATCTAAAAAGTCGAAGGAAAAAGACAAAATAGGAGACAAAACCCATGGCTTGACCAGGGCTATTGTGCTATTGTTGATATGAAACACCATGTGATTAGAAGAGACGCAGAGCTACATAATTGCTGTTAAAGGGGCTGCTGCTACTGCTGCTGCTGCGTGTGTATGTGTGTGTGTGAGTGTGTAGGTTGTGTATATGAAAGAGAGAGAGAGAAGTCGTGAAATATAAATAGAGAGCATCCCATGCAGAGAGGGAAAAGAAAAAAGACTAAGGCAGGGACAGGAGGGGTAGCCTGGGACTGAGGGGTTCCATAGATGGCAGTTATCACAGCGGGACCCCAGACCTCATATACACCTCGCTATCGATTGTGTGTGTGCTCGAGCCTCTGTCTTATCCATTTATCCGTTCAAATAGTTGCCGGCTCGAGCGTCCTAATTTGCGGATATTTAATTGTCCATTTCCAAAAAAATTAATATTTTATAATATATCTTAATGATTTCTGCCATTACTGATCACTTCTTGTTCTGATAGTCGGTTGTGTTAAGGGGTGGATATAAGAGATATTGGATGAAAATGTAAGCACGAAAGAAGCCGGGATAAGGGTTGGTTTCATCATGAACTGGTCATGACTTGTCTCATACGATTTCATAATTTGCCCAGACGTATTGGTCTTCATTTAAATTAGCTCAGTAGCTTATTAGTTTGCCGGCTGTCCGTCATCCAGCCTGAGATCACAATTATCTTTCTTTTCCTCCTTCATCTTTGTCTTCGGTGCCTATTGATGCTCTGCCTCCTTTTTTTCATTTTATTCATTCGTCCGTATCTATCGCTTTTTATCTTTTTTTTTCTTTTTCGTTGACACTCTATCTCCTCATCTTTTGTCTTTTATCTCACATTGTGATTGTTTTGTATATAGCCCTCATTTAAACTATTTCTAGTTTTAGATATCACCAAACGACGTCTTCTTTATCTTGGTCTGATCTTCATGTGTTTATGTATGGTACTCTTGATTACCTTCTTCTCCAATCAGCTCTAGATCTAGAATTATCTGAATCTTGGTCTGTTTATCGTTTTCATATTCTTTTTAACATTTTTTAAGTTTTACAGTCATTTTGAAGATTTGATCACATCAACGAACATATCAAACTGCTGTTCGTTCTCAGCTTTCTCTGACCGAAGGCTGTTGCATTTCTACCTTGATCAGCTTATATGGCTGGTTTGTACAGTTTGTTGAGGGGCGTGAAGTGGATGTTATTTCAAGATGACATCTCTCCCGTCAAAAGAAGATGATAAGTTTTATCTAGCAAGTACACAGAGAGAGTAAGAGAGATACGATGGAAAAGGTGTGAAGATGTGAAACACAAAAGAAGAACTGTTAGAAAGCTTTTTGAAGACATCAGAGAACATAAGAGGAGAAGGGGGTCTGTGTGTATGTGTGTTGTGCGCCATTCGGTAGCCGGCTGGTGGTCGTCTCTCGATGTCTTTTTGTTTGCTGAGTGGTCGCGGAAGTGTATTCATCGTCGACCCTGATAAAATGTTTACACGATGTCATTGTGTTTGGCACGTACAGAGAGAAAGAGAAAAGAAGAGAGGGAGGAAAAAGATATAAGTTGAATATGAAAAGAGTAAAAAGGTATAAGATTGAAGTGAGAAGGAGGCGAGAAGTTTTTCTTATAAAAGTCCTTTTCCTCTTCTCTTCCTTTCTTTTTTCACCTTTTACCCTGTTGTGAAAGATTTCGTTGCTAACGGATAGGTTGGAGAACTTGAGGTTACTGGTATGTATGTGTGTGTGTGTGTGTGTGTGTGTGTGTGTTTAGCTGATCTTTGTCACTTTTTGCCATAAAAGATGTCGCTCTATAGAATTCTGCTCGTCTTCTTAATCCGACTTGTCTCAATCAGTTCTTTGTCAGTCAGTGATGATTCTCATCAGCATGACTTCTATTATTAAAAGAATATTGATGTTGACCTCATGCTCGTTGCTCATCAGTTGTGACATCAGTTGGTAGGCGGAGAATAGCTCCTAAGGTTACAAGACAATCACCACAAGACATTCAACAGTTCATAAAAATATATTTTCGAAAAGAACGTTGATTTGACAATTGTTCACAACATCTTGTTATCAATTGTTCATGAATATATAGTGAGTAATGATATCTTAAGGTTACCTTTACGCATCTCTTATTACTTTAATATGCTATCTCTTGTATATATGTTCTTCCCATCTATAGAGGGTGTCATATTCAGCTCTTAAATCTTTCCTCTACTATCTCTTTTTCTCTTTTCATTCTTTGTCATTTTCACAGCTCCTCCCTTTTTCTTATTCAGACTCGCTTCCCGCATCTGATCACTTAGTTAGACCAAGATCGTGTCACCGAAAATGGAGGTGGTTTGTGTGTGTGGTCATTGTCCCGCCTCTTTTCTTTCCTCCTTCCACTTTCTTCTCGTTTTGTCTTTCCCCTCTTTCGTTCGACTATCCCCTCATATCAAACTCATCACATAACTTGTGTTGTTTCATTTGTACTCTGGCAAACCTATATTTTCATGATTATGTTTGGCGGTTTGGTGGCGGAACCAGTTGAAGTGGGGAAGCATCTCCTCAGATTTAGTAATGAAGCCAGTTAACTCATCCGAATGGCCAACAGCTAAGCCCATTCCGACTCATTTTGTCGTCCTTAGCTCGCCGCCAGCTTCGTTATCTCTTAGACTAATCATCTCTTAGCCAGCGAGCATCATCTTTCTACTCTTATTATTCGGTTTTTGCTTATTCGTTTTGCTCGTTGTCTTGCCACCATCTTCATTTGAAGCATTTCTCTTTTCTCCCTTTATGCCTAATAAAGAATTCTTCCTTCTTGGAGAGTCTGCACCGCAATAATGCTTTTCATCAGAGCATCCATGCCTGCCTATCTTCGTTTATCTCCTTTTGAGTTGATGCATGACCTCCTCACACCATCATCAGTAGCAATGCACAAGAAGCAATCAGCTAACTATCCGGTCATGCTGCTTGTCGTTTCAAATTTGCGTCCGAAACTCTAAAGATCTCACATTCCTTTGCCCTCTCTTTCTCCCTATCTCTCTTTCAGTTTCTCTCTGTACTCACGCAATTTTCCATCTCCTCCCTTCATATTTTCACTCTGATCCTCTCTAACTGATTGTTAATAAATGACTAATTTTGAAGATTAATAGACTAAGGAATAATCAGTTTTATGTTATATCCTCATATTCCCTTTTTTGCGTCACATCCAATTTTGATGCTTTTTAGTCTTTTCATCCCTTGCTTCAATTTATCCGTTGTTATCACTGCCTCAAAATCGATCGTTCCATTCCTTTTCTTCCTCTCTTTTCCTCATTTTGCATTCTCTTTCTATCTCTCTCTTTCTGTCTTGTCTCTTTCTCTCTCTTCTCATGTCATTCTTTCTCTCTCAGTGCTCCATATGGCCGCTCTGTTAATTGCCTGCACAGCCTCCGGTCGTCGTCCACATAGCACCATCACCCTTCTGTCTTGCCTGGGAAGGAAAAAGAGAGAATGGCCCACACACCGATTTCAAAAGCTCATCTCATCTTGAGCGTGTGTGTATGTGTGCATGGAGCATCAGAGATTGTAGCTTGCTCAGCGGAACTCAACTAATGACCATGACAGAACTGTGAGCAAGGAGATAACTTGTTTACTTGTGTCATTCTGTCATTTGCTTCTGTTTCAATATTCAATATGTGTTCTCTTTTTCTCTTCTCTTTCTCTTTCCCATTTTCTTTCATTGACTATATTTGGCATTTGTTTTCTGCAGTAATTCCCGAACCTCATAGTGAGTTAGTCATCATATTGAGTGTTCCTGTCTAAAAGTTGAGCATTGATCAGACATTTGATGAAGCGGCTTCTATCAGAGTTCTCCTTAAGTAAGCAGTGGATTTCTTTTTCATTTCTGTTTTATATGAGATGTATGTATGTATTTTTATATTTATATATATATATATATATATATATATATATATATATATATATATAT
>CALQYR020007310.1:27907-154896 GCA_943334845.2 Auanema sp. JU1783
GTTTTGTAAGAACATTGATGGAATTAAATGATTTATTTTAGAAGATACAATGGATACAGCGGACAAGGATTCCCCCCTAATGTACTCGGAGGCTACAGAGGGCCAAGTATGTTAGGGGAAGAGGAGGGGAAGGTGCTATCACCTTCTTCTCCTGCAGAGGAGGAGGGAANAGGGGTATCCTTGTCCTCCATCGTCGTTGATCTGATCCTCCATCACACAGTAGCAGATTACTATCCTTCCTGTAATCTAGAAGGACACAATCAACATTTGCTTAACCACTTAGTTCTTACCTGCTACTCTTTCACTTGGTTGGATAGGTTCAGGACAAGGAATCAGTGAATACTATTTGAGAAACTAAATGAGAGATTATGTAAAGTTAGATCTTGAAGATATAGACTTACGTTTGAATGCCAAGTCCTAGCGCTTCCAGTGGCTCCAATCTTCTCCAGCATTATCTGATTATTCGGGTGTCTTTCACTACGTACGTTAGTACGATACCCTCTAAGCACAACACTTCTTCTTCAGTTGGAGGGTGTTNATGCCAAGTCCTAGCGCTTCCAGTGGCTCCAATCTTCTCCAACATTCACCTGAAACAAATATGAAATTATCATCGCCCAACATCTGCATATCATTCACTTTTGCTCCTTTATGTGTTTCCGCGAATGAAATCCCTTCATGATTGCTTAGTTATCCTTCCAAAGAGCAGGATTGTCCACTACTAGAACTCTCTCTGAACAATACGTAACTGGGGTCGAATATTCGATTCAACTCTGCAAAATATGGAATTATGCTTCATGGAAACTTCTGAAATCATTATGTACCTGATTATTCCCTTGTCTTTCACTACATACGTTAGTACGATATCCTCTAAGCACAGCATTTCTTCTTCAGTTGGTGAGAGTTAGACATCTGATAAAAAGGATTACAATCGAAATGATCATTTACCTGCGTACAACCAACAGAATAGCTGGAGATCGAGATGAGGGTCTTCATCTCTCCAACAAATTCTCTCATGAAAAGTTATCAGCCTGAGAATCTAATTATTAATGAGCTAATTTTTTGTTAGTCACCTGGTGATCGTTCAATGTCCGGACACCACAAATACACCATTCTTATCAGTTTTACGGAATAGATTCGCTGGGATTAAACTGTCGGTAAAAATCCAAGCAAGAACAAGATCCCAGTTCGTACAAACTTGACCGTGAGTACTAAAGTGGTTTTTTACTTCAAAGCACGACATACGGCCATGAGCTTGAGCACAGCCGCTTAAACTTGTATCAAATTCATTCGAAACTTACTATTCAAGTGAGTGGTGTGTTTGGCTCTTCAACTGACTGAATGTCATACCTCTGCTCTAAACAATCCAAATAGGATAAACCAAGCTGATCCCTAGGAGAAGATAAACATGAATATGAGAACAGTGATCACAACCCACTGGTAGTATCTTTCTACATCATTCTGCACCCAATCTGATTGTTAGGAAAGCACATACAATGTCCGATTTCAATACCAAGAACTGAAAAGAACACTTTGAAGGTCTCAAGAACAAGGTATGACTTGTAAACTTGGAGCAACACCCTCAATTTTGAACAATAGAGCTCTTTTCTTGACTTCCGCCTGATTGCCGAAGTGTGAAGCAAGTCTTTTTCTTTTCAAAATCAAAAAGTATCATTCGAGTCAACGAGTTCATATGACAAGAGTAGAGTGGAAACAGTTTATTGGAAATAAATAAATAGAACAATAAACGCTTCATTCTGTTATCCTTTTACAGCTGAGCCGACTGAGATACTCTTGACAGCATCTTTCCTTCTCTTAGGAGCCTCTATGGCAAAACATTCTTCAGGTGTTGTTTCAGATTTGAAATGAGAAGCATCAGAGGAAAATGCCAACTTCTCACTGTCGTTGACTACCTGTAATCAAAAAGAATTAGAAAACGAAAATTATATAACGAACTTACTCCTTTCAATTCATCTTCGTTACCCAAGTGGAAAGTTGATCATGAAACCAGAAGGTCTTGAGTAATTTGAATGAACGACAGACATACCAAGCCAGAATCATTCTATGGAAACCGTTGTGCGATCATGTACGAATGAAGTGTAGCAACGATCATAGTTCATCTGCAAGCAAGAATGGATAAACGAGTATATACAAAGAGAAGATTGGAATATCAGCATTGAAAGAACGCAATTAACAGAATAACCGATTATCATTGTTTCACAATGAGGACATCGAAACGTTGTGAGGAACAAGTTGGAACTGACTGAGCAAAACAAGGAAAAGCATCTAATCTAAGGAACGGAGAGATGTCTCTGATGAGTTTATCGAAGGGCTACATCAGAAGCGTTTCCTATATTCACAAATTCATAAATACTTGGAGGGACGTAGAGGGAAAAATTAATTATTCGAAAAATGCGAAGTTGAGTGTGACAGATTCGCCTGGGACGTTAAACGCGTGAAATTGCACGTCCTTATTGACAACCACGACGTACATCGTACGGCATGCAATTCGTGCATTTCCTTAAAAGTAGAGTTTTATTCAAAAAGAACCTTCAAAATAAAATAAAAAATATTTTTTGGAAGGTCAAATTCATATATTCTCGGAAACGGACAGAAATACAGAGAGGTACGGCTATGATGGCTGTGAACATGGGAGAGGCATGGTATGAAGGCAAACAGAGAATCGAAGAAACAGTTACATCGATGAATAAGAATCAGAGAAGATCGAGCAGTTCCATCGATTTGACAACAGTAATTGTGAAATGATCTGGAAAAAAATCGGGATATAAAACAAACAGAATGAAAAATAAAGAGTTGGTTGAAAGAAAAAAATAAATGGAAGAGCAGATGACTGACTGTGATAGTTTGAAAACGAGGATACAGAAAGAATGAGGAACAAGGTGAAACTGACTGAGCAAAACAAGGAAAATCATGTAATCCATGAAGATAAGTCCTTTAAATGGCAGTTTGCCCACCTTACATCGGAATAACATCGACGATGTATCAGTAATTCATTTAAAGAACGCAATTAACACAATAACTGATTATGATTGTTTCACAACGACGACATCTAAACGTTGTGAGGAACTAGGTGAAACTCACCAAACAGTACAAGGAATAGCATGTAACCTGGATAAGAACAAGAATAAGCTTTAGTACTAAAAACCGGATGTTTTACGTTTTTTTCCCTTTTTTTAAACCTTTAATTGGTCCCGACCCGATTTCCAACAAAAAAACTAAGACTTGTTTCCCAGGCCAGGAAAATCTTCGAACTATTGCATGAAACCCATTTATCTTTTTTACGTTTCAAGTCATATTTCTGTTCCAAATAGTTGGGCTTTACTTTTTCAGTATCAATTTCCGTTTCTTTCAATGAAAAAATGTAGTCGCTGCTTTGTTTCTATTGTTTTACTTGTTCATGATAATTAAATTGAAACACTGTCTCGCAGTTATAGTATTTATTAAAACTAAACTAATTTATGATTATTTGTGCAAAGGGTACAGAGATAGACAACCCGCATGGGCACGGCAATATCAGCGTGAAAAAGAGCTGATCAGAAAGTTGTTACCGATTGACATAAACCTTACTTTGTATACTATGCTTAAACTGGACGAATCGATATATAACTATCTCTACGTTTAAAATGATCCAAGCGAGATTGGTTAAAACATTTGATCTATATCTACTGTAAAGTTTGAACTTAAGATAGATATTGCGAGAATCATAAAGAAAGCTTCAAAGAGAAATAGAGTGTATGGTGTGTGGTTGTACGAGGGAGTTTGGGGAAGGATGATTGGGTCGGACAGGGGGGGGGGGGGGGAAGAGAAGGAAGGGTAGGCTGTTGGAGAAAGTGTGGGAAGAATTGGGGAAGGCGAAGAGAAGTTTAAAAAAATTATATTTTTTAATAATGGATAGATCAATGTTTGAGGTTTGACTTCTCACCTTAAATAGCTACACACTACAACTCTTGAACAGAAGAAGACGGAAGACGACAGGTAAACTGATTGAAATATAATATTAGGATCTAGCCGATGACATGTACAGTGTAGTAATTAGGAACTATTCAAATAATATAAAAAATATATAAAAGAGTACAAAATGAAGGTCAAAATATTAAAATAAAAAAAAAGAATTAAAACAAATTTGTGCACATATAAATGAGACGGTCTGAGGACTAGGCTTAGTAGCAAGAATAATTGTTTTGTTTTGAAAATTTCTTAGAGAAATGTCGAAAGCAGTATGTTCTATGAATGAATCTTTCTTAAAACTCAGCAAACTCTTTAGAGCATTTTTCTGTTCCAGAAATACGTAACGGCTCCTCTTCGTAATCATCAAAGTTAGAGGCATCACCCGGACCACGACATTTTGGCAAAAAAGGAGCTTCAACCTATAATATCATGATTAAATTTTTATGAAAATAAATAATATCTTTTTATAAAAAAATATAAATATATTTTTCATCTGACAATACTGTACAAGACTTATTTGATAAACGATGACATGGATGGAGAGATGGAGAGAGATATATATAGAGAGGAGAAGATAGAGAGAGACTGTAGGTAGGCAGATAGGGATTATGGATTGATTGTAACACATACACACACATGCACACTTTTCACTGAATGAATATGTTCATTGATGGCATTCGATCGAATGGAGTTCTTCATTGATGTTTGAAGGATCCAATGGATCGTTGGGATAAGGAAGTATGAACGAAGTTAACTAAACACATGGTAAGAGAGAAACATGCAATCAAAACAAAAAGCCAACACATCTATTCAGTTTTTTTATCAGCTTTACAGCTATTATGGTTTTTGGTAAAGAATATATAAAAGAAAGCATACAGACATATGACTATAGACAGATTACACTATGGTTATACGACTACTATCTATCTATGGACATACAGATGTATACGTATATACACACTCATAAAGGATAGGATAAGCATTAAATAAAAAAAATAAAAAAAAAGGAGAGAAGAAGAAGCACTCACGACACATTATCAACATGCTCAGATCAATCCTTATTCATTTGTATGATATGAAGAAGAAGAAGAATCTGTCTTCAGCTTTCATCCTCAGAGTCGTCATCATTGGTATGGTCGATATGATCGAATTTTATCATTAATATTATTCTTTATAAAGTAATAATAATTATAAATATAGTGAAGCTTCTGCTGATGTTGCTGTTGATGTTGATGTTGTTAGAATTCAGTGAATATGTCGCCATGCTGACATGAGGTTGCAATAGACCATTCGGCCTCTTCCTTGACTTCTTCCACAAAATGACGAGTATCACCGGGTCCATCAACCTTTGGATACAAAGCTTCAAATAGTCTTCCAGCTTCTGCTCGTGAAAACGATACGGGCGTAATCTGTACAAAAAAGAAACACACACTAAATCATGCTATTAAATGAAAAAAAAATAAAATAAAACTATATATCATTCAAAGCCATTCCGTTTACACAACACAACAACATATCCTCCGCTTAAGAAAAAGCGTTGTGGCGCTTTGATTGCTTGATAGAGCTTAAGCTTGAACACGCGCAACGCATCACATGTGTGCAACTACATCACAAAAGCATATCTCCAAGCAATAAATACACGCGAACCAATGTTTCATATCGTTTTCTACGTTCTTGTTTTTCATTCCAATTTACGAAAAAAAAACAAAAAAATTAAAAACAAAAACAAATGGCTTTGTATGGAAAGTCATGCAGTTAGCTTTAGATAGTATAGAACTAAGTTCCAGAGATCATTTATAAACAGTATAGTAAAGCAAAATATAGCGCTGAAGATAGAAGAAGTAGTCTTTCAGTTTATCTTTATCATCCCTTCTAGAGAATTCTCTGTTTTAATTTTTCTTTTTTTTTTTGCTTTTTGAAAGTTGAATTGAAGCTGTATGCAAACCTTTCGTTGATAAATAGCAATCCAATCCGTACTTCCGAACCATTTATGGTTCTTGATGTCAGCAACACCGTTCTTTAAATTTCCAAAACGTTTTGTTAAATCAACTTGCAGAAGATTTTTGAGTAAATCTTTCAACTCATTTGAGAAATGAGATGGAAATTTGACCTAAAAATAATAATATTATAATTTATATCATATAAGATTATATATAATATACCTTTCCACTGACAATCTTTTCGTATATTTGGATTGGTTGATCAGCAAAGAATGGTGGATATCCGGCAGCCATTTCATAGATAAGTACACCAAGTGCCCACCAATCAACAGCTTTGTTATAACCCTATTATATTGATTATATTAATTATATATAATAATGTATATAAATACTTTTGATAAGATAATTTCAGGTGCCAGATATTCAGGAGTGCCACACAAAGTCCATGTTCGGCCTTTGACTCGCTTAGCAAAACCAAAATCTGTGATCTATAATGAATAACATATAACATAAGCTCAATTCATATGCATTAACTGTACCTTTAAGTATCCTGTGCTGTCAATTAAAAGATTTTCAGGTTTTAAGTCACGATAAATAAGATCCAGAGAATGTAAGTATTCAAAAGCTAGCACAATTTGAGCAGCATAAAAACGTGAATGAGGCTCAGAAAATCTAAATTTTAAAAATATAATTATAATTATTTGTTCATATATACTATACCTTCCAATCCTTCGCAAATGCGAGAACATCTCTCCACCGGATATAAACTCTAGGACCATATAAAGATTGGAATTGTCCTATAATTAATGAAAATATTATAATTATTATTATATAGTTTCATTTTGTTTTAATCAACCACAACCGCGCTGCACTGATTATGACATACGAATGAGAGTAGTTCAAGTGAGCTGTTTACGTGGAAACATGCACGTTATGCAAACACGTGGCTTATAAACGTGAAATGCTTATGTAAACGTTGTTCAACATGTGAAACAATCCCGTGAATATCATCATCATATCTTCATTGATGTGTGTTTCATCTCATTTGCTTCTCTCAATCAATCGCAATCATAAATCGGCTCAAGAGCTTTTCATAAAAAAGAGAGCTTCGAATCGGATTAAACATCTATATTTGGAATGAAAATGAGAGCAATTTCTTAAATATGAACAAAATTGCTTTTTGTGTATAAAAATAAGAGGAAGAAGATCATTTTGTTTGCAAAAAAGAAAACATAGAGAGATCTATATATAGAGAGAGAGAGATTGAAGGGAGAATAAGATTGAAAGAGAGAGTATGATGATAAACGTAAACAGAATAGTTATAATATAGTATAAATATATAAATTATTACCTTAAATGAATACTGCATGTTAACTAAGAATGGAAAGTCGATTGCTTGCAATATACGTTTTTCATTGAGTGTATGTTCCACCTGCTTCAGCTTTACTACCTATAACACATAAGATAATGATATGAATAATGAAATATATGAATGTTCGCATACCTTCTGTTTGTCCAATATCTTCATGGCATAATAGTTTCCACTTTGCTTATGCTTTACAAGCATTACTCTCCCGAAAGAGCCAGTTCCCAGCGTTTTAATTCGGTCAAAATCATCTAATGACGCTGTGTTCTGCAATTATTGATTTGTATTTTGGAAAATATTTGGATGTGAAAAAATAAAATTTAATTTTTTTGTTTCATTTTGTTATCCTATGATTGAATTGGATATGGTAGTTGTGTATCTGCTATGCTATGTATGTCAAAGGTTAATCAATGCTCACACATGGAACAATACGGCTTTCAGCCAGAATAGAATCTGATAATGCATCAGATGATGTCGACAACAATATTCTTGCTGCTGTTGTTGTCATGATAATAGTTGACGTTGTGGATGTGTGAAGTAGAGAAGGAGTGACTTTCAAGAATGGCACTACTTGTTTCTCATAGAGAGCTGAGTTATTAGATCGAGAAGCTGATGCGAATGAAGATTTGTGTGTTTTCGTGGTCATTTAGAAAGAAAATAAAATATATGTTCTATTATTTATAACTTATATCGTATAGTTATATAAGCAAGCATGTAAATATTCAAAAAATATAAAAACTTTTTTTTGTTTTATTTGAATGGAGGGTCAGGACTTGGTTGTCATCTTCTTGTTTCACACACACACACACTAACATACGCACACAGTTATGAAGATGGGAAGGCTTCCGTTCAGTAGCTATGCGGATAAAAATCTTTTTTTTTCTCATTTAAAGCATATTCGTTGAAGCTTTTCATCTGCACGCTATGAGGATTTGTCTCAAAGCAGCTTTTCCCCAATAAAATAGATGACAGAAGACAATTCCTTGATAAGAAATGCTGTATGCTAATTGAATGGCAAGGAGATGTTTGGATAAGGAGCCGAAGACCCAAAGACAATTTTTTTCCTTTTCGTTTCAAATAAGATACAAGGAGAGAGAGATAGAGACAGATCAAGAGAGAAAGAGAGAGATAGTAGAGAGAGGGGGGGATACAAGAAGAAAGAAATTTCATTAATTCCATATAGAATATTCCTCTGTAAAAACCCAATTTCTATTGAAATTTCTTTTTTTATTTTTCTCGTAAATTTAAGTAAAACTCCTGTAATTTTATTTGTGAAAAAGGAGGGAAAGAGAGAGTGAGTGAGTAAGTGAGAGAGAGAGATGGAGGGAAAGAGAGAGAGAGGGAGAGAGAGATCTAAAAATAGAGTTTTCGTTCCCATAAACACGCATATTCTGTGAGTTTTGTTGAAAATAACAACAAAAGTAGAAGAAATGAAGGATAAAAATAGATTTTCGTCTTCTCCCCCCTCTCTACCTCCTTTCCAATCCCCCCAACACCTCTTGTACCCCCCTCTCTCTCTCATATGGCTCATTTTCAGTTTTTCTTTCCCAACAATTTCTTTTTTTGTTGTATGATTTCGAAAGTCAGATTGTTGGACATATTGATTCGTGTGAATGACCATTTATAGGTATTTGTGTGGTTGTGTGTGTTTTATGTGTAAACACAGGACAAAACCATCGGTCGAGGATCAATCGTACACCCTCTCTCTCTCTCTCTTTCTCATTCTTTCTTGATATCTCTAACATCTCTTCTAACTTCAAACATATATTGTTCGTCCCTCACTTTCTTTGTCTAGTTCTCTTTGATGTTGCACTTCGTTTTGGTAAAAGCGAAACACAAAACTCTAAAAATAGCTTCTTCTGACATATGAAATGTTCTTCAGATGTCTCTCTCTCCCTCCGTCCCTCCATTCCTCCCTTTCTCTCATCTTTTCACTTTTATTCATCTTTTTTTTTGTTGTGTCCAAAATCAAATTGTACGAAAATAATGTGGGCCAGTTTACGGATAGAATAATGAAACATACTTTAACGGAAGATATTGTATTGTTATAATCTCTATGAATGGATTTTAAACGACGACATGATAATGGATATGCTTCACGTCTTGATGATGATGATGATGATGGTGGTGGTAGGGAAGATGAAGTCAAATTTGAATAATAATAATAATTTAAACGATGAAGTGTTGCCATAAGAGGGAATAACCGAATTAAGGATGTTTTAGTCAAAAATTAGATGTTCAAGTCAAGGCTGCAAATAAAGATTGAATATCCGTTTCGTTCAAAAGTCTTTTCTTTCCATCTTCTTCTCACTCCTTCTTTGAGTCCTTGTCTCTTTCTCTTTACCTCTTATTCTTCAAACCTCTCACTCTCTCTCTCTCGATCACTTCTAAAAGCTTTATGCATTAGCTATAGCTAGTTCATTTATGTTCCTTCATCTTGTCCGTCTTCATTCATCCTATCATTATTCTTTTTTCTGTTCTCTTCATTCTCTTCTTCACTTCTTCTCTCATTCGATGACCATTTTTTGCCTTTCACACTCTCCATTTCTTCTTTATATTTTTCCATTTTTAGTCAACATCATTTTCCTCTTCATATCTCCCTTATTCATCGTCTTGTCTTTATTTGCCAAAAATAGACAAAACTGTTGTGATTTTCACACAAACTGAAGCACTCTCATTCCCTCCATCTCTCTCCTCCCCCCCCCCAACCAACCATCCCAATCAAATCGTTAAAGAAACTGTCTACAGAAGTTTCCGTTTTCTATGAAAAGATAATTGAACAAGGAGAACTTCTAATTTGTCTATTAGTCAGGCCGTAAATATGAAGAAACAATTGATACTCTCGCCTCTAGCTGATCATCAAGCTACCTTCCCCTCCCTTTGCTACCTGTTCCTCCTACATCTACACTAGCCTATCCTCTTTCACGCTATTTCTCGATTTCCTTTTGTGTTAATTTCTTTTTTTTTTTACCTACAACTCTCATTCTCTCAATTTCCACGTTGGTGTCAAGGGCAATCGAAGATTTGAGGGAGCGAAGTTTGCGAAGTACAAACAGACTCCTGTTAAAAACGGAAAAGAATCTAATGAAGAGAAAGAGAAAAGGGAGCAAGGTTAGAGAAATATACAAAAATTCTTCATCTTGTTCTGTTTTTGAGTCTTTTTTCCCCTCAATTCTCTTCGACCTCTTCTTGCTTACCGACATGTACACAAAGAATATACTCAAGTAGAAACTAGCAAGAGAAAGAGAGAGAGAGAGAGAAAGATCAGTCTTTCTTTCTTCATCTCTCTATTCTATCTCTTTCTTCGTTACTCTGTTAGCCTATTCAATATGTTGCTCTTGCTCTTTCTCTAGATCTATACCATTTCGGTCTATCTATCTCTCTATCATCCTTAAAAGTCCAAAAGCAACGGATAAGCGATAAGTCTGTTGACCGTAATTATAAAAAATCTTCTAACAATAGCAGACACACACCACACATTTTTGACATAACAAAGTCCAAGAAGAAACTAAAAAATAAAGGAGAGAAAGGGGAAAAGCTTAAGATAATAGGAATTGGAAGAAAAATAATTCTCAAGGTAACATAGAGAGTCAAAAATCAATATTTACATTGAATGATTGAAATTAAAAAAATAAAATAAAAAAAAAAGAAGAAAAATTAAATTTTAAAATTGGAATTGAAAACAGACCTGCCAAAGCCATTTCATTGACCAATGCTCTGACAATTGGGTTTTGAGCCAAAATAGTTCGGCTGTTAAGTTAACATCTTTCGTCTCCACCACATTCCATGGAGATGAAGATGATGATGATGATATTCCTGATGGTCCCGGGGAATTCGTTGCTGATATGATATTTTTTGTTGCAGCAGAAGTTGCTACTAATGCAGCTGCTGCTGCTTGTGAAGTCGAAGGCTCCGTATAGAAATAGTCATGTGAAGATGGATGAGCAACTGACAGATTTAATGGCACAGAATTAGATGAAGATGACGAAGAAGCTGCGATTGGCGATTTAATATTAGAATATGATGAGATCATGGGGCTGACGTATGATTCACGCCTTTTTAAATGATTCAATACAACTTTTTCGTTGACTGGCGGCAACAACGACGACAATGAAATGGAGGATGATGTGGAGATTGAAGGAGATGCTTGTGTTGTTGTTGAGCTCGATGCGATGCTATTTGAGCTTCT
Source organism: Auanema sp. JU1783 (assembly GCA_943334845.2). Lineage (NCBI taxonomy): Eukaryota > Metazoa > Nematoda > Chromadorea > Rhabditida > Rhabditidae > Auanema > Auanema sp. JU1783. Next base: position 39,369 of record CALQYR020007310.1, read on the forward strand.
ATTACTCTTGCTGCTACTACTTGTTAGCGTCGTGGATGTTGATGAATCCTGAAGATGAGCTGCTGCCGCGGCAGCAACACGTTCAAGATGCGGAATCTTTTCTCGAGTTGTCTCTTCTGGAGATGATGATGAACGACGTTTTTTGACAGGCAAACCCTGTGTCAGGCCACCAACAAAGGCTTTTGCCCGAGTTAATGGAAAAACACCGCCAAAAGCAATCAAGGTAGAAGCTTGACTAGTGGTCATCTTATTACTAGACGTAGAATTAGTACTTGATTTAGATGGTTTGCTGGGTGAGCTCAGGCCTAATCGATGGGATGACAAAAAATCCGTTGTATTGGATAGTTTGTGAGGGTTTTGTAATGTTGCCGTAACACGAACTAATGGATGAACTTCGGCAGCTTGATTAGCAGCTTCTTGTCCTGTAGATGTGGATATACTTCGACGAGACATCCACTTACATGATCCGGCTACGTGAGCCGTTTTGGTAAGTTGTTGCTCAAGCTTACAATAAGCTTTAGAGCAATGATGAATCTGATAGACTTCCGGAGAAGCTTCAGACGTAGAATAATATGCCAGCAGGGCTAGATCTGTACAGTCAGATATATGGAGAATTATGAAGAAGAAGAAAAAAGAAAGTATACTATGCAAAAGATAAATGTAATGACGAAAAATATATTTTAAAAATGAAAGAATATAGTAAAAGGCTTTAACTTAATTACATATAATTAACAGAAGAACGATTAGAAAAATGATTTAGTCTGCTTTAACAGACAAACAGACAGGCACAATCTTTGATATTTTTGAGCGTGTAACACGACAGCCAAGAGGTGGGCAGAGAGAGTAGTGTTGATGAAAAGGGAGGGGAGTTAACAAAGAGAGAACAAGGAGAAAAAAGGATAGAAAGAGAGGGAGCGTAATAGAAAGATGAATGAGAGGAGGAGGAGGACGAACAAAAATGAGAGACTGTTTTATTCATGAACAAACTCAAGAGTGCCCCAGATATGTTTAGAGATAGATAGATTGAGCGAATGAAAGAGAGGACTGTATGAAAGAAATATATAGAGAGAGAGATAGAGAGAGAGAGATAGAAAGAGAGTAAAAGATAGAGAGAGAGATTGAAACTACAGTTCCATACACACATACACATACACACAAAGGTAAGATTGAGAAATTTTGAAATCATTTTAGTACAACTTCTATCTATTCTCACAACATTTGATCAACTGTCATCTGTTGATTTAATAATTACTAAATATAGAAACATCATTTATCGATTGATTTCTATTTAAGCCTCAAACTTCTTTGTGTCTGGGTCTCTTGCAGCTTTTTTTTTCATTCGAAAAACAAAATGACTGATGATGATCATTAGAACTACATGAACGAATAGGAATAGCTTTCTGATCAACAGATTGACCTCTTCATTCGTGTGCTCCTTCTTCTTCTCCTTCATCTATCGTCCTTCTTCGTCTATTTGTGCTTCAATTCGTCAGGTCAGATCAGTTCAAAATTCTGCACGGTGTCAACGAAAAGCTTATTTGAAAACGTCTCAAAGACAATTTCGCAACGACGACAGCTTTTTTTCATTTTTTTTCTATTTTTGGAATACTTTATTAGTTGTTTAAGAAGAAATAGAATCACAAATGAAAGAGATAGGAAGAGAATGAGACTGAATGAGGCAACAATCAGTGAGAGAAAGAGAGAGATAGAGAGGTCAAAAGCTCTTCATTCATAAAAACAGCTTAAAGGAGTACGTGAAAAACGTGTTACAGAAATATCATTTCTCACTTTCCATTACGTACAGAACGGTTGATATTTCATTTTCATTCTCATTCGCTATCTCTCACTTCTTTCTTTTTTTTTTCTTTCTCAAATTGTTCTGTTATTCTTGTGTTTGTATATTTACAAGAAATCATATGATTGTGAGTGAAGAAAGTAAAGAAAGAAAGCTAAAGATAGGATGTTTCAACGCGACGAGAAAATGAAATCCTCTTTGAGAAAGCTTCTTTTCCGTTCTGATATGAGCGAAAATGAGTGAGAGAGAGAGGCGAATGAACAAAAAAAATGAGAAGATGGAAGGAGAAGCCTTGTTGTGTTTCAGTTGATAAACTACAATTAGAAGGCAAAGACAATATTGTAAATGTATCAATAGAAGCTGAACAGTGTATATGTGTGTGTATGTGTATGTGAGTGTGTATGTGAGTGTGTCTGTGTGAGAAGTAGATGAAGAAGAAGAAAAAAAATAAAAATTCTGGAAAGTTATCTTCCACACATACACACAATGCGAATTATCGATAAGGTACAGTTAATTGAGCGGAAGAAAAAAAAAGAGGAAGAGAAACAAAGAATTGTGACCGAAAAGAAAAAAAAGAAGCAAAAGAGTATGGGTGGAGAGAAAAAAAGTAAATGAAAGAGTAGAGAGAGAAATAGAGAGAAAGAGAAAATGATCTGAAGAGAGAGAGAGAGAGAAACACAATATTTGGAAGACAGAACTACAGCGAGAAAGCACGTTCTTCTTCTTATTTTGTATTAACTATTTTTAGAAATATGTGATCGTGCTTCTTCTTCTTCATCGTCTTCATCTCTCTTCATCTATCTATCTTTCTTCCCCTTCTCTCTCTCTCTCTTCCTCTCTCTTATATACTTTTTTTCTTTTATTCTCTCATTTGCTTTAAATTTTCTTATTCTCGTTCTCAATCTGTTTCGACGTTTCTCTTCGAATTCTCTTCATTTCCCTTATATGGCTATCAGTTTTGTCCTTTATCTTTGCTTGTCGTGATGACCAAAAACTTTTCTTTTTAGAAAAATTTATAAGAGCATTGATGATTTTTCTTTAATCAAAATCATAAATGATCAATCATTAAGATCAGAGATTAATTATTAAATTCTCTTCTCAATTTCCAATTATGACGACGACGACGACGACGAGTATGATCATGATGTTGATGATGTCGATGATGATGATGATGAAGTGTAGACAACTATGAATAGAGTTTATCACTCAAAAACAACCATTTAATTCGTCTGCACTCCTGCAAACTGCGAGCTATGCTCATTCGTTGCCAGCGTTTTGCGTGTAAATTTGAATATTCAAATTTGTCGACTACTGATTGGATATGATGAAATAGAAAGAATGTTGAAGATGGATGGGCGGGTTGAAGAAAAAAAAAGTCATCGGATAGAAATTAAATTGTTTGTTGTAATTGTGCTTAATTCACTATTAAACGCATGTGTTGATTCGCTTAGATGGTCATAATTAGTGATCGTCTGAATGACCTGATTGTTTCCCGTGCGTCAATAAGCTTCAGCATGTTTCGCCGTTTTCAGCTTTGCATCCCTTCAAAAGTCTCCTCTTTTGGATCTTTTTCTTTATTCATATTACCATTGGTGAAGAAGAATTGTTCCAAAGAACAAGAGAGAAGAAGAAGAGTGGCGGGAAAGAAGAGGAAGAGTAGAAGAAGAAGAAGAAGCTCGAGAGCTATATCACATACGGCATTCCAGTAAATGTGTATTGGACGACGAAATTTCTACTCTTCTATTTCTCCCTTTCTCTCTCTCTCTCCTTCTTTTGACGAGAAAAATTCTGGCTGTCTGCCATTCTCTCATTTGTCAATTGTATTCGAAAGCTTCGCATCGATTACTATTTCTAAAAATAGAAACAGAGCATTAGGAAATAGAAAGAAGGAAACGAAGACGACGGCATCGTTTCGTCGTTCTTGTGAAGTACGTCGTTGTCATTCGTCGTTTCTCCAACAAAATCGGCCAACAAGGAAAAATAAGGCAAAAACCTTCGTTGCGTCGTTGTTTTGTTTTAGTTTTGTTGTTGACGTCGAGAAACGGATAAATATGATGAATATAATAAAGAAGTATTAAAATTAGGATAATAAAAGAGGCGCCACAGAGAGCAAGAGGAAATGAGGAGCAACCAACATATACTCTCTCTCTCTCTCTTTCCTTCAGCATTTCCCCTTCATTTCTTAAAGCTTCATCTTAGAAACTTTATAAGTAATTCATGGAAATTTATCATTGATCTTCTACATGTATATAGATGATGCTTTTAAGCGTTTATACTCACTAGGTATGCACGTTTTCATTTCTTTTTTTTTTCAGCCTTTTCACAACTTCTTTGCAACAAATTTGTGGTTCAGCTGTCATATTAAGCAGTTTCAAATTGGAAACTTGGGGCGAAAATCAATGAAAGCTCTCAATCCATGCTTTCTATATGGCTTGAGAGAACACAAGGAATGAGACAAAAAAAAACTTTTTTTTTCGTTGTTGTTAACGGAAGCCTCCTTCTCCCTTTTCCCCTACTCTCTCTCTCTTTCTACTAGTCCAACCTAATACATAGCATCATCTCATGAACAGAAACCTTTCAAGGCATTTCATTGAGATGTCAAGTACAACCTCAATGGTAATACACAAACCAATTCAATATAAGAATTCATTTTATGAACCTTCAACTGTATTTTCATTCATTTAAAATTTGAAAGAAAAAAAAATTGAAAAAAAAAATGAAATTGTAGCGTACCTGAGCTGGGTTTTCCCATCGCTGCTTGAATTCCTCTCGGGCTTTCTCCAAGAATTCTTTGACTGAAAATAAAAAAATGAAATGATTTATTTTGTTGTTTTCATGATTTGAAAGAGCTTTCATCTTTCTCTTCCATACACATATCTCTCTATCTATCTATCTCTCTCTCTCGCTCTGACTCCCTCCATTGGTTATTGGTAATGTAAACTACAACGAATACTTGTTAATCATTACATGGATGTTGGGCTGAGATTTTCTATTTCTTTTCAGCCATTTCACAAGGCAACATTTAATGTTTCCGAAAGCTATCTACGAGAATCAATCTGAGAGGAAGACGAAAAGCTTAACGTCGAGAACGAACGTTACAATCTTTTTATTTCAATTTTCTCCCTCTGACTCTCTCTTTTTTCCTCTTTTTTTTTTCCTTTTTCGATGTTTTCTTCGCAACATTCACAAGTTTATCGATGAAAAACAGAAAGAAAAACAAATTATTTGACTGAATAAAGAGATATATGAATCGCATCGTTACTTCTATTGTTTATCAGAGAGAGAAAGAGAGAGAGAGAGAGGGAGGAAAGGAGAAAAAAAAGAATTTAGTCTTTGTTAATTATTCAATGAGTTGATCAGAAAAGATAAAAAGACTGAAAAAAATCAAATTTGAAGTGAAAAAGAAGAAAAAAGTAAAAAAAAATTGTTTGTAAGAGTTGAGAGAGAGAGATAGAGAGGGAAAGAGTATCTGTGAGAGGGAAAGAGATGATGATGAAAAAAGTGACAAAAAGAGAGAGAGAGAGGGAGAAAAGATCATCTTCTTAAAGCCAATTGCCTTCTATATGAAGGCAATTAAAGTCGGGCATGGTCACTCACAGATACTCAGTTGCTCGTCTTCTTCATTTTCTCTCTCTATTTCTCTCTGTTTAGTCCTTGACTCTCGTCTCCAGAAGATCGTTTTGAACATGTTATACAAGTATAGAATCACAAAATGACTCCTTCAAAGTCATTTATTTTCAAAACTTCTTTAATCCAAAAATAGTAGCTATGTTCAGCTTTTTCTTCATACATATAAATAACATAATATATATTTTGGTAATGAATCATACGAGAAGCTGCCAGTTCTTTTTTTTTGTCAAAAATAGGTTAGAATAGACGGACAACGCTTGCGTCAAGAACGACGACGACGGCGACGAGCAGATAGAAGGGACGGACGCCGTCAGCAACTCGGCTCAATGCATATTTGAAGGGTTTGTCTTCAAAAACAAACAATAGCTTTACTACTACGAACAGAAATTTTGAATGAAGATTTTCTTTTCATAATTCATTCAAAATTGTCTGCTTTCGGCTTTCTTCTTTGCTTGTTTTCAATTTCAAATTCACTTTGAACTGTATAATATGCATATGATGACATAATAATAAAAAATGAAGTCCTGAATATGAGAAATTGGGAAGTGTGAGCTTGAAGAAAGAATGTAAGAGCAGAGCAGAACAAGAGAGAGGGAAAGAGAGAGATGGAGAAGAAGAAAGAGCTGGAAGGATGGATGGAGGCGAGGAATGGGGAGACACACATAAATGGATGAAAGTTTATATCCTTAAACTATGTCAGTTTCACAAATGATACAAACACAAAAAATCACGGAAAAATAAAAAAATTAGAAAAAGAGAACAACATATCTGCATATACAAAGAGAGAGAGAGAAAGGGATAGATGGATATATGTATATGGAGAGAGAGATATGAAGAGAGAGAGAAAGAGAGAGAGAGGTGAAGAAAAGGAAAGGAATAGGCGGAGGAAAATGAACGAAAGCGTAAGAAAGTCGAATTGAATAAGGAAATTCTTGTAAATACGTAGCATCAGTTATTTTCGTTACAAAGACAACTACCTTCGAGGAGATCATTTCAATTTCAAAAATTTCAAGTTTAATTTGAATGTGCAAAACAACTCATAATACGGAGCATGAAGCAATGAGGTATACAGGATGAGAAAAGATTGAAAGTAGAACTATAATACAGAAAAAATAAATATTTTTCAACTTTTAAATTTATCTCATCTGAGGAGAAGCTGAGTCGAAAAGCCGTTTAGACATAATGCCAATGGCCATTTGAAGCAACAAAAAAAAAAATTCCCCAACCCCACCATCTATTACTCATAATTCTATTTGTAATTTTCATAATAGATAATATAGTTTAAGATTTGATTATAACTTACAAAACTTTATCTGAAGCTTTTTGTTACTGGAAGACATGATGTAGCCTCAAGCAGACATGGCGAGAGTAATGGAAGAGGGAAAGGGGCCGCCGCGCGTCCGCCGCGCGCTGTTTCTGCGGCAGACCCAATGGGGCACACCCCCTTTTTTGCTTCGTAGTACTGCTTTTGCTTTCTCTTTCAGTCATTCCTTTTCTCTCTTTTTCTCAATTTTGTTATGTACATTCGTACAATCTCTCAGTCCCTTTGAAGCATTTTCTCTCTATCTAGCCCCTCTTCATTTGGCTAGATCTCTCTTAACTCTCTTGTTCGAACTCCTTTTGGCAATTTTTTTGACTTCAAAACTGACTTGTGTTGATGGAAAAAAGTCATTTGAAGATGCTCAGAACAAGCTTGTACTTCAGATAAGAGAGACCAATATCGAAGTTAAGAGGGGCATATATGGAAAGAGAAAAGAAAAGAGAAGGAAGCAGGCAGGAAGAAAAGAGTGGAGATTACGGAAAAGAGGAAGAAGCTGAGGTGTCAGAATCAAAAGCATTAAGTTGCATATCCTATTACGAAAGCCATTTAAGGCGAATCATCTCAGTTAACTGGTTCGAGGAGAAAAAAAAATTTTTTTCTCTTAAGCTTCTCCTTCAAGAATGTTGCAAACATGTAAATATTCAGCTCTCAAATACATTCTGACGTCTTAATTGTCAACTATGTGATTAGAAATTTATAATTTCTGATTACATTTTACATTGTTCATTCAACTATGTTAACACCAAATCGCTTGAGGCAATTCAATTCTATTGAATCATTCATAACTTCAAATTTCTATTGTTTTCAAATCAGCCCAAATCTTCACATCTTCAAGCTTTTGCCTCTCACAGTTAGTTGGCACAACTATTGCAATCAGAAGTCAGATCCATTGACAACGGAACCACAGCCGGAAGCTGTAGCCGTCTTTCGTCTATTCGGGCTAGTAAAGGAAAAAAAAGTTTCGAAGAAAAAAAAACCGAAACACTAAACATAAGAGGACATAAAGAATTATAGAGAGTATTAGAGAGAGTGAGCAGAATATATATAGAGAGAGAGAAAAGATAAAGAGAGGTATATATGTTGGAGAGATGGATAGAGAAATAATAAAAAGCTTTTCCGTCAAGGTAGAACCAACAAATTATGTGTGCTCGACAACATTCGGTCCCGATTATGGGTAGGTAGATGGCAAGCTAGTCAATTAGAAAAAAAAAAGAAAGAAAGAAAGCAAAATGATAGTCAAATGATGAAAGAGAGAAAGATATTCAGAATATGAAAAAAATGAAAACTTCATGAGAGAGAGAGAGAGTATGATAGAAGGAGAAATAGAGATAGAGAGAGAGAAAGAGTCCATATACAGAAATAGCATTTTTCAGTCCCCTAAGGGGGATGAGCAGTGCCAAAGAAATCTTGTGAAAGTCATAACTTTGCATCTCTTTTAACCCATTTAAGGAAAGAAAATGCAACAAAACAAAGTTAAGTTATTCATTATCTTTACATAGTTAGCTGCCAATTTCTCATTTTCAACAACCAAATAAGGAAGAGAGAGATAGAGAGAGTGAGTGAGTGAGTGGAGGGAAGTGATATTCTAATATAGAAAATCGTCTTCAAAAATGAATGAATATTACCTGTAATAGTCAACAAATGACTACCTGTTGACAACATTTAAATGAGAAAATCTGATGGAAGAGAGAGAATTTCATCCAAAAAAAGGTAAAATGTCTCAATTTCTATTAAAACCGGTTTCGTGTCGTGTTTGTTCACTCACAAACTCTCTCTCTCTCTCTATCTGTCTCTCTCTCTCTATGTTTTTTTGAATTGAAATAAAAAAAAGAAGAGAAAATCTTTAATGCGAGCTTACATAATTGATATGAACGACCGCTTAACAGGCATGAGCTGTTTCGAAAATGAAACATAGTTCGTAGTGGATGAACAGTATATATCTATGTTACACGTGAGAATCACGGCTGCTCAACAGCATATACATACGTTCACTTTCAATATGTGATTTTTCATTTTTAATGTGAACATATCGAGACGAGCGGTTGTGTTGCTCAATGTCCCAAAGCTTATATATCTATATAAGGGAAAGGAGGGAGAGTCCATGTGTGTATATATATGTATATGTGAAAGTTATTTATACATATATATATGTGTATACTATTTTTATTATAAAAATTTATAAATAAAAATGTATTTTCGAGAGCATGTCGAAGCTTCGAAGAATTATTTACAAAAAGAAAATTTTGTTTGAATTTTCAGCAAAGACTATCCCGAGTTTTGGAGGAGAAGAAAATTTCAAAAAAAAAAAAGAAAAATTAATAAACAAGTGTGTTTTGTTTGTATGACTAATTGATTGGCGGATACAAATTGGCTGAGAAAGATAGGGAGAAAGAGAGAGAGAGAGAGTGAGATATATAGAGAGAGAAGGTTTCTTTCATATCCAACCTTACAAATAAGGATAGTAAATGATGTTCATAGACACATATGAGAAATGATGATGAAGAAAGAATGAGAAGGAAAGAGAGATGTAGAGTGAGATAGATAGAGGGATCGAAATGATATGGCAAGTGATGTGATAGAGAGGTAAAGAAACATGAGTTAAAAAAGAAGTATTTGCGTGAAGAACATAATAACTGATGACAGATGTTATAAGCTTGACACTCTTCAAGGGGAGTTCCAACGTGATGAGATAAGATGATGCTTTACTAACGATTGATTAGAGCGTCATTTGTTAAACGAAATTCTGCACCTTTAGAGCTTCAAACCGCTGTAACGGATGATATGCAGAGATGTATTCTCTTTTTCAGTTTTTCAACACATACAGACATACAAACACAAAAAAAAGTTATAAAAGAAAATGTGTGATGATGATGAGAGAAGAAGCCAATGAATCTATTTCTCTAATTATGATTCCATTATTAACAACCGCAAATTCTATTTATAGCTTCATAGATGAGAAGGCTAAGGGCTATATTTGTCATTATAATATATATTCTCAATACTTCTTCGTTCGACTTCTGCTTTTCAAGCTTTTTTCTGTTGATGTTGATGATGCTCTGTGCTCTGCTCTTCATTCATTCATTATCTCTCTCTCTCAACTTTTTCTTCTCAATTTTTGTCATGGCTTTTCATAATTTGAGTTAAGAGCGTCAATGTGACTTGTTGCGAAAAAGCTTATGAGAGAATGAAGCTAATACATCCATCTATCTCAATGAATTAGAATATAAAAAAAAGATGAAGGAGGAGGTGGAGATGCCAATACAAGATGAAGTACTACTACTAGTAGTAGATGACAAGATAACGATCAGAAGCAGGAAATGCGAATATACACACATACAAATATTCTATGTTTGTAATTAATATTTGATGAAACTTACAGAAAGTAACATCATCAATGGAACTTGATGATTGAATATCATCCTCATCTTCATCATCATCATCATCATCATCATCATAATCATTATTATCATTAATTATATTTATTGATGGTGATGATTTAGATGGAACACATGGTGCTCGTATTGTAAATGTAGCTGAAACATCGCCATCATCAGCTTCATAGAATGATGACATGATGTGGTGATGATAATAAGCACAAACAGAACTAGCGGAATGTGATGAATATGAATAACTTAGTAAATGTGAATGTGAATGTGAGTGTGCTTCTTCGTGTATATGATAGGTGTGATGATGAGTGACGACGAACTACGTACAAAACGTATTACTTCTTAATATAATTCGTCTTACGATCTCAAGTAATCAATCAATAGCTTGATGATATACTTGAAACATACACAATAGGTTCAATCACAAAGGTCAGATTATCAGTAACGAAATTATTTTCATCAGCTGAGAGAATTGAGACAGACGGAAGAACGATGATGAGGCTTAGGGGAAGAGATTGAAAAGCTTAGAGGGCTGTCTTATCTTTATTCAACTGCCGTTTCATCTTTTTATCTCTCCAGACCTCATGTTATAGAATAATCTTTAAGATTTCTCTTTTTTTACCTGTCAAATCTCTTCAGCAGAGGTATACTGAAACCCATTTCTCATTCTATCAATCTCATCACGTTTTCTATTCATCTTCAATCTGACTGATTTCATCTGTATCTCTGCTTCTCTTCACATTAGTTCATATCTGGTTTGAGATATAAATTGTTTCATTTCTTTTCAATATTCAATGCTATTCCCTTAATTTTTTTTTATTCTAACCCATTCACACAGCTGGTCCTATGAGTCAGTTTCAAATCCAGCAAGATGGATTGTTCCAGAAGCTCATGCACTTAGGTGGTCTCAACTTTTGAAATTTGAAGAAAATGAGAAAAAAAACTTCAAAAATACAAAAACGCAAAATGCAATTTGTCAGCAATTATCTGTGTGCACAAAGCCAATAGATGTAATATGAGATTGTTTTGGAGATGAGAATACTCATTTTTTTAAATCTCATTATCTTTCATTAGGACGAGAGTGGAAAGGAAGAGGAAACATGAATCTGTTTTGCTGATCATTTTCATGTCATAAGATGCTTCCGAAGCTACCACAACTTCTTACAGCAAGAGGAGAAGCTTATTTGCAGGAAAATAACTTCTTTTTACTCTCTTTTCGCATATTTTTTTTCATTCAAAATATGTGCTGAAAGAGAGAGAAAGATATAGATAGATAGAGAGAGAGAGGGAGATGTGAAGAGAGAAAGAACAATATGAAAGAGCAAAAGGTTCAAAGAGAAACGACAATCTGTTGCTGCTCCTCCTTATTGTTCCTTTTTTTCTTTTCTCTTTTTCCCTCCTTCATCTTTAACATCTTCTCATCCTATATCATCGTCATCAACGTCTAAACTATCAGGAATATCTGTGAAATGGTTCAGCTTCTCTGATTCTCATCCATTTGTTGAGCACAATATACGTTGCTGAGACCCAATATCGCAATCTATCAGAGAGAATAACACCGAAGGCACAAAAAACTTTTTCTTCTTCTTCTGCATCATCATCATCATCTTCATCTTCTTTTTCTCTTTTTTAGCTTTTGCATAAGCCAGGTGCTGCTGATGATTCTTATTTCGTAACGAAAAGTGAACATAGAAGCCAACTGACGTTCATGTCCATCATTACAAGAGAAGGAGGTTAGAGTTAGAGAGAGGGAGAGACGTTTCTCTCTTTCTCATTTCTTTATAAACATAAATTGTTATAATTCATGTAACACATAATAAATAGAATTCAAGTCCATATCATCATGTTCGCATTTGAAAATAGAAAAAGAAAATTCATTTTTCTTTTTATAAAAAAAGAAAAATTTTACTCTCAAAAGACAAAAGATGTATTATTTGATGAATAAATGACTAACTAGACGCTTCATTAAGCTTCTTTTAAGCCTTCATCTCTCTCTCTCTCTCTCTCTTTCTCTCCGAAAGAATTGAACATTAGATATTGAATCTACACAAATGTATGTTTCATCCAAACTTCTAATACGTGTCCATCCACCCACTCTTACTTAGTACTAATTCAACTCTCTATAGAGAGTACGTAATCTCTCATAGATTACCTCTTTTTGCTTCTTTTTTTTTTGTTGCTCCCTTCACTCTCTCATTCTCCCTGTCTACTCTTGTTATGTTTTTCAACAAGATATACTCAGAGAGGGAAAGAAGTGCACAAAGAGAGAGAGAGAAGTGCACAGAGGGAGGTAGAGAGAGAGAGAAGTGCATATATAGGGAGGTATAGAGGGAAACAAAAACTTTTTTTTTGCAAAAAAATTGAAATTCTTAAAATATTGCATTTATGTATAATTTGAAATGGATCAAATTGACATATTTGCATGTATAAATGAACTAAACTTCATGTCTCTTTCAATACTCCCTTGCAACGACCTAACCCACCTCTCCCCGTCTCCCTTCACCTCTTCCCCTCTCTCCCTTCACCTCTTCTTCTTCTTTTTTTGCGTTCCTTTAGTTCTTTTTCCCCCTTCTACACTTCATAAACACTAATCGTCGTCCACTTAAAACATATTTATCAAATTAAATATAAAAATGCTGGCTGTCTAGTGCTAATGATTGAAACGACAATCGTCCTCTCTTCTCACATCGACATGTGCCTGCTTTCAACTCTTTGTGAGCATGTTTCATTTGCTTTCCTTTTTTTGAAAATTAAACACAAAAACTAAAAAAAGGAAAAAGAGGGGAAAAAAGAGAGATAGAGAGAAAGGAGGGGGGGGGGGGAGAAGAAGAGTGCTCACTTGCCCCCATTCTGCTAATTAGTAGAAAAAGCTACAAAAGGCTTAATCACAATTCAAATAAGCCAAATCTTTGTAATGAAATAGAATTACAAATCAATGCTATGTTGGATGTCCTTCTGGCTTTGCTTATCGCCCAAACCATAACTCATTCCTTCATATGTTTTTTGATGGTGATGGTTCGACCATATAAGTCAAAACATTCGAGAAACGAGTGTCGGCTAAATGATAAAGAGGGTGAGGATATGGAAGACCTATCGAGAGTTAGTAGTAGAGGCTGTGTTAGTGAGGCTATGCGATATGGAGATATAGAGATATAGAGAGAGAGAGAGAGAGAGTGAGATAGCTTTCTCTTTTCAACTACTTAATAGGTGAATACAGATAATAAAAACTGGATATCATCGACAATTTAAAATTTCTGTCACATTTTGCAGACAAATATCAACATTTGAAGATTATTTTTCATGTCAAGTTAAGCAACACACACTCACACACACACATACACACTCAGATACACATACACATACGTATACACAAAAAGAGAATCCAATACAACAGGCACGGCAGCCAGAGAAAAACCTTTTGTGAGCCGGCCACACAATTCAATTTACTTTATTTTTTCCTCAAAAATTCATGTACGTGATATGGATGAGCCAGAGAAGGAATGTAAGAAAATATTCCCTAAAGGATTGTGCGATAGAACCTCCACTACGGCAAATCTCTTGTAAGTAGGAATACAAGGCTTTTTGACCAAACCCGCACAAGAAATAGGAAATGAGGAATATTGAGGAGATAAAGAGATTGAGAGAGAAAGAGAGAGATATGGTAAGAGGGAAAGAATTTAACATTACTACGAGATGTAAAGTATATTCAAGATGTATGAAACAGATTTCATGACTAATCTTTCCAACACCAACAACACCATTAAACTACCTTCTTATGCCTGAGGCAATATGAGCTTCATGAATGATGAGATATTGAAAGAAAAATAAATAAATATCACCTTATTGCATATAAATGTGCCAAAAAAGGGAAAGCACGAATGGATGGAATGTATGATCCGAAAAAAGGTATTAAAACAAGAAAGCAAAATGAGATAGAGAGTGAAATGAAGAGAGAGTGAATGAGAGAGAGCTGAAAATGATGTGAAGTGAATGGCAGAGCAAATTTCTAAACTAAAAGAGAAAAAAACACCAAAAAAGGAATATCATGTTTCTCATATTACGATAGTTCAAGTATTCTATAAGCTGTTCTCAAATTATGATTCGATGCTTGAAGAAGGTAAGTGAGCAAGCTGCTCATACTACCGATCAGATGGATGGAGCAGTATGCATGAAGATAATTAGAAAAAGAGCAAAAGAATGCCAGAGAGAGAAACAGAGATGGGAGAAAATAAAAACAAAACAAAAAAAGGAAGCTTTTCAAGTTGAAATTAAAAATTACCATGAATCCAATAAGCTGAAGATAGATGCTCAGAACGATGTGACCGAATAGATTCTTTATGAGCGCAACATCGTTTTTCTTCTTTTTCACGTCGTTCACGTGCGTTCTTTCCGAATAAGAACGATGATGATAGCATTTGTGAAATGAATTGTCGACGATGTTTGAATAGAAAAAAAGAAAGTTGTTGGTAGTGATGAGAGAGAGAAAGATAGAGAGAGTATAGAGAGGGAGGGAAAAAATAGATTTGAAGAAGAAAATAATTATGGAATAGATTGGATTTTTTTTTCTTCGAATATAAACAGTTAGAAAAGAAGATGAAGCCTGTTAGAACAGCTCAACAGATGATGACGCTATGATGATAATGTTCTCAGCTTTTGCTCTTCCCTTTTCTTATACTATATTACATACGAAAGATCTGCAATAATGTCAATTGTATGGAACAATAAACATATATAGTTGGTAAGCTTACAATCTATTCCATTGATTTGCTGAATGAACCAGAATTCAGTTCTACAATAGAAGGAAGAGCTGAGCTTGTAGAGAAGAAGAAGGCTATAGAGCTCTTCGTTAGCTAATATATAGATTAGTTGAGGTCAGAGGGCAAGAAATTGATGAAGTTGCTGGCTAGAAAATGTCTCAAACTTTCTCTATCTGTAACAAGACTGAGACAAGAGCCGAAAAGCCAGATGGATTGAACTGGGGAGAAGCAAGTCAACGCGAGCTCTGGCTCCCAGATAGGTTGGAAAGTGAGTGAAGAAGGACGAGAAGAGAAAATACTAAACAATGAGAGACAGAAAGACTAAAAAGTAATGCAAAATACTGCTTTAGGCATTACTGATGAAAGAGAGTGTAAAAGAGAGATATAGAGAGAGAGAGGGAGGAAAGGATAGAAAATGATGGGCGGGGTCAACGGTCTTCCCTGCATTTTCTTTTTTTTCCTTTTTTTTTGCTATTCCTCTTTTTGGTCTCTCTCTCTCATTCACTTTCTCTTTCTCCCTCTCTCTGTTTATCTCTCTTTCAGTTCATTTTCCTTTCTATGTTTTGCTCTACTTCTCTTTAACTCTCTCAACAATATTTTGAAAATCCTCCTTTCTTTGAAGCACAAACATATCTGAAAACTAACTGACTATCAAGAGAGAGAGAGAGAGAGACACACACACAAAGTTTTGGACAGAATAGAGATAAACGAAAAAAAATGTTTCAAAAGAGGAAATTTCGATAGACGATTGAAGGAAATGAGTTTCCTGTAATGTCTTGACCTCCGAAACGATTCGCATCATCATTGAGGAGAGCAATATGCTTTCATGTTTCAAACTGTATCACTCGCTGAGCATAATCATAGAATGTTGCTATGCTAGTTAGTAATAAGGTTTAATAATCAAATTTCAGTTCATCCAATAATATGTGTGAGCTTCAAACTATACTCAACGTCTTCAGCTTCTGCTTCTGCTTCTTCTTTTTTATCAATTCTCTTTTTCTTCTTTTCTATTGTCATTGAAATAGAAAGAGAAGAATGAAGACAAGCATGATGAAGAAGGCCATGTTTGAGAGAAATGAAAACAGAAAACTGATGTGAAGCTACTTCGGATGAACATAAACCTTCTACTTCATCTCCTTATTCTCTACTACTCCATACTTGTTGCATTTTACTTTGCACAAAAACAATGATGAGAACAAATTAATGAAATTTGGAAGTTGATGAGTGAGTGACCAACACAGATGCGGATATTAAAGAAAATGACTAAGGAAATTGCTTTTTCTTCAATCAAACACTCTGAGGGGGGAGGAGAAGATGAAGGGTAAAGCTCAAGAAATAGAAAATGCAGGTAAGCATCCATGGAATGATGAGGAGATGGAAGAGAGAAGGGGCCAGGCAAAGAGGGAATAGGGGAGAAAGGCGACACTTGACAATTGCCTCAAACACCATTCGTAAAGAGATGTAAAAGTGAATTTCGAAGCACAATAAGAAAAAAAAATATAAATCAACTTCTCAACTCTATGGTTTGAACGACAAGGTGATGGTGACGTTCGGTGTGACAAATGAAATGTTGCAATTGAAATACGTGTATGGGGCTGATTGAAGTTGAATGCAACCGTTCTGTGAAATATCTTCTAACGTGTAATATCATTTCTATACAAGAGCCGTCCGACTTGACGACGTTCAAAAGATAAACAGATTCATGTATATCGAATATGCATATATCAGTCATCAGACATAGATGCTTCAATGTATGAAGATGAATCTAACACACATAAACTATATCATATAGCTTAATATATATATATGATATTTCTTTTTGTATATATCTTCTTTCTCTCTTTCTTTTCTCCATATGAGCATATCTCATAATAATGAATGTACTTGTAGACGATTGATGTACACAGCTATTATACTTGTAAGTCCAATAAAGCTAGTTGCAAGAAAATAACTTACGACTAGCTCCCGATTTGGATTCCTTTGAGCTGGAGCTTTCGTCCGTGTTCTTCTTGAGGAATTTCAACATAGCGAGGTTGTCAGTTGGTTTAGTTCTCCACTTGCTTTAGCTTTATTATCCTCTGACGCTACTATTCACCATCAGAATCTTTCTTAAGAGAAAACCATCAATACTCAAGGTTGTACGAGCATAAAGACGAATGAAAATCCGTATGGAGGAGATGAGGATGAGGAGGCTGAATACAAACTGATAAACTAAATGATATAACGGAATAATATATGAGAGAATAGTTAAGGATGATGAAGATAGAGAGGTGGAAGGATAGACTAGAATAGGAAGTAGAAAGGATATCAACATCAGATGTTGCTGAACAAGTAATATGAGAGTATAAACGAGGAGTTCAGATGAATACCACAAGGAGGTGGAAGAGATTCAGAGGGGGGGGAAGAAGAAAAAAGAGTAAAAATTGAAGATTTTCTTTTTTTCTTTTCTTACTATGTTGAGAGAGAGAGGTAGAGAGGTAGAAAGAGAAAACTATAAACGAGGCAACATACACATAGCAAAAAAAAATAAGGAAATGTTCAACAACTCCATATTCCAGATGAGACAAAACAGGAATTGGCCCCGCAATGTCTGAAGTCTATTTCAATCATTAACTCATTTTCTTCCATTCAAAAACATTATTTTCCTATTAAAAAGCCAATGTTTTAACTTAATTCTTCTCATGTATATATAAAACAAGACTTTTTAATAAAGAAAATGAGAGAGAGAAAGAGGTGGTGGTGATGGTGGTGATGGAAGAGAATGATTTGAAAAGAGAGAGAGAGAGAGAATTCTCTAAGAGGAAATGAAGACACAGAAGGTTATAGTAAGTAAGGAAGATGATGACGAACATGATTCTCGAACTACAATGAAAAGAATGAAGTTGCGAGTTGGACAGATGATCCAACTAACCTATGAATGAGATGCAGAGAGAGAGAGAGGAAGAGAGAGAGAGAAGCATTTCAACTGAAACAATTTGACAACAAAACATTCTATATTAGCCATGTAAATGTTTGTGTTGAAACAAAATTCAAAATTGAAATTCAAAAAAGAAGAAATTAAAATAAATGAAAAACTGTCGATTGTGGAGATGAAAATGCATGAAAATGGATGTGAAGATTGGAGTCCTAGTCAACTGATAAGATGAGGAGAGAGAGAGATAGATAGAGAGAGAGATGTAGGAGGAATAGAGGAGATGCTTACAAAATTTTTATGAACTACAATTATAGATTGTTAGGGTGGTTCCATCTATAAGAAGAACTGTTGCCGAATCAAATGATAATTGACCGCTCTATTCTGAGACAGTAAATGAAAGGGAGAAATCAACGGATAGAGAGAGATAGAGAGAGAGTGGGAAAGGAGGTGAAAGTCGTCATGAAAGAAAGTGCAAAACCAATTGAGGTAAAGAGAAAGTGAAATATTTTAAAAAATTATTTTTAGAAAAAAAAAGAAAAAATGACGAATGTGGTGGTGGTAGGAAGAAGACGAAGAGGAAAGCATCTTGACGTCTTCGCTCAGCTGATGAATTGAATGTACGAAAGAAGCATTTTGGTTATTGTTATACTTAAGGAAGGTGTAGGGGGGGGGAAGACGTAGAAGGCGAAGAAGAAGAGGAGGAGAAGGATGAGGAGGTTGGTTGTGCTGAATGGAAGATAAGCGAACGAATGAATCAACAAATAGAAATTAAAATGAAAATTATTCATTTTCATAAGAACAATATGTGAAAAAGGACCCAAAATTCATCGTTGTGATGGAAAGAGAGAGGAAAAAACAAAAAAAATGAGTGAAAGTATAGGCATTTCAGTCCTTATTAGGACATTTGCATAGGTTTAATAAGTGGAAAGATGCGTAAAATCTGAATATGGATGAAATGGTGATGGAGGTCACACAACGACGATGACGATGAAGAAGAAGAAAAAGGAATTGAAGAAGATGAATACGATGAAAGAGAATTTCTTATAACAACAAGTTGAAGAGAAACAGAATGATAGAGAGAGAGAGAATAAGGCCTTTGGATAGTAGTACGTAGCTGCATAATTAAGCGAATTGATAAGAAGCACAAATCAAAAGATTAAGCTCAGGATCAACAGGTGTGAAGAAGCTTGAAATCAAAAGTCAAAGACACTCTAAGACGCTCAAAGCGCTTCTCCTTTTGATCATTTTTTTTTATAAAAGTCAAAAGAAGCTGGTAAACGGAAAAAAGTGAAAGAAGTCCACAGAGAGAGCGAGATAGAGATAGAGAGAGAGACTACATGTGATGCACACACATACAGAGAGAGAGAGAGAGAGGTGTAAATGAATAATATACGTTAAGGAGAATGATGTGCAAAGAATCTCATAAAACTCCATATTATTTCAAATATAAACTGAAAATTGCCAGACAGTGCTTGATATGAATGGCGACAAACGAAAAGCTGATAACAATGCTTCTTCTCAAGTACGCTGTCCATACAAGATTATCGAATTGTAAACGTAAACTATTTCATAGTTGTATAGAAGATTCATCTATACAATACTATCAGATCAATAAAACTCACATGGAATTTCCATATAAATTATGATTTGAGAGAGAGAGAGAGAGAGAGGATGAGAGAGAGGGAATAGCTTATGAGAGAGGATTCAACCGATTATTGAGTCTTTAAGAAAGTTTCAAAGCAACAGATGAACGAAACTATATACGTTACCAAGTTGTGTTTCATCCAAGTAAGATGGGCAAGAGGGGTAGTACAACCGGGTAATCTTCCATGATAATTAGGAAGAAATGAAGTGAAAGCAGTGGAGGGAAAAGAGATATGAACTCGAGGACAGATTGACATGACAATTCTCTTCTAATAAAATGCTTAGAAAGTTATAAAGAGAGCAAAAGAAAGAGAGAGAGTGAATCATAAAGATAGAGAGAGAGAGAAAGGGAGAGGGAGAGTATAAAGAGGTTGAAAGTCTTAAAAAATGACTACGAATAAGGGGAAGATTATGAAAACTTGAAGTGAAAATGCAATAATCATCGTATTGAACGAGAGATTATCTCTAAGATGCTCTACTCATAGCGTTCATCGTCTTCAACCACAGAGTGAAGTGATGAAGGAGAGGAGGGGGGGGAAAGAAAAAAGAAAATAAGGAAGGAAGACGCTTTGCTAACAAAAGAAGGAACATGTTAGATTGTATAAAATAAATATTTCTTTTTCTGTTCTAAAATATAAAATTTAAAATAAAAAAAAGAAAAGAGAAAAGGAATATGAAATTGAATCATTACTATTCATCAGTCTTATCAAAAATTTATGATAACTATGTGAGTTAAATGCAAATGCTCTCCCAATCCATCTCAAAACTGGCTGGTGTCTGCTTAGGGGGGGGGGGGGAGCAGTCAATAATGGAGTTTTGAAATTTGATCCATTTTCACCCTCTACTGCTTCCCTCTCTATTTGGTTCTACCTCGTTTCTTCATTTCTCTTTACTATCCTCAATAGTCTCTAGTTTAAGTCTTTTTTCGTTCACTAAACTACATGGAGGGGGGGGAATGCAAAAGATACGAGATAGAGAGAGAGAACGAGGTAGAGAGAGATAGATAGATGAAGTGAAATAGTAAGTGAATCTATAGTAGATGCTAGTGAACGGATGGCTTATATGGCTGAGAGAAACAAGAACAGCTTACGAAGCTCAAGTAGCAAAAGCATGGCACACGTATATGTTGCCGAAATGTTGCATCTTAAAACGAATGCAATATGATATCAAGTAATGACACACAAAAAAAAGAGAAACAGAAAAGGAATAAGAAGAAGACGATGACGCTGACGGTGAAGTTAATTCAAAATTCAGAAATCATTCATTCGGCTGATGATGCTAGATTACAGATGAACTTCTTATCAACGAAAAAAAAAGGTGATGGCATTGTGTGGGCTACTAGGTGGGATGGGAGGAGAAGGCCGGCGAATATTCTTTGATAATTCTTGTCAAATGAATGAAATGCATAATGGGGGTTAAAGAACTTGTAAAAGCATAATGAGAAAGACAAAGAGAGAGTGAGAGAGCGGACAGATAGTTGAAAGGTGAGAGAATAAGAAATAGTTGAACGGTCGAAAAAAAACTTTGTAATGCCAAAAAATGAAAGAAAGCATCAAACGTAGAGAGAATGAGAGAGAGGTATTGTGAGAGAGGTTGGATGGAAAGAGACGACAAATCACAGTGAGCGATGCTTATCACTCAACACAACCCTTTTAGGTTGAATGAACAATATGCTTTGAGGAAAAATCATGAAAGCGAACAAAAACGAAGAAAAGGAAATCGTCAATTTGTGAAAGAAAGAGAGAGAGAGAGAGAAAAAAAAAGTTTTTTTTCCTTCTTCTCATCATCATCTTCCAGGCCTCTCTTCTTCAACTTCTTCTTCTGTTCAGAATCAATCACAACGATAAAAATTCATTTTGAAAAAATGAAAAAGGCGAAAGCGAAATGTTCAAAATAGAATGAGAAGATTCTAAAAATAGATTATGAGCAATAGGCATGTCTCTAGATCGAACGATGAGAAAGGACGAAAAAATTTGCATTTTTTTCGTAGAGGAATAGGGGGGGGGGAAGAGAGGAGAACGAGAGGAGGGTTTTGGGTATGATGAGAAGAGGAAGAGGGAGAGGTGTAAGAGAGTGAGGAAAGAAAGACAAAAAAAAAAGAAAATGATGGTGTGGTTGGGTATGTACTGGAGCTGTGGCTGCTAACACACAGCCCAATGACTGACTGTTCGTATTGAGAAGGTAAGAAGAAAAAAAAAGAAAAAAAAAGTAAAAGGAAGGAATGAGAAATAAAGTCAAAGTATCGGTATGTGTGTCGCGAGGTTATGAGGAAAGGAAGAAAGCGGAACAAAAACAAGAATTTAGTAGAAAAAGAAATGTTACTAAAAACAGAATGTTAATGTTCAGAATATGCCCTAATATGGATGATGACGATAAATATGAAACGATGAAGCATGGTGTATTACGAACGTCTTCTGTCCTTCATTCAAAAGCATCTATGGATGAAACACATGATGATGATGAGAAAGCCAAGCAAAAACGAAAAATGGCTTTAACGGAATATGAACGTACGAAGGCGAAGAACAAGAATATGAACGTAAGAAATAGAAAGAAAGACAACGGCTCAACATGAAAAAAAGCTGAAGAAGAAGAAGATGAAGAAGAAGAAGAAGAAGCTGTGAAAGAAGGAAACCATGACAAACTTCAAAACCAATTTAAAATTTAAAGTTTGAGTGGCAAACCTTGTTCGTTATTAGAAACGTTGACAACTTAAAAAGTAAATGAAAATAGAAACAAAAAAAGAAATAAGAGAGAGAGAAATAGAGAGAGAGAGAGAGAGAGTGAGGTAGACAGAGGGAGAGACATCATAGTAATAACAATATAATTCATTAGAAAGAGAGCGAGAGAGAAGTAGAAAGAGGTTCAAAGTGAGAGATTGAGGAAAATGTAAGGAGGAAGAGAGACGAAAGAAAAAATGACAATAGAGAGAGAGAGAATGAGGGGGAAATGAGAAAGAAAAACTTTCACAAGAAAATGACTGGCAAAGACATTTACATAAACATGCCCGAATGCATTTCTCTCTCTTTAAAACCGGTGATTTTGACAAATTCGTCTGGCATTTAAAGATTTGTCAAATCGTCCTCCCTTATTGACTTCAAGAAAAGAAGAATCAGATGATTGTCGCATTTTAAGAGAGAAAGAGAGAGAGAGAGAGATGAAGTAGAAGGAAAAAAAACTTTTCTGTGCTGCCAAATAAAGAATCAAAAGGTTTTGTATGAAAATGAAGAGAAAGAGATTGAACAGCTGATTCAGTAGGAGTTAGGGTGGCCAATGAGGAGAGGGTGGGGGGGGGGAGTAAAGAAGGGAAAGAGTAGAAGAAGAAACGTAGGCATCGATTAAAAGACATTAAGACGTCTATGCTGATGGTCGATCATAACTGATTGCATTGATGAAGTAAAATGTGGAATGGAAAAGAGAAAGAGAAACAGAACGTCTGAATAAGGAAAGCAAAATGATGAAGACAAAGAAGAAGAAGAAGATGATGATGATGAAGAAGAAGGAAAAAAGATTTTCCATAAATAGCAAAAACACTTTTTCAACTAAAATTAGTCAAATAGATGACCATGTAAGGCTTACAACTTTAATATTTTGGCTAAAAGAATCAAGCAGCAAGCGATAGAAGCCAATATGTAGAAGATTAACGAGATATATATAACTCTATGCCATATAGTAGCTAACTATATATATATAGTTATAGATATAGAATATATATATTTATATATAGTATGTATTAATTGATATCATATTTAACATTTGATAAAGATTTAAAAGAAGAGAGAGGGAGATTAAGAGAGAGAGGTAGAGAGAGAGAAGAGAGTGATGAGGAAGAAAAAAAAATATTTTTGTTTCTTCAAAAATTACAAACGAAAGTCAATAATTTCATGTTTCATCTCTCATGTCTTGGTCTTCTCTCACTTTTCAAAACAATCAATCCAAAAAGAAAGAAAAAATAATAAAAAATAAAGAAAAAAAAGAAAAAAAAAAGAATGAAAAAGAACGTTCAGCTTGTGAAGAGAGAAGATGTTGTCAGCTTCATTGTGGAACAGAAATCGCCGACCAACAGACGCATAGTTGAAGATTGAACGACGACGATGTGGCAAAAAGGAACACGAGGAAACGACTAATAGAACTTTCAAGCTGAATCGAATGCAACGTGTAAAGCTTAAGCAAGATATTGTATATGGTGTATGTGTTTTCTTTCTTTTAGGCACAGGAAAAAATAACAGATAAATCTCTCTATAAGATCTTTCTCTCTCTCTCTATCTTAGTCTATCCAATTCTAGTAGCGATAATGATGAAGCTGTAAAGCTATTGAAAGATAGAATCGAAGAAGAATAAGAAGAAAAAGAAGCAACAGCTATCAAGAAGAGCAGAAGCTTAATTTGACAATGAGAGAGAGAGAGAGAGATGAATATTAAAAAAGGAAAATACACCGATGACCATGTATGATGTGTGTACAAACAGAATGAAAATGAAAATCTTCAAAGATATCCGACTGTTACAGGGGGTAGGGGGGGAGGATATTTCTAAAAAGTATTTGAAATACATTTGGCATGTGATGAACCCATTAGAGAATCCTAATATGGATGTTACACACATTCATAGATAGAGAGAGAGAGAGAGACTCTTCCATCGTTTTTCCATTTTCTTTTATCATCTCTATTTCACTGTTATCTCTTTGATAATCATTCTATTTCATAGAATCTTCACTATCTATCTCAGACGAAGAGATACGTAACAAGAGACAGAGAGATTGAGAGAGAGAGAGAAAAGCAGCAAATCAAAACCCAATACGACAAAATGAAATGAGCTTGGTGATGAACTGGATCAACAACATCATCAATACAACATATTTGTTTGTTATTGAGAGAGAGAGTAATAGAAATAGAGAGAGAGAGATAGAGAGAGAGAGAAAAAAAGTTTTTTTTTCATCTCCTATTCAGCTGTTTCTTCGTTGACATCGTCTTCAGTGCTGAACGTCTTCATCGTTTGCGACATTCCGACGCTACAGAATCAGAATATTGCCTTTTCAGCACAGAAATTGACAATGCAAAAGCTGATCAAGATAAATAAGAAAAATATAAAAATGAGAGAAAAATTAAAAAAGACAGAATGAATGATGATAGAGCTTCGAACCATTTGACCATCTAATCATTCGGTCAAATGAGGTCATAAAGCCTTTTCTAATAAATATCATATGTAAGTGTTAAATGTAAACTTGAAACGATAAACGAAAAGAAAAAGATAGAGAGAGAGAGAAAGAGAGAGAGAGAGAGTGGAGAGGTATATAGAGAAAGAGACGAAAAAATGAATTTTTCTTTCCTTGTTGGGTACAGAAAATATCTTTTTTTTGTGTCTTCTATAGGCATCTCAAGTTCATATGCTTGGCTATTCTAGGGAGATGGATTGAGAGCGAAATATGAAAGATAGAAAGAGAATGATATAGAGAGAGAGAGAGAGAGAGAGAGAGAGAGAGAGAGAAATGCTTAAAGGTCAATAGTGAAGAAGTGATGTTAACAGTTAAAAGAAAGAAGTTGACACCATGTTTTCTATTATTCAATCGACTTCTATATCAAAGTACTAATAATCAATATAACTGTTAAGAAGTAAATTGAGGAAGATGTGAAGTAACTATAAAACTGAACAAGGCTGTCTCTATAAAGGCAGGAGAAACTATAAAGAGATAGAGAGAGAGAGAGAAAGTGAGAGAGATTGTATGAGAGAACTCTCTCTTTCTCAATCATTCAGTCTTGTTCGTTGTCAATGCTTTGTCATTTCTCTTATCATTAAAGACCGTCAAACATGAGACTATGAAGAGAAGCGAAAAATTACATTTTGTAACTGTTTTTTTCATTTTCGTCCCAATAAAAATCATTAAAATGATTCTATTTATAGTATATGTGACACATAGAGTGATAGAGGGTGATAGAGAGAGAGAGAGAAACCAAAAAAGATAGAGAGAAGGTTATAATATATCTACTTAAAGAGAGAGAGAGATAGATACTCTCAGACATTCATATTTACAAATAAAGCAAATTGGAAAAAAAAAAGAAAATGAAAATTATTTTCTTTCAATCACATTCTCTGTACATGGCAAGTGCACGAAGAACAGGGCCGGCCAATCATAATGTAAACCTTCTTTATATGGACGTCAATAAATTTCAGAAAAATGCCATCTGAGAAGAAAAACAAAAAAAAATAGAAAAGGAAAACGAAAAACCAAATGACGATGAAGGAAATAGGAAAGCGGAAAGTGAAGATGACACTGCCGATAAAGGTAACATGAGAGAATCTTCAGATATGGATACAGGCAGAGACATACAGCCTTATAGAACTAGCAATAGCAATATATACAAAAAAAATGAAAAGCCGACCGATTAGAAGCTGGGCCAGCGAATGAGAAGTAGCCGATTTATGATGAAAAGACAAGACAAGTCAAACGAGATTCTATTTCATGATGACGACGAAGCATTCTCAATGATGTCGTCGTTGTTCATCTCTCTTATCCATATCCCCCAACTTCACGATACACCGCTTGTTGCCATATAAATTAGTATATATTTAGATATTTAGATATATAGGCAACCTATCTACTAACTATATATGTATAGTATAAATGATATCATAATCAAAGACGACAACTATGCTCAATAAATCAGAAACAGACAAGTGAAAGAGAGTGAACAAGAAAAAGTCAAATGAGAAAATGCTATATATAGTTAAGCCATTGATATAAATAACATAATGAAATGCTATTAATATGAATAGCTGCATAATTAAATGTGATAACGACAGGGATTGTGTGACCTTGTGGGTATTTTGAGTATGTGAAGCATGACGAAAAGCTTACAACTCATACTTTCTTCGTGTGTGTTAATTTGAATTTGATGATGACAAGCACCACCATCATCATCACTACTACTACTACTACGACGTCGTATGAAGATGGAAAAAAAGAAAATATGAACATACGTATACACAAACAGTTGTGATCTTTAAAAAAGATTATTTCACATATAATATGTAAAACGAATAAGAAAGAGAGAGAGAGATATGGAGGTAAGAGAGCTGTAAAAGAGAATGAAGGAGAGAAGAAGAAGGAGCAGTAGAAAGAGAAGGAAAAGAGGAAAATATAGGAAGAAATAGAATAATAATTGATGATATTCCATATTCCAGCTGTGAGCTTCACTGCTGGAGTTTATATTTCAATTATTATTTTTTCTTTAACAAGTAATTCTATTGAGCTAGCAATTGAGCAACATTCATAATAAGAGCAGAGAAGGAAGGAGGGTGGGGGGTAGAGGAGAAAGGAAGAGATGAAGCATTCAATTGTGAACATAAAATATTAAAAATATTTTATTATTCTTCCAAAACTACTTTTCAAATGATGCTTCATGTGAGCAAATTAATACATTTGTATAAGAGATAATATGTGTGCCCTGAGGCTATTTGCAAGTATGACCATTAATGATAAGTCCATTCAATTTACAAGTCCAATAAGAATAAAGAGAAAGAGAATATTGGTAAAGAGGGTTGATGTTCAATAAGAGAGAGAAGAGAGAGAGATAAGCGACCGGAGAAATCAAATTGAAATGGACACGTACCTTTGCAATTCAAAAATTAAATGTTAAGCTTGTATTGGAAACGACCGACTCTACTTAAGATTAAAATTAAAAATGAAAGTAGCGAACGTGAGATAGTAACTCAATGAGTATATGAGAGAGATACACAGAGAGAGATACACAGAGAGAGATACACAGAGAGAGAAAGAGAGAGAATGGCAGTTTTTAGTCAAATCAGCACTGAATACCAAAAATTTGAATATGGGGATGATGAATTCATAAAGACAAATCTCATTAGAATAAATGTAAATTTATTCTAATTAGTAGTTTGGTTTACTAAACTTAAAACACAAAAAGACTTCTTACAACTATTAAAATTAGAGTTTATGGAAGTTCAATTGGAACGACCATCTCTTTGTGTCTGAATGTGTGAATGTGTCTGTGTGGATGAGAAGAAGGCTTCGTACATTGGTTCACTATCTATCTATATCTCTCTCTCTCTCTCTCTCTCTCTCTTTTTGCAAATCAGAAAGCTAAAAGAGGAAATCGTACATGAGCATATAGCATATTCTTCTTGCTAAGGTACAAAACTACTGAAAAACCAAAAAAAAAAGAAGAAGAAGAAGGAAAGATAAGGGTATGAGGGTCTGAAAAATAATTTCTTATTTGGAAGCTTCACACCCTTCTCTCCACCCCTTCTTCAGCTATTCCCCTCTCTCTCTCTCTATACCTCCTTCTCTCTCTCTCTCTCTATCTTTTCTTTTTTATTTCTCTTTTTACTTCATCTTTTACTCACATTTTGCTAAACAAGACACAAACAAAATAGAAACAATATTTACGGACAAACTGCAGAAGAAGAAGAAGAAGAAGAAGGAGGATGAACGAAAAAAAAAAGAAAGAAGAAAGAGAAATATAAAATGGAAGAGAGGAAGACTCAACTGAAGTAGTTGAAGGTTAGAATCCCGAAGGGGTGAGAAAAATAGACAACAAGAAAAAAGATCTTTTGCAAAGTCGATAAGCAGACCAAGCAAAGAAGCCGGCTGGAAGCTCTATTCATTCCATAAACAGCTCTTAGTTTTTCGCAGAAACCCTTTTCTCCTCAATTCCTTTTTCTATCTCTCTCTATCTCTCTTACTCTCTTCATGTTGCTCTCTTTATCTCTCAAGTCATTGAGTTCATTTGTTTCATTTATTTCTGTTTAAATGAAATTTAATATCATGGATGAGATTAATGATTGTATTTGTTGAAGTCAAGGTTACATCTCTCTGACGAGAAAAAAAAAGTTTTGTAAAGCTTAAACAATTTCCTTTCTGAATATGGCTCAACGTTTGTAAAGCTCATCGAAGAATGAGCATTAACTAGACTAGCCCGCAAGCCATAATTGGAAACAAGGCAGGTCTTTGGGAATAATAAGTTATAAGAACTTGAGAGAGAGAGGATGTTATAACCCCTGAGGTCATGAAATGGCTCATGAATGAGTACGATGCAAAGCAAAGCTATAGAGAGAGAGATAGAGAAAGAAATATAGAGAGAGAGAGAGGGAAACAAACGCTCATAATCCTTTCTCTCCATGTTTGGAAAGAAAGAAAGACGAACAAGAAAAAACATATTGCAAACATAAAAAATAGAATATTTATCACAAAACAACGTGATACATGACAATTAACCAAAATAGACCAGCTTTCTTCCCTTCCTTCTATGCTCTTCCCTCTCTCTTTCTCTCTATCTCTCCCTCTCTCTCTCTCTCTCTCTTTTGCATTTCAATCTTTCTGGAAGAAAATACGTGAAGCCTTCATGGCCAACAAATTTCGCAGTCAAAACTTTCAATTTCTTCTTGCTTTTCATGTTACAACGAAGCTAAAGAGCAACAAGTTATGTCTGAGTCTGGCTAGACAGCCATTGTAGCTTAAGCCTCAGATCTTACAAGATCTATGAATGTTATTAAACGTGCTTTATGCAAATCCATACTTATCACCTCCTTTATTCACATCTCACTTCCTAGCGCCCTTCCTCCTTCTCACATCATCATCATCATCATCATCATCATCATAGCATTCTTCTCTCTTCTCCTCCAACAATCACCGACACTTTTGAAAGTTTCCTTCCTTCAAACTACTTCTTTCTGTTTCTTTTTCATAATTTATTTCCGCGAAAATGTTTGTGTCGTATGGAGAAGAATTGAATGAAAAAAAAATGGCAAAATGATAGAAAAGATGAAAGTGAGGAGATTGATGAATGACGTTTAGGAAAAGCTCAAGTTGTGTGGAAAAAGATATACTCAAGGCCTCAACACATGCTCATTTTGATATACCTCTTCTTCTTCTATCTCTTTTCAATTTTATCGAAAATAGAGAGGGAATTGCTTTCAAAAATGAAAGATACGCATAAAGATAGAGAGAAAGTGAGAGGGAATGATGTTGATGAGTAAGAAATGTGCATAAAGAGAGAGAAAAATGAAACATAGAGAATGAAACAGAAGGAATGCCATAGTATGAGTTGGACTTCTTAAGTTATAAAAATAAATTTAGTGTTTATGAAAAATAAAAGTTTGCCATTCACAGCTTCGACAATTAAAAATATGATGGAGGGAGGGAAGGAGGGAGAGAAGGAGGGAAATGCATTTGT
Source organism: Auanema sp. JU1783 (assembly GCA_943334845.2). Lineage (NCBI taxonomy): Eukaryota > Metazoa > Nematoda > Chromadorea > Rhabditida > Rhabditidae > Auanema > Auanema sp. JU1783. The sequence goes on from CALQYR020007310.1 coordinate 69,003, forward strand.
GTGCACATAGATGGAAAAGAAATTATAAGGCATGAGCAGTGAAACAAATGCTTTGACTGATCAAAGTAATAGAAGGAGAAGCCTTAGAATAACAACGTACAGATGTAGATTACAAATGAACATACATCTGATTTGAGAGAATGACAATCAATCAATGAAGCTGCCAAAGAGAAACAGAGGAAGAATAAGACAGACAGAAACAGAGAGAGAGAGAGAGAGAGAAAGAGAGATCGAGGGAAGAATGGAAATGAAGGAAAGGAGTGTGAAGGAAGAATGAGATATGCAAAATTTCAGAATATGAGTAGATTAAGCTCAAATCTTTCAATGATGACCCTACGAATCAATCAATGCATCAATGGTACTGTGAACGAAGCAAAAGTGAGATTGATGGATCAAGCATCCTCGTGCAATGTTTCAAAAACGTTTCTTCCCATTCACTCACTCCCCCCGCCACCCCGCAACACTCTTTCTGCCTCAGGCAACGAAAAATAAAAAAAAATGCAATTTTCCCTCGTAAATTCATAAATCTCTCCCTCTCATATTCGATTGTCAAACGAAATAAATTATTTAGGTGAAAGGATGTAAAGACAAATGACAAATTGAATAAAACACAGAAAAAAGTGTGTGTTAGGAGTGATTTAATACAAAAAAAATTTTTTTTTGTCAACCGGGTCTGGACGAGCATTTTGTCAATCGACTGCCATAATCATGTCGGCTTGTTGTGAAAATTTGAATAATCTCTTTTACAGTTTCAACAATAATAGGCCGATTTAGGGCAGAGAGGAAGAATTACGAGAGAAAACCTTGTAAGAGTAGAAGACACGGAGAGATAGTAATAACCAGGCTGAAAAGTATTCAAGCTGTAGAGAGGGAATTAGTATCACTTGATAGAGCTTGAGAGAGATAGAGAGATGAGTCAAAGTTTGAAAGAGATGATAAAAATTAAAAAAAACTCTCAAACAGAGAGAGACATAGAAAGAGAGATAGAAAGAGAGGGAGAGAGAGGGATGAAGAGAAAGAAAATTCTAAAAATAGAAATAAATGGGTGAAAATTCGTGAATGAATCACAAAAACTATCAAAGTTCTGTCCAATAATCTTAAAATATGAAAATTCCGATCAAAATGAAACTTTTTTTGGACGCCAGCACTGGTAAGGCTCGAAAACCGAATGTCAACTGTGATTATGCAAGTTCCACTGATCATGAGCTTAACAAATAGTTAGTAAAGCTTCTAACTAGTTGAAGTATGTTCAAAATCTTTTGTTTTCAAAACTTATTTACAAATGATATAAGCACTAGTAATGGATTTGACTGTTTTTCGAAATCGGAGACTTATGACATGACAAGCAGGGGAGTCAAGGCGATGAATGTAAAGCTTTACAATTGGAAAAAGCTGAATGTATGATAAGTTGAAGACAAACGACATGAAAATCAGATTGATGAGTTGTAAGCTTTCAGATTTGAATAGAAAGAGAGAGACACACACACACACACACACACACATAACATTCAAAACATATGGTTTAATAAAATAGAAAGAAAGAAGAAACAAAAAGTTTGCAAAGGGAGAAAAGAAGAGGATGAACTGATGCCGATATGTGTTGTGTGTCTATGTCTAGTTGAATGAATACAGCTACATCCCATATATGGTATGTTCAAGGATCAACGGCGAGACTGCCAACTTCATTATAGGTATTGGTGTCAAGTGTTAAGATGAAAACAAAAAAATAAAATTTTTTCTCACAAATTCCATAAAGACTTGAAGTCATCCTCAGAGTTGACGCTTGTTGTTGGTCAACAAAAGTATTGAAGAAAAAAAAAGGCTGACGTAGTTCAAAATGCTAAAGAGTTTTCCCATACAGTGAATGGAGAGAGGGACAAAAATAAGATGAGAGAAAGCTAATAAGATATCTCTATACTATATATATGAAGAGAGATATTGAAAGACAGAGAGGGAAATATGGAGAAGCAGAGATGAAGGAAGAGGAAGAAAGAGAAAAAGATAATATTGTCTGAATATATGTCTTTCCAAGACCCTTTTCCCTTTAGAGTCCAGCATTTGCATAATTCACATCGACAACTAGCACACCATCCTCACCCACCATCAAGTAGTCCGAGTTACACTTGGGAGGGTAGAGAGATGGAACAACGAAAGTATATGCAATTGTGAGAGAGAGATGCAAGAATAGAGAGAGAGGGAGAGCTGGAGGAAAAGAGTGAGAGAGAGAGAGAAATAAGTTTATTCCGGAAGTGTTGAGGGTTTCAAGTGAAAACGAGGAATATGTTTGAAGGCGTAAGAACAGCATTTAAGAGATTCTTTATGGCTTTCAACTCTATCAATCAATCTTTCATAAGAGCTTCTTCTACGTTTTTCATCAAAAAAAAAGAAAAAAAGAATTACAATTCCGAAATTATTCATCATTTCATTCCAATTTCGTAAAAAAAAAAAGAAAAAAAAAAGAATAAACGACTAAAACTTGGAAAACAAAAAAACAACCGCTCTGAGAGGCGCATTTTAATGTATATGACGTGTTTTTCTTCTTCACGTGGAAACGTGAGCTGCTCAAGTAAGAGAATATGCTAATGATGACCAACATTTTGTGTGTTGTTTGTTGTCTTTCATAAAATATTCTCAAATAAATGCTTGATTGAAATCATTTTTTTTATATTCAGCATTTGAATGATTTTAAAGAGTTTTCCGGCCTTATTGACAAACATGAAGTCCCGCTGAGCTCGCACGACCAACATCTCTGAATGTAAGCGCTCAATAAGAAGTTGGCGCAACCCTGGCTGACGACGTCAAGCAGATGAACCGAAAAGTTTTTGGCATTGCCATTTCCAGTACCACCACGACTACGGCCACGGCCACAGCCACCACCACCATCACCACCACCACAACCACTACCACTACCAACTGCAGAAGCAGATGCCGTTGTAATAGTTGTTGTGTGGAGCATAGCAAAAGCAAAATCGGCCTTAAGGAAGCGAAAGGAAAAAAATGGAAGGGAAAAAATGGAAACTTAATTGCATGTTAGATGGATTTTAAACAGTATTTGTATTCAATGTAATTTTCAAAGAAAGAGTGAAGACTGAGACATCCGGGGATGATATCATCTACGTCATTCTGTCCATTTGCCAACATGAAAATGTGGTTGACAAGCGTTCGAAAGTTCAAATTGGATCAGGTGAAGGGAAAAGCTTATCAAACTGACACAACACATCAAAAACTAAGGAAAGTGAATGAATTTCTGAATCAGAAGCTTTGACATTTGAGAACATCATTCTCAATTTCCTCTAAAAAATCTTTTTCTTCAACTACTTTGAAACGTAAACATCAAACTAAAAATAAATACTTTTTGAAGTCCAAAGAGAGATATGAGAAACGTAAACGGTATAGTATTGCATAGAGAACGATAAGCTATCAATGACGTGAAGCAATGAAGATCCAACAGCCAAAGAGAGAATTCAGATGAGAAATGACCTGTCCATCACAAATAACGTCATACAACAATTTTATTTGTATTGAAATTTTATTAAATGTAATAATTAAATTTCGTTCAGAAGTTAAGATTACCAATTGCGGAAGAGTTTACTTAATATCTTTGGTAAAGTTAAAATGAGAACGAGAGTTCATGCAAATGACAGAGAAACAGTAAGAGAGATAGAAAGAGAGAGAGAGAGAGAGGGAGATAGAGAAAAGAGGATGGGAAAAAAGGAAGATAAGCGCTAGACTTTAGATTTTGAGTTTCAAATGGCCAAGTGGACAGACGGCGCATCGTAAGTCGTTGTCAGAGGAAGAAGAATTGACGGAACTTCAGACAATTAGGTTTGTAAGACAACAAAAAAGGAAAAAAATGGAAAAGCTGAGAAAAGTTTCGTAAATGAAGTAACAAGTCGACTAAAATGTCAAAAACTGATTGAGAGCTGTTTGATGTGTTATACCATCGGTCTTTCCTCCCATTTTTTAAAAATTCTCCATTTATAGAGAGATATAGAGAGAGGGAGGGCTGAAGAGAGAGAGAGAGAGAGAACCAAGGAATAGAAAAGGAAAAATGGATGTAAGCACATTGTAGATATTGCAACAAGCATTTTGTGGCCATTGGCCATCAAGGGCAAAGGGGAATCTACCCGCAACTTTAGACATGGCCCATTTAACATCAGCTTGATCGAGATGACAAAGGATTCTGGAGTAGTAAAGAGCGGAGAAATGAAAACATTCCGGGAAAATTTAAAATTTTTGAGAAGACGAATCAATTTAAGAATGAAAAGAGAAACAACATGATCAATTCGGCAACGAATGAATGCAACTGACTAATACAAAACGAGAAAAAAAAATAATTTGAAGCATATTTTCAGGATGAAAATGAAAAACATAGAAAATAGTTTTACATTAGTCGAAAACAAAGATGGCATCGAACACAAAGTCAAAAGGATTCGGGTCACTTTCTGGAGCCGGAGCTTGAATCAATTTAGAAAAAGTCCAAAATGCTGAAAGAATAGATGATAAACGAGAGAAACGCAGATGAAGCTGAGATGAAGAAATCTGATGGATAAACTAGCGAGATCTAATGGCTCTGTATGCTTATACGGCCTTTGTGGGGTTCCTTCTAACTGAAATAGCCATGTGTATGGCGTGTACAGAGAGAGTGAGATAGATAGAGGGAGAGAGAGAGGGAAAGCCTAAAGCACGCTTGGAATTGTAAGAGTAAGAATAATGCGGAGAGACTATGAAAACGTAAGATGCTAAGAAGGAATATATGAGAGATAAAGACGAATGAAGAGGCATCAGATGCCGTTGCCGGAGGCGAGAGTTTGCCTCGCAGCTGCTACTGCTTATCGGGTTCTTGCTGCTGGAAAAGTACTGGCTCAACTTGGCAAGAAAGCCAACACCCAAATTATTCATAGGAAATAAACATAAATAAAGGAAATTAATTATTAATATCAAGCTATTTCATTTTCTCATCTATAGCATTGAACTTAAATCTCAAATGGAATGAGGCAGATGCATTCGTGGCACATAACGAGAATCACGTTGTAAGTGTGTGTTACTTATCCAATTTCGGCAAAACTAACGAGCTTCGTCTTCGTTTTTCAAAATAAAAAAGGAAGCCCAAGACGAAGAAGTAGGGTGTGGTTGACTGGAAAAAGAGAGTAGGTGACGAGGTGGCAGAGAGGGATTGTATAGAGAGATAGAGAAAGAGAGAGAGAGATATAGAGAGAGAGTAGTAGTAGTATGCCGTAACAGCTAAACAAGGATCAAGGCAAAGAAAATAAAAAGAAAAAAAAGGGTTCTTTCAGTTATAAATATAAATAAATATAAAAATACATGTGAGAAAATAGATTGAAGACAGTCTGAGATAGAGAGATAGAGAGAGAGAGGGAGAAGCATAGAGAGAGGGAGAGAGGGGAAAAAATGATTTAAAGACCACCAAAATACGAAGTAAAAAAATTTATTTTAACATCGTCAAAGCAGCGCCATGTTTACTACTGCAGCTATAATGGGTAATACATGTGATAACTATATATGTATATATCTATACTATATACATTATAATATATATATATCTAATAGAACATATAAAGAATCTTTTTTTTCTCACATGAATCATCCATCTATTGTTCTTTTTGGTTGCCCAAAAATTATTCTGCAATAAGCACTGAATTATCTTTCGGCTCTGAACCCCATATCGTCTATGCTTCAATTACGTAGAGTGCACCTGCCGATCTCATTTGAAATTTCCTTCAAAGATCGAGCTCTGTCATACATTCTTGGCACAATAAGAGCGCATTGCTTACACACATCACACACACACACACACACACACACACACACACACACATACAAACATCATGATCTATTTCATTTTTGATTAGATGCGCATGCGGAGAGCGGTTGTGCACATGTGCATGCTTGTGTGTGTGTATCAACGTATCAACGTCATCTTCAATAGATTAGCAGATACATGCGATCAATTTGCATTTTCTTGAATCAAACAAGCAGAAAGAAAAGAAAAAAAGGTTTTCTTCTTGTTTATTCCATTCGAATATATAAATATATGAATGAAAATGCGCATTTTTCACAAGGCCTGGATTACGTGAAAAGCCATAAAAAGCTCAAAAACATTTGAAATAAAAAGTTTTTTTTCCTTTCTTTAATGTCTTTGAACGCCTATTTGTCTATATGAGGGTGAGCGGGGGGAGAGAGGAGGGATATGATTTGAATATTGGAAGGTAAAAGAGGCTTATATCAAATAGATTAAATGGATCAGATTGTTCCTTTCCTCCCTCGCCATTCTTGCTTCCTATTACAGCTTTCTCTTCCTTTATCTCTCTTTCTCTCATTCACACATGGCTTTAATTCTTTACAATTCTTTTTTTCTCTCTTACACTCTCTATGTATGTGTCGATCTCTCTCTCTTTATATTATCTGAGCCACCCTCTTTCCGGTTGTCACCTTCTAACTATTATTAACAATTCATAAACATTAACTAAAAGAGATGATATATGGTTAATCTAACAAATGATGTCAAAGATGTGAGGAACAAGGAAGACAACCCTCTCAAACGGGTTATTCATTACTAAAGAGAATTATAAAGAGAAAGGTAAAGAGGTAAAGAGAGAGAGAGGTAAAAGGAAAAAACATCTTTTTTTCCTCAATGATGCCCAAATTATGTGAATATTTTAAAAACAATAACCATTTTTGCATTAAACGAGCCGATAATCTACATGTAATCTGGCAAAACATACAAAAACCGTGGATTGTAAAAGAAGAATTTCCAAGCAAACTGATGGCTCCATAGACTTCCATCATGCCAATTTCCATTTTAAAAGAAAAAAAAAAGATTTTTTGTTTCCAAAAAAAAAAAAATAAATGAAACAACGAATGTTGGAGAAAGTAGCGACGAATTGCTTCTGTTCTCAGCTTCTACTATCTTCTGCTTCTTTTTCCTCTTCTTCTTCTTCTTCTTCTTTTGCTACTTCTTTTTCAGATTTCAGCTTCACAGATAAGCAATCAAGATTAGAACAGATAGAGGCAAAGTTCAATAATTACATATGGATTTTACAAATGAAAACGTTGTTGGTTGATGCAACTCTAGCTAGGAGAAAGCTTGTTGATTGAGCATTTACTAACATCGCCTCAATTCGTTTTCGAGCATTTTGGAAACATTTTCTTCTTCTTCTTCTTCATCTTCATCGTTTTCTTCGGCATCTTCTTCTTCCTCGTTTGTGCGTAAAAAGAATTCAGTGTCCTTTATATCTATTTGTGTGTTTATAACAGAACAATTGTCTTGTGTGCCTGAATTCAGGCAATCAGTTTGACGTCTCCTGAGGAAAGATTCCGACAATGTTTTGTTGTCTTCAAACATGAAACTCCTTATTCTACTTCCAAGCTTCATGTATACAATAAACATCTTCAACACTCTTCTGCTAGCTGTGATGGATGGAAATAATAAAAAATGAAGGCACCAATTCTTAATCTGATTAGAAGAGGCACAAATTCAGATCTTGCTTACTTCAATTTCCAATTTCGAGTAAGCCTCGACATTGGCCAAATTTGCCAAATAAGTTTATGGATGGACATCAAATCAACAGCCATTGACTTTGGATGTTTCTGAGAAATCAGAAGCCGAAAAAAAAATGAAAAACTCTCAAACATCAAATAAGGCCTTCATTATGAAGATGAGAGCGAGAATGAGAAGAGTGCGAGTGAGAGTGAGAGAGAGGGATATCCTTACTGTCCCCTTGTCATGACGTGAAGCTCAGGCTTGAGGAAGTTGGAAGAAAGAAAGAATATGAAGAGATAAGCAAACCGATGAAATATTTGTGTGAAAGAAAAAAAACGAAAGAGTCAGATAAAGCTGAAGCTTAACTATCACAAAAATATATAAAAGATCATTATGAGAGAGGAGGTATGAGAGAGAAAAAAAAAGAAAAAATACTGAGATAAGATACGTGAGTAACCTTTTAGTCTGGGCGATCATACAAAACAACTGCTGTTACATTGCTTTTCGAAACAAGAAAATTGATAAGACATCTTCTCCATTTCATTTCTGACTTACTTCAACTGATTATTCTATCCGACAAATTGAAATCTCGTCTGCCATCAGCAGCCTGTTGCAGCTGCTGCTTCTTCGCAGTCAGTGTGTTAGTGAGTTTTGAGCACATCACCTTGAACATCTTGTTCTCCCTCTACTCTTCTCTCTCTCTCTCTGTTCCATCGCCTGTTTTTACTATCAAAACTCTTGCTAAGCACTCTCTCATCTTTATTGTTCTTCACTTATTTTTTTTTCATTCACCCAGCTATCAGTTTGTTTCCATTTCTTGTTTCCTGTTTTTCACAATATTTTCGTGAAAAATTTTTCAGTTGAAATATAATAAATTTCTGAATCGTTGCCAGGTTGAAGAAGATGAGTTGAGGCAAAACAAGTTACAAGCTGACCATCATAATCAGCTCATTTATGCATCCTTATAACTCATTCTCATATATGCAAATGGAATATACTATACTATAGATGAATGCTTATCAGCTATCATTAACCAAAATAAATATTAAGAAGGAATGTGCAGAGTGGAAACCTTAACTCAGAATTTAACTGGCAAATACAGGCATGCATACACAAGCTAGCTAGTATCTAGCTACTGCAACATATATACATTGATGATACGTACATACATAGACACATACAGATATAAGAAGCAATCACATCAAACAGTTTCTGATAAATCAATCACATCACGAAAACTAACCATGAAGATCTTTGGATGCTTGCTGTCGTAAATGACGCGTTGATGATGATTCATGTAATCCACCATTACCAATTACGGTACTTCCATGATCTGCACGATGACGTGAGCCAGAATTCTGAGGAGTTGTGGGCGCGTTGCCCATTGTCAAATTATCTTCTTATGTTTTGCCACAAATAGATGAAAACAATGAGATGTTTGAGCAGAAAAAAACTGCAAAATCGGTAGAAGATGGAGAGGAATAAGCTGAAGACAGAAGAAGACAGAAGAAGACAGAAACAGAAAAAAAAATAAAAATAAGGAGATATGATAATGAGTTGTAAGCTGATGATGAATCATGTAAGGAGAATAATCGAAATGCGCTAAGACTACAAGTGTTTATATGAATTTCATGTAGTAAGAGATAGAACCGTTTAATGATTTTGATTTCACACGAAGATCGTAACGTGATTGTTCGATCAGTTCTCAGAATAGAATCAAGGAACACGTCAGTTGTTCTCTGGCAATGTCGGCTTACTCAAGACATAAAAATAGCCGATAAATCCATGATTCGCAAAGAGACAGCCTCACAAGCACAACAATCAGTTTGATCATTCAAATTATAATAAATGCTTCATCTAATGAAGGATATAGGTGTATGATGTGTATGCGTGTGTCAGATCATAAAACGGTACATTAAAAATCATTGATAATCATCTCTACGGCAACTCATTGAACTCGAAGGTGATGCGTAGGATTTGAAAAGAAAAAATCAAAAATAGCCTGATGGTGTGGTGAATGAGAGATCTCATTTCTAATTATTGAATTAGATAGAAATAGAGAAGAAAAGAGATGTCGTGGGTGGCCAACTCAACAAGTGCTGTGAAGCTGATAAAGTAAAAAGAGAAGAAGCAATGTAGGAAATGAAATGAGACAATGAGCTTTTAAAAAACTTGCCACAAAAATTTGAGAGAGCTCAACGAAAATTAAGAGCTTCTCGGCCGTTTTCTCAATATCTCTTTTCAGCTGCTTCTACTTCCTACTAGATACCAGTTACGCAAGATATATGTTACAGAGGCGTGAAATAAAAAAAATGCAAAGGACAAGCTTAAAAATCAAAATCATATCACAGCATAACGTTGATGAAGACTGACTACATCTTCAAACGGCTACCTATCTCTAATTCTTTGTACCTCTCTATCTTTCTTATAATATTTGTTGTTTCGTAGGATAGCATAAGTTGGATAGATATGATGGCAAGCTCACACACACGAAAGAGAAAGTTGATTTCAAAAAAATATTTCGCAAAAAAAAAATTGCTTTTGATCATCATTCTCATCTTCTTCTTCACACTAGAATACTGTATATGGTTAGCGAAGATGGGTAAATGAACGAAACCATGCTACATTCATAACGTATGAAAATAAAATGGATGAAAGCTAAACTTCTTGTCAGTTTCAAGATTTCAAATGATAATTGAATGAAATGATGCTGTTCAAGCCAATAAACTTATTCTCAAAAATGAAAAACATACATTGAATATCTCAAATAATCAAGGAGTATTAAGCTACGATCTTCTACTAATTGTATGTTGAAAGAGAGGAAGATAAAGTCAGAGAGAGAGGCAAAGAGAGAGAGGGAGAGAGAGAAATGCTTGAAGGAGGTTTGAAGAACGAATATGGCTTGCATGATGGCATATCATAAAAAGCGTTCTTTCACTTCCATCAAGCTAGAACCTTCTTTGAACTAACCAACAACAGTCAAAAGATTATCTTCAACTATCATTTCAACTTCTCTGAATAGACAGTATAGCACAAGCTACTAAGCTTACAATAAAAGCCCAGTTTGAATGAAAAAAAAATAAATCTCTAAGAATTAAAATGAAAAAGCGCCAAAACTATTTTTCTTCCGAACGTCAGTATCTAGGCAACTTAATTTAAGCAATAAAAGCAGTTTGATAAATATATAAAAACAATATGATTGTTTCACGAATAAGCAAAAAAGGAGAGTATAAACGAGAAAGAGAGAGAGAGAGAGGGAGAGAGAGAGAGAGAGAGAGAAAGTGAAAGAGAGAGAGAGAGAAAAAGAAGAAAATGAATATGGTATATGTAAATCAACTGAATAAATAGTTTCAAAGCATTAGTCCTTATATGATACATGTGTTTAGCATGTAGTGTAATCTCAAAGTAATCATAGTACACTCACACATCCCAAGTCTATAGTTTACAAGTAATATATAAGATTCAAATAATCAACTAATACAATAAGTCCAGTTATAAATATAATATTAAAAACTATAAATGGAAACAAACCTTCAATTCAACATATCATGTTAGACTCATGCATTCATGCAAAACCAATGAGGTTAATATAGCTTTTTCTATTTTTAGTCTCAAACTCATTTCCAGCTTCTGTCGAATCTCTTCTACTCAGGACAAAATTCGATTGTACAGCTTATTCAAGAATACATCACATGTATTTTGTTCCATTTTCAGGAAGATTTTTTCTTTTTTTGATTCTCTCATTCATCTACATCATGATCAGCATCATCTTTCGCCCATTCGCTCACTCATTCACTCACTCGATCGCTCGATCGCTCGCTCGTCCGCTTCGTTTCGTTTTTTGAAACCACTCTCAATGTTTTGAAAATGGAAAATAAACTAACCGTAAAATAAATATTGATCATTATTATTAATTCCATTATCATTTGCAGAAACTTCATGGCTTGGATATGAGTGACGAAAAAATGAAAGAAGGTGAATGGGTACAGATGCAACTCCAAAGACAGCCGCATAGGCGTTCCAATAACCCTGGAAATATTATATTAACAATTAATATTTAATTACTAGTTATGATATTTAGATCATATGAAGGAAAATTAAAGCTTCAATAGAACAACTTGCCGGTTAAATATGGCATCGAACGATAGCTCGTATGAGATATTCGAGATGTACTAGGAGGAAACTTCACATTAAACTTTACATGATGCTCAGAGCAACATTTCATGTCTACGTTCACGTTTAAGTTCACATGGAGGTTCACGCGGAGTTTCACGTGAAAAGCCACGCACACGCTACTCGAAATTGTACTTGATGATCTACGTGAAGTTGCACTTTGAATATGATGCTTCACGTGGGTTTCCACGTGTGTTCACGGGTGTTTCTTTCCACAACGCACTTTTAAGTTAAGGATCATAAAGAGCGGTTGTTTTTATTTTCAAACGAGAACCCACAGATGCAGCAAATCCACGCTCAATTTTTTTTTCAACGTCTAGCCTTATACAAACACAAACTGTACACTTTTAAGCTCATTCAACGGTGAAAAAAAATTTATAAAACTCATTGAAAGCAGTACCTGCCATTGAGTTGGTGTCAAATTTGAAGCTAACAAGCAAAGCCATTGCTCCCATGATGAAACGAGCGCATCAGCAGGAAGCAATCCAACATTGAAGAGGTGTGATGGTGATGATAATAGCATTTCCTGAAATTCTGATTTTATAACTCATACTATTTATAGTCTAATTGAGTGTAGAAACAGGATTCTTGTGCTTTTCTCTAAGAGGGACTTTTCATTCTATAAATATCTTCTCCTCGGCCTAGATATTAGCGACTACTGGCATCCTTTTTAAATAGACAATCTATTTCAAGCATAGCATCTTACAGTCTCATACAGTGATTCTTTTATAATTACAATCAGATATGAAATTCATACTGTAACTGACAAGTAGAAGCTATTTCTTTTTTTGGAAATTCCACTTGCTATAGGATCAGCTGTTAAAGTATGTTAAAATGAATAGTATGCTGGGTAATAAGGGGGGGGGGGATAGTGAGCAAACAAATGAATATATTGATCGAGGTTATTGGTTTGATCATTAGCATCATCATCAACAAATATTATTCACACTTTCTTAGAAATTAATTGAATATAATGAAATCATACCTGTAGTATAGGATCAAAGCTTTGATTTGGATTAACATATGGTTGGAATGCTGTTCTAGGCGTTGCGTCCATGTCTTCTGATCCAGCAGAAGTGGAAGGCTTATCCACAAACTCTTCATCAGAGCGAGGACATTCATCATAAGCATAGATTTTGTTTAAGGAAGATAGTGAAGATATTGTTGTGGCAGTACCAGTGAGGTTGCAATCTGTATAATTCATTCTATGTGATACAGCACATGAAGATAATGTATGAAACCTGAGCGTGATTCTTCAAGAGAGGACATCACCACATCTTCAGTTTCAACCGTTCTGATAGGGATGGACATGATGACGTTCGTCACTCAAACGAAAAGGTAAATAACCGTAGATGCACTATTCTTTCCAGTAAGTAGAAGAGGATCGATCTGAATGAAAGATGAATCAGTTAATAAAACAACTCTCAGAAATCTTCGAATACATTAGACTGAACTTCTTCGATTCAAGTGAGTCATGAGGAAAGACTTAATAGATTCGAAAAAAAAGACTTGCAAAACTTATCAGAAAAGATGAAATACATAACTAGAAGACAACAATCATGCACAATATACTATCATTTGAATATTCTAAACAGCGTTAACTCTTATGAGACATTAAAATGAGTTTGAGAGAAAAAAAAGTAAAAGAAACGAGAAGCAGGCACTAGTTGGTGGGGACAGGCGGGGATAGGCACAGCAAACAGAGAGACTGTATATGAGATAGTTCAGAATTAGAAGAGAATGTTAGACGAACAAAGACAGTTTTGTGGCAATACAAACTTGTGTGTCAACGGTTTGTACTGATGAGAATGAGAGACAGAAGAGGCGAAATGGGAGAGAGGCGTAAGGTTTGGAAAGGATTCAGAAGATGTCGGTACAGAGGCAGTTTTGGCTTACATTCATTATTCTTCAAACAAGAGTTCAGTCAGCTCTCCGATCCTTTCGAAGTCGGGTCTGTTTGAAACCAGAATTGAAGATCATCATCATCATTACAATTCTCCTCCGTTTACTCTAACTCTTTCGTAATCCAGAACTTTTTCATTCACCTGAAATGTCCATATATTCGTGTAAGATAGCCAAATATGAGAATGATACCCGGAAGTTTCTTTTTTTCCCTCAATGTTTCATAGTAACCAAGTCAAGTTTGAGCATGTTATTGTCCGATCCACAACTACTCGTTCGTCTCTTATTTACTTTTCTACCAACCCTATCCTTTACCAACACCTTGCCAATCATTTTTTTCCAAAGGATGCGACCCAACGAGCTATACCTGGAAAGCAATGAAAAAACATTATCCAAACATGTATGTCATACAAATATTATGTGCAGTTAAGAGTACTCATACTATTCGCTATATGCCTATATTAAGAGAAACGAACAATCCAGATACATTCTTTATTTAACTAGAACATAATTTTTAAAATGCGCGAAACAAAGATCACAAGGCACTAAATTGAAATCAATAGGTCAAACTTCATTTGACACTTCCATTATGATTACTAAATCTAACATTGTTGTTGTTGTTATTATTGTTGTTGCAATTGTTGATGTTGTTGTTGTTATTGTTGTTGTTGTTGTGGATATTGTTTGATATACCATTCAGAGGTGAAACACCTCGAGGGCATCCCATGAATTGTTGCAAAGGACGTTGTGTTAGTTCGTTAAGATACTCGGCATAACTGAAATACCAATGTGAATTCTTTAAATAGTTTTGGAGCTCCACCTGGTAGTCCTACGCCGGCAGAATGATCTGGTATAAACACTCCAGAAGACCAGAAGACTAACGACACAACAAACAATAAATATTATGAATATCAAAGGTGTGTAAGAGGAGGTAGCCAATCGAACGACAAGATCATGAGCTGCAAGATGTTAATTTAGGTGATAAGTGAAATTGTATATCTTACCAACGTGACAGTTCGTCTCATCTCGTCCATAAGGACAGTTATTACGCTGATTACAAGCTAAAGCTTCGGGTACACAGTTTTCATCACCGCAACTGAGCATAGAATGAGCAGAGCAATTTTTATCTTAAAATGGAATAATATTTGTATGAAACTAAAAAAAATATTTCACATCTATAATAGGCAGAGTACATTCCACTGAAAAAAGTACTATTGAGATAAGAAGATGAAGAGAGAAACACTCGAATGTACATTTGATGATGAGAAGTGAAAACAGTTGAAGCTGATAAACCGCAGAATCTTAAAATATTAAGAATGAACAGTAAAAGGTTGAACTTTACATACTTGCGAATTGGCTGATTAGATTTCTCCCCCGAATAGATTTCGATGAAGTTCTGGCTGCATTGATTGGGATATTTTAAGATAAACTCGTTGATATAGAAAACAATATGATATCGGGGTTCAACTTGAATTCTCCAAACGCAATCTAGTGAGCTGCTTGGATCCTAAACAGAAATGTGTAAGAAAAGTAGTTCATAATGCTTTTCTAACAATTGAATCAGAAAGAGAACGTATATCAACAGTTCCATCAAGTCCTCCCAGCTTGTCAAAATGACATTCTGAACTTATAAAGTTATTTATAAATTAATTATATTTTACCATATTGTTTAGACAAATGCTGACTCTTTGATCGAACTAATTCTAAACTCGCATGAAATCCCCGATATTGCAACTGATCATCAGAGCGAAATCTTACCCATAAATATCCTAAAGATTTCAAATAAAACTAAAATGAGCATTCTTTCTTACCAGATTTGGCTAATATATTGTCTGTTGGTATTTGCATACCACAAAAACGTCCTAGCAATGGGGAAAACCCATATCTCCCATCTCGAAACTCCTGAAGTTTTGTAAACAGATGAAATTTAATTGAAAACTAACTAAGAAATCATTCGGACAATCCGATGTGACGTCATGTACATTTCGTGAGCCATCATATGACGATTCAACCTGAAATATGTAAACATGATGTAGTTAAACCGTAAGAGTCTTACCTGGAAGAATTCTCTAAATACAACGCGCATGTCATAACCAGGGGATGTGAGACGTATTGTTCGGACGCAGTCCTGATTAGGTGGATAAACATCTGAATAATATACTTTATATATCTTTGTTTACAAGTAACTGACTGGGATACTTTGGACTGGCGAATGAATCGCGAGGGAGTCCTATACCAAGGAAAGCAGCACATTTATCAGAACTCCACACCCGAACTACTACTACTCCTAAAATTGTGAATATTGCAACTTTTTCATTACAATGTATTTAAAGTATCATTTACTATTTCATGATAACCAACTGTTGGATAGATGCTCTTACAAACTTGTTATCCATTATTGAGTTATAAACCAGAACATATGATAAAGACTTTTCTCATGTTTTTCGCATACTGCACAAGCTTTACTTTGAGAAAACATTTTTGAGGCTCACAACGATGTTCAACCAAAAATAAAGATATAATAAAGAATAACATGAAATATATAGCAACTCTATCATGAAACAGCTGTAAGCGAAGAATGCAACCGGTTAACGCGACATCGAATTTTAAAATGAACCGTAAATTGCAACCGTTTGAAATAAAAGAACTTCCGCCTGCAGCAGACGAAAAACTTACCCAATAGTGCGGTGAGCAGCTCCGTTCGCATGTGCAAGAGAAGCGTTTTATCATGGAGACTAAACTAACTAAGGCATTCCATTTAAATTAGAAATAGTCAATCTGAATTGGAAAGCTAGCAAATATGTCATGTAAAAATAAGGAACTTGAAATGAAAAATTATAAAATCTTTTATATAATCGGGAAACATACAAAATGAAAACGAATAAGAATGAAGTCTCGTGTGTTTCTTTAACATCTTTTGCTGCGTGTGCGCTTCCAATAAAGAGAGTGTGTATTTGCGTATGTGGATATGAAATTGGGCGAAAATGAGATTATCAGAAGATGTGCCCAGCGGGTTTCCGCAATTTTTATTCAGCGGTACTTCATACATAGTAAGTAACAAGAAAAGTCGTGAAAATATTATGAAAACGAAGAGAGTGCTGACAAGGGAAGAAAAAAGAACAGATTGTAAAAAGAGCGGAAGATGATATGCATATGAACAACAGAGCTGAGAAAGTCATGCTTTTCTAAATTCCTTCCAGCCTCCCACACCAACTAATTGGAGTTGAATTGTTAAAAGGCTCAGAAATATGGCCATTATAAAAGCTACCAGATTTGAACTACCCAATAATCACATTGCAAACTTTTTTTTCGAAACTTGAAGCATGTTAACAAGCTTCAATTTAGCCATAAATTAGTTCTATGCTTCATTCGCCTAAAATGAATGGTCGGAATTCAACTCATTTTCATCCAAATACTACTAGTTTTTTCGGAATATTTCTATCCCAATGGGTATACACAACCCGACTAGAAAGATTTAGATTTAAACTCAAAAAAGGATTGCATCAAAAAAAACTATCTGAAGTGAAACATTCGAGATCAAGGCTGTGAAAAAAAAAAGCTAAAGAATTTGTTTTCAAAGAAAATGAAGTCCGGAGTAACTCAAAGTGTTAACGGGCGAATGCTCAAATGCAGAACGCGCGGACGTCTTTGGTGAAAAGAAAGGACATGAAAGACAATACTGGAAATCAGTGACTTGGAAAATGTGCAGATTATGAAAGTATTTTTTCGTTAAAGACATTTGAAACAGCAACAGAACGATAGTCGACGTCATATGTGCGGAGATCCTAAATTAGTTCCGTTCCAATTTTAGTTCAGGACATACATATATCAAACCGAAGGGTCAACAATTTTATTATAACTGAAACAATTGATTACGAACGCTCTTGTCTAGAGCACATATAGCATATAACTTCCAAACTGTTAACTAAGATTCAAAAGAAAAGGAGTTCATGATTTGGATTTGCCTGGGACCGGAAAACCGTAAAGATAATTCAGTATAGTAAAGCTCAACAGAATGATTAGGAGAGTGTTTGAACTGAATAAGGAATTAGATAACTGGTTAAGTGAAGGCATGCGTGAATTTGAAAACTGCGAAATTATCAACATAGGTTGCAGGATGAACACATTAAATCAAAGTGACAGGAACAAGAAGACTAGAAAACATAACAGTTAAGTAACGAGTTCAGTTTACGGTTGTTAATCCTCCAACCAAAGGCCCTGCCAACGTCGATGTTCCAAGTAAAGATTCCTCATGACTGTGGTCATGATCGTGACTGTCTATTAAGCGAAGAAGCCCAATAAGACCAAAGCCCAATATCATTACGACCAGCTTCAATAAATTTGGATGCTCATTATCTCTTTCGTGGAGTAGAACCTAAAAAACGTGATAATGAGCAAAAGTTTCTGAACCACTTGTAAATACCTCGAAGAAGGTGACGTACAAGAATGTACCAACAGCTAAACCTTGTAAAATGGTAATTGTAAGATCTTTTCCAAAACTAGCTTCCGTAGCGGATTGTAAGACCATGCCAATAAGAGCTCCAAGAGGACTCATCAGAGCTAAAGTCAGCATGGATACAAAGACCTTGAAAAGAATGTATCAGGAGTCTTATTCTCTAATTTACTCACCCATCCAAGCTGGTGAGCATGTGTTCTGCTCAGTTGCAAGCCAACAGAGAAGGCAACAATTAACTTATGAACGAGAAGAGATAAGAACAAAGCAGTAGTTTCGGCTGCATTATTCTAAATTTTAATGTTATTTAGCTGCCAAATAAATTCGTCACTTACTCCTACGCCTAGAGCTACCCCTTCAATGATGGAATGAATGGAGAGAGCAAGAACTAAAGTGACGGAACGAACACCGTGAGAGTGAGCATGAGGTGATGATTTCATTAAAATTGGAGGATCCTCATTAACTAAAAATAGACGAAATAAAACACAATTTCAATCATTATGCGATACCAGTTTCACAATTTGTTTCGCATCTTTCAGGCTCTGCAACGGCTAATGGTTGAAAAACTCTGGAATTTATGTATTTAGTTGGGCACTCATAGAAAATTGAGGATCGAGTAACAAAAGGAAAAGACTTCATGGAGAGGACGGATGAAAAGAGAGACATTCAACGGAACATAGGATTTTAAAACTGAAAATCACCGGTAACCAGCACTATAACTTCGAAAAAATTCATGTTTTGATAGATTGGACGGAATGCTTCCATATGAACGACGTGATATTAGTAATTCAGTAGATCGGGATCTTTTGCTACCCAACAAGATTGTGTCCGTGCTATGATGAAAAGGAACTCACTCGTTTTGCGCAGCACATTCCGGAGTATCACGTCCTGTGTTTTTTTTTACTTGATGAACTGTTAAAGGACAATGTTTCTGACAATGTCCAGCAGCTTCCACATCTTCATCTGAAGAACTTTCTCCGGCTACTTCAACTAGAATAATATTTGATTTCAAAATACTGTTTCAAGTTGTTCCTACCTTGTACTTCCTGGACAGGTTGATTAGGAGCCGGGAATCCACTTGTCATACAACAACCACTTTCATTTAAACCAGTTTGTAATGGAGTACTAAGGGAAAGAAAGAATATATATATAACAAAAAAACAATAAAGTACTGTTCTGAATGTGGATGATGGTTCCCATGACTGTGAGAGTGAGCAAGAGATGGAATAGCTAGAATAACAACCTGAACAAAGTTACGTTTGAAAGACTAATACGCTTTCATACCTCTTCAATGAAAAACAGAAAGAAGAATCCAAAACAACTGAGCAGTTCTGCTAACGGATAATTTACGCGCCAATTATATTTCTGAAATATTAGAAAAGCTATAACTCTTGTGGAATTTCTTTTTTCACCTTATCAAGGTCATCAACGTTCTCTACCAATTCGGGGAATAAATGGAGAAAGCAAGTAGCTAAGAAAACACCTAAAAAAAACTTTCCCTTATCATCAATGAACTTTCTATCAAGTAAACCTCCTGAGAAACAAGTCAACAAACACAAAACAAGAGAAACATGCTTATGTTGCTGAGAAGAAGAAGCGTTGGCTGCACTATGACGAAGATAACGCAGAACCTAATAATTGAACTATTTGATAATATCAAGATTGTAAAATCCTCATAAAAGAAAAGAAACTCACTCTCATCGGTAGAAGCCCTACAAACAAGGTGCCCAAGATCATAACGGCAATAAGGATGAGTTTGAGAACTATCAAATCCATTTTGATATTCTGCAAATTAAAAGGTGAATATAACAGCTGAGAATCGGGAATATTGATCAAAAAAGAAAGTATTGAGATCGGCAACATGAAAGAAAGCTTTTCATATTAAAAATCTGATTATGAATTGAAAGAAAATATTCATAGAACGGAAGAATATCATTTGAGAATATTTGACATTGCCGCCGTATTGTAAACTGAAGGCAATGTTAGAACGTTTCGAAAGAAAACAATATTTAAAGGGAGGATTTCTCCAATATTTTTCTTTCTCTTTCCCTTCAATCTTTACCAATGCTGTAGCTTCGGAAACCTTCAAACTGCTTAACGAATATTGAAACTTAGATTTAATCGGAGCTGCAATGCACAGCTTAATTTTCGCCGCCCCGTTTTTTCGCGTCGAGACCAATACGCAACAATTATTGTTTTAAATTTCCTTATCGCTTGATAAGGAAAACTAACGATATACCATGAAAAGTATCATTTTCCGAAAGAATTAAACCGATTTAGATTAAAATTCTAGGTATTACAGATTTTTCTTGTTTTCGTTAAGCAGTATGGCATTTGATAATGTGAGAGACGAGGTGGCTGTGCATATTCGAAGCATTAAAGATTTTCCTAAGGCGGGGATTAATTTCAGGTAAAGCTCATAAATTCAGAGGTTTGAATTTGAAGGATTATAGAGATGTAATGCCACTTTTTCAACAGCCGAAGCTTGTTGACAAGATGTGTCGAGTTATTGCGGATTACTGTAAAGGCAAAAACATTCAAGCAGTAGCAGGATTAGAGGCCAGAGGTTATAATATTTCTCTACGTTTAACAACAACCACATGATCGATGTAAGGCTTTCTCTTTGGTCCACAAGTTGCTATTCTTCTTGATGTCCCGTTCGTTCCAATACGTAAGAAGGGTAAACTTCCGGGAAAATGTATAAGCGCTAGCTATGTCAAGGAATATGGAGAGGTTATATTTGTGCAAATTGAAAAGAATCCTTTCAATCTTAGGATGTTGTTGAGATTCAAGAGGATGCTGTTAAGCCTGGATGGCGAATTCTTTTGGTCGATGATTTACTAGCTACAGGGGGCACCCTACGGGTATGTTGATCCTTCAAGAGAACTGAACCAATATCCCTATTCACTGTTCAGGCAGCCATTGATCTCATCAAGAAAGCTCATTGTATTGTTGCCGAAGCTTTTGTGTTGGTCGAGTTACAATCTTTGAAAGGAAGAGAAAAAGTTCCGGAAGTTGACATAACTACTTTGATTGCATATCCAACAGAATAATAAATTAATAAAGAAGTTTTAGGAATTTATTGCCTAGCAAATTAAATACACAACATGCGCGTTAAATATACCTGTTATTAGGTGACATCATGGAGTCGGAATAAAACTTGCTTTACTCGTCAGCGATGCTGCGAAGAGACCATAAAAATGACAATATAAAAGGTACAAAATTTCACAAAAACTTAGTTTCAATAAATATGCTTGGAGGTAATGTTGTAAAGACAGCATCACAATATTATTACGAGAAGGCTTGGCAAGATTTTGAGATTTCAAACTCAAAAACAAAAGTGAACTGAAGAGATAACAAGATCCTCATACAAACAATGGTAAGTATTAGAACTACAAAGTATTTACAAACGAAATTTACACCGAGATGTTGAGCTAAAGCCAGAAAGTAGGGTTTCCCTATTATGCAGACAATTGGGTATCCTCACTTTTGATGTCATGTTGATATTTTTGAAGGTCATCAATGAAAGTATCTAACTTAACCATCTCTGCAGTTAGATCTTCCGTTGAGTTCGATGGCTGAAACTGATTTATTACTCGAGCACAAAAAGAAAAATATACTTGAATATCTGATAAACTTGTTGTTGGATGCAGTTCTATTTCATTAGACAAAGGTTTTTTCTCCATCTCAGTGTCAGAAGAGCATGTAGCGTATGGACTGTAGATATTACTGACATTCACTCTAGGTTGCGCCGTTGCTCTTCCAACTGGGAGTTGACGACCCCCTGCAGCTACAACTACAGGTCGACCACTACTTGGTGTGTTCGCCAACTGAGTGAAAGATCTGAAAACGTTTATGAAAACGAGAGTGGAAAAGAGCTATTCACCTTAACGGATTGCCACCTGGCGGTGTCCCTCGTAATGTGCGGTAACCATCAACAATAGGTGGCCCTGATGGAGGTCCTCCTAGAGGCAGCGGTGGAGTTCCAGAGTTTAGTGCGGAAGATGAACCATAAGGTGAATCATTATAATCAAGTTTAGACACATTGGGATGTCTTCCGCTTCCAGTGTAGACTACTTGCGGTGTACGTTGTCGGCCCTCCAAACTATTTGACGATTGATGATAACTCCGAGAAAGAGTTGTTTGACCTGAACAGATTTAGTAATATGCATAAAAAAATAAGTAAAAGGGAAACATGCAAAGCGTGCTAGACAACATACTATCTTCTGTTCCATAACTATGTACTGAAGCAAGCATTGGTTTAGCTCTTCCTATAACAGGCCTTCTTTCTTCTTCGTACGACGAAACGGATTGTCGAACTGGCGTTCGCGAGTTGCGCACCGATACTGATCCATAAGCGGAATCTGGGAGACAACACATTCACGAGCACAATAGGGATTGGGGAATTCACATGTGTTTAGGAATAAACTTGTAAAATTGAAGTGCGGACAGAACCGAAATGCACATGCTTGGTAATAAAAATCAAAAACTAACCTTGTAGTGGTTGGTACCTTGGAGGAGGAGATTCCACAACATCTGGGCCAGTCAGACGCTCAACTAGCCCTGAGCTCATGCCATCTACCATGTAATCAGAAGCTATGAATATCTATATAAAACTTCTTGACAAAGTAAAACTTACGAGCTCCACGTATGTGACTTCCACCAGGATGATTTATCCATAAATCTCCGTTTCCACTAGCGTTTGATCGCTTTCCACCATACCCATTCTTGTTGGAAGAGCATCTAAACAGCGGAGGTTGACGGCTTGCAATTTTTCATACCCTTTATAACAGCATAAGATGAGCGCTATCGATATGATAATAACGAATATTACACCTAACAGGAGTAAAAAGCTTCTGTCGGAAAGAATTTTACTATAATTCCAGTGAGAATCTGATTCTGTCGGAGAGCTAATAATCGACTTCTCCTTATCCAAAGGTGAATACGATTCTATAGGCGAGAAAGGTCCGTAGCCTGTACAAAATTATGATGCTTGGCGGAATGAAGCAACCATGAAACGTACCTTTTTCATTTCTTGCTTGAATTTTAAAGTAATATACTGTCCTGGGTAGCAAGTTGCTTGGATGATAACTAAGCCTATCACCACGCACATAAGTAGTGGTCCAATTTTTATCCGGTGCAGAAACTTTATCAGTGTAAAATATAAGATACTCTGAAGTTCAAACGTTAGGGGATTCGACTGAATGTGGCACAACCTTCTATTTCGCCGTTGGCATATTTAGGTGGTTGCCATGTCAAAGAAACAGATTGTATATCACCGTTTGCCGCGGGTAAAACCGTCAAATCCCTTGGAGCAGATGAAGGTGGGGCAGTGAACGTTCTTAGAAGATAACAAATATTAAAACAGTGATGTTGAATAAGAACCTATCAATCGCAGACATACTCCATTGACTAACACTCCCACTGCTAGCCAGTGCTCGCACAGCAAACTCATACTCAGTGGCAGGCTTAAGCCCGTCGATTATTATGTAAGGTTCAGAAGAGTTTTGAGTTTTCATAACATTGCCATCCGCACTAGAGTCAGATAATGAGATGAGTGAATAAAACGATTCTGTACCTTGTGCTATATCTAACAGTATAGTAAGTGTTGAATGCATTAGGATCAGCTTCGGTCCAAACTACTCTCATAGATGTAGCTGATACAGCCTCGGCTCGGACACCAAGAGGAGTCATGGCCGGGTCAGCATTCTCAGAATCAACTACAGACACACTCTCTTTTTGCAATGTTCTAAACAACTAAACTAAGAAAATATGAGCTTTCAACAACTCACTTAATCGTTTCATAAATGGGGAACCCGACGCCTTGATTATTAGACGCTCTAACTGATATAACATATTCTCTTCCCGGTTTCAGATTTTTTATTTTATATTGCATCACGTTACTTGGTACCATGACAGTGGAACTATCGGGAACTCCATGACCCCATCCGACCTGGAAAACACATGCATGGAAACGAAAAGACTAGCTCAAAACCTGATATTCTCGAACTAAACTGGACTCATCAGATGGAGGTAGCCAAGAAACAATAATATGATCAAGGCCGGCGATAGGGCCTATTTCTCTCGGAGCTCCCAAAACTACTTCTTCTTTATCACGGAGAAGTGTAGTGACATGCAGCCAGTCCGAAAACTCTCCACTTCCATTCTGAAGTCATTACGATGAGGTAAGAATTCGAACAAACTATTACATGATTCACAACTGCCATCCTAACCATATACGGAGTGTCAGGCTCAAGTGAGTTAATGGTGTACTCCCTTTTGTCCGCATCTACAACGTTCACGTTCCCTTTCGTCCCTCTACTTTTGGTTTTGTATTTTATCCTTAAGATAAAAAATCTGATCTTTCTGCAGTTAAATTACTTACTTGTACCCGGTGATGTTACCATTCACTCCCTCAACAGGTTCTTTCCAAGTTACTCGCACACTTGTACTTGAAATAGCTTCAACAGCGATCTGTTTCGGAGGTTCCCGAGGAATATCGGAGAGGGTGCGTACTGAGACCGTGTCACTACTGAGTCCACTACCCTTGTCTCCGTCTGCTTCGACACGGATTAAATATTCCGTGAATTTATCCATTCCGTGAAAAGTGTAAGTAGTTGCAGATGTCTAGAAGAGGTAAAAAATAATAGAACAAAATAACCTCAAAGTCAAACCACTGTCTGAGTTTCTTCTTCATCATCCGGAGGGCTCTTGATGTAAAAGACTTTATACCTAAGAGCAACTGGCCCCACTTGTGGTGGATCCCAACTAACTTCTATGGCTTCCGAGCCTATAGCTTTGGCCTTCAAATTAGTAACTCTTCCTGGGACCGCCTCTGAAAAAAATTTTTTCAGATAAAACTGGCAAGAATATCATACGCTCTTCTCTCGTGGTAACTTTTATATAATCAGATGTTTTTCCTACTCCGGCTTCATTTTCAGCAGCTACTCTGACCAGATAGAGTGTGTCAGGCTGCAGCCCTTTCAGCGTCGCAGATGTAGAAGAGAAGTTCATTACTCTCTCTCTGGAAACACGGTAGCTTATAATCATCCAAGCTCAATTGTGATACCGTTCACTATTTTCTTCTTTGAAAGATACGTGATAACGCATAATTTGACCATTTCTCAATACAGGTGGATCCCACTCTACAGCAATTACTCTGCTACCTAAAAATAATTGTCACATCAAGTTCTATTCCTATATTCAAACCAATAAGAGTCTCTTTCAACCCCAGAGGCGCAGATGCAATGAGTGGTTGCCCAGAAGATGCAGCAACTGCGGTAGCATCTGAAGAGATCAAAACATTAATCTTGTAATGTAACTGGATGAAAAGTAGCACTCTGTTATATTAAAGAAAAGGAACGTTAATTGATCGAAAAAATAGCACGCCAAACATATACTACAAACCAGCTTGGCTATCAGCTCTAATATTTGCTCTTTTCCAATTCATTGTGGAAATAAATGTAGGTCCTATTTCAGTGAACTAGGTAACGTATAAACATTATATCTTCTTACCGGGTGAATCGACTAAAAGCTGCGCGGATGTTTGCTGAAATCCAGCTGAATTCTCCGCACTACACTGATAAACTCCTTGATCTCCTGCCATTACACCTAATATTCTCAACCTAAAAGTGGCGCTTGAGTTTGATCGAGCACCTCAGACTAACTTGTTCGGCTCAATGACGAAGTATCCACTTGGAATAATGGCCTCTCCATTTTTGAACCACGAAATAGAAGGCTTCGGTCTCCCGGAGGAAAGACATTCGAATTCTATATCAGCATTTTCCAAAGCAACTTTCGTGTTCGGATGAGTAGTTATATGAGGAGGAGCTTAAAATATATCTCAGAATTATTTTAAAAACAGAATCTTACAGATAATTTTCAATTCCACCGTCAGATCCTGGTTGTCTACAGAATTGCTAGCGCGACATGTGTAAAAACCAGAGTCGTCAGTTATGACCTTTTCAATCAGAAGCGAACTCATGCCGACCTTCCTAATCCTCTTCCCATCGATAGGCAGCTGACGAGAATCTTTAAGCCTATACAAGGGTGATTTATTCAGTTAGAACCATTAAATGTAATACCATCTAACATCAGGAGATGAGGATGAAGATGCCAGACACTCGAGAACAACATGCTCTCCAACCACTACTGACTGATCTTGAGGTTGAGAGAGAAATGTGATATCAGCTTCAGATTGCTTTCCTACATATGTTTATGAGCACTTCCGGAATATCGTTCTCTTACCTCTAGCCAATGCCAAAAATCCACTCTCACTAGTTCGTCGTTTACCTGACCCTTCAACTATACACTTGTATTCGCCTTCGTGTCGAGGTTGTACAGAACTTATTTCTAAGGAATTCGTAACGGGAAGTATATGATACTCGCCTAAACAATAAATAATATAGATAAAGAGGCATTGCATCTGCTCGATTTTTCATTAGTTTCTCGCAAATCACTCCGAATCAGACATTTATCGGATGTAACGGAAACAACATGACACTACTACACATGTTATCTCACTATTGCATCTACAGATCAATGAGTGCAACGATGTATTTTGCATAGCTAACCCCTCAGGACACAATAAATAATCAACTCTCTAAGTATTAGTCGATATGAAATGTTCAAAAAAAACTGACCTCCTTGCTTTATAATTACTCCGTTGTGGTACCAAGTAACAGAGGGTGCGGGAGAGGTCGACTGCAAAAAGCATTTTCAAAAAAAAATATATTAAAATAATAACCGTGAAACAATGAAAAACCACTGGCTCTCCTCGTACAATAGTTTGATTTGTTGGATTTGATTGAAATCTGTGTATAAAAAAATAATGTAAGTGGAGGAGCTAGTAATATTACCTGGGCAGTTCAGGTAGAACCACTCTGATCTTATCGCCCAGATAAGTCCATTGAGATCCATCTGCTAAGCCAATATGTACTGAACACTGATAGCTGCCTTCATCAGCAGAACCCAAGTGTTCCACAAAAAGAGATCCATTGGAAAGAAGCTGACTGGAATAGAACCATTCAACTCGGCTCAATCGGAACAAAGTACGATGTAACAACAAATAAACACTTATTCATATTTGAATATAACCGAGATTCACTCAAATACTTTGCGAGATCTTCATGCTCCCTTATTGTGACCCTTTCAATGCCCATTCTGACATAAGTAAATGGACTGCATTAAGGCCTTGTTGCCTCCCATTCGCTTCATTAGGAAGATAGGCAAATGTTGGGGAATTCCGATTAATAGGCAGTTGACACTAACGAATCCCCTCATCCAGAATTAATCTCGTCCACTCTCCCATCATTCCTACTAACATCCTAAAATGTCTAACGACACAAAAAAGCCATTACCACATAATTACTTCGCTAACCCTGCGGGGCACCTTCTCCAAAATGGGAATTAAAGTACAAATTGAATAAAGCAATTTCGAAACATTGCTATATGCAAACTAAACAATATAACTTTTCGACATCTCAACTTGGCTATCGCTTCTGGGAAATAATCCTATTGACTCGATGTTATGTAATCCTCTCATGTTGAGAATGAGGGCATGCATCAAGAACAATATTGCGAAACTACTATTCCGGAATAATAATGAATATAAAGTAACTCACAAGTGTCTTTGGTTTGGGCTTATGACAGATCCATCCTTTCTCCATTCTAAGCGGACATGTTTGACGTCTGATTTGTCCAAAGTATACTGACATTCCAAAAGTAATTTTTCATTGCTAGTAATCTTGGAAGGGTATGAGCTAAGCAAATTGAATTTTAAAAAGCGTTCATCTGAAAAAAGAAGTGAGTAAATATCATTTTCCCAACAATTTTCAATTTTAAAACTAATATATTAAACTATCAATGAAAGTCTTAACATTCATTATAATCCTTAAGAAAGCTATTGCGTTAGAGAACCCATAAGAATGATAAATGAGGAAACATATGGCTCTAACACGAATAACGCTCTCTCAATGCTCAATGTAAAGTGGCATTTTGTTGGAAGTAACGGACAATTATTCAACATATGGTTCAGAAATACCGTTATATTATTAATAGCTGATTCTGGAACCCAAGAATCAGCAAAACTGTAAGATCAGACTTTCATATGTTTTCTAGAACCACTGGAGCGTTTCTGACAGCGAATCATGCTGTGTTGATTCAGTTTGTAAACAAGACTCATAAAAAACCAAGTGTGCATATTATGAATGAGATAGTCTATTCATTGATTGCACATCAAGGGCTTATAAATGTAAAATGGGTTCGGCCACAGAACAGATGGTCGGCTGTCCATCCCAAGGATACTCACAAAATCACAATGACCCGTCCTATTGATTACAAAAGCAAAAGAACTACCTACCATTAGCTAGAGATCGTCGGTGATGCCTACGGAAAGAAAAAGATTGTGATATGAAACTAATGAAGAGAAATAGCTCTAGAATATTGAAATGAAAATTGGAAAACGATATTTTTAACCTATCAAGTTTGATATCCGCAAAAACATTCGCATCGCCTTCTAAAGAATTTACCTCATTGCTGGGAGCAAAAATATAATCTGAAAAGTTCTCAATATGGAAACTAGAGGCAAACAGATAAGGAAGCACAACATTAGCAAAGCACGAAAATAAAATGACGATAGTAGTATCTAACATTCGACCTTACAGAAATGATATAAATAAATGTTGATGGAGAACAACCGCCTTTCTCTTCATAAAAATTAGAAATGAACAGGAATAAGTGTCCCTTCATCAATCAATACAAACATGAATTATTCCAAAATAAGATTACAAGATAAAAAGATTTAGCTGAATATTTACATATATAGAATATGTAATTATTAAGCTTGAACGCTAAACGGAATCGTGGTGTTCCGAAATCTGAGAAAGGGGGCGGATCTAGTAAGATTCGCATTTTGGCACACTGCCACGAAGGGCTGGTATGGTTGTGTCGCGTAGCGGTTGCGTCGCGGTTATAAGGCGCGAAGCTATACTTCGTGCTTCGAATTTGCAAATTACGTTTTTCTTTATTTTAATATCGTATTTTATGTTATTCTAATTGAAAGCATGTGTAATTTTTTGATTGTTAACAGTGAGATGGTAATGAAATTAGGATTTTTTTCAGTTATATAAAAATTATAAATTGGATAATATTATTGGTATGACTGAACATCAATCGTCTAGTACCTCTGGTTGGTTAGGAGCTTTGGGTAGAATATTTAGTGGATCAAGTACTGTTTTGTGTTTTGTTTTTACCTTTTGTACATTTTTTTTGAAGGTTCATCACAAAATGAAACAAAAGAAAGAGTAGACAATAATAGCACAACTGAAAAAAATGCTAGAGATAATTCATCAAATTTAAGTGAGTTATATAAAGTTATATTTGTTTTATCTTATTCATTTTCCATTATTAGACGGGTCTCGATCTTTTCAATCCAATACCTCATCAGGAAAAGGATTGCGTTATTTGAATACACCTATTGTTGAGACTAGAACCTCACTAGATATATCACGACCAGCTCCTTTAGCTGACTCATTTTCACAATCAGTATGTTTAACCGATCGAATATTTAAAAACTAATGTATATTCAGCGCAAGCGGATGAATGACGAGTTTCGTGCTCCTGTAGAGACAGACATATCTTCATTGAGTGCGAAACGGTTTCGTGGATTAGCCAATCATAGCTTATTAGAAGAGCCTGTAAGTTCTATTTAGTTTTATTGTTTTGTATTAGCTACCATTCAGATACGGGTAAATGTTTCTGAAAGGTTAGATTCGACATGGAACGGTGTAAGCGCTCTTGAATCATCTCCATCATCCTTGCGATCTCTGAAAAGGTTTGAAATTTGTATCTGTACTTGTTAAGCGTTGAAATTTGTAGTAGAATGAGCGAAGTTCCTAGTACTACCTCCTCAGGTTTGAGCTCGAAAACTAGAGCTATCCTTCAACAACTTGAACGAGTTCATACTCCCGCTAAGGTATTTTTTTGTGGCACGAACGTGTGTTAGAAATGCTTTATTCCAGGATGCTCGAAAGTTACCTACCATGAGAACCACCGGTGCTTCTACTGAGAAATGGGCATCTATTCAGAACTCAAATCTTTCATGTGGAACACCTCCTCCTCTGAAGAAAACTATGGGGAGTGTTCCTTCTCGTATTCAGCTGTTATCTTCTCGTATTGGAACTCTTCAAAGGAAACCTTATTGGTAAGTGGTTCTCATACTGCTATTAGAACTTAACGGATTTGAAGGAGGGATATTGTTCGCGCTCCGAAAATTCACACGGAAACTAATGAGGCTAATAAAGCTAATAAAGACACATTAATCAATCCTATTTCTAGTAATTATAAAACAGTAAGTGAAACCTATCTCATATGTTCTTACTTTTCTGATTATACAGATTACACCTCTTTTTGATATTGATGAATCGTCTCCACCCAAAGAGAAGAAGAAGGATATGACTGAGGTTAGAAAGCCACAGCCAGTGTTGAAAGGTATTTTGACAATATATTCTCAATCTTATTTTTCTATCAGGAAGCGATGGTAAAGCTACGAACGTATTCAGTGCAAAAGAACTTGAGGATGACAATATCACGCCACTTCCTTCTGTTCCGGTAGTCCTCATTGTTCGTTAGAACTTCATTTACTGTTCTGTATAGGCTGTCTCATTGCCTCAGTTTTCCGTTCCTGCGAAAGGCTTCCTCGACGATATCGTTTTTTCGTTTGCACCACCAAAAGAAAATAAGTTTGAGAATGGGGTGCTTTGTTCATCGAAAGAAGTAGCAGAAGATGAGACTTCTTCTGACTCTGATGAGAGCGTTTCTGATGACTCAGTCAACTCATCATCCTCAGAAACAAGCGTAGAAGAACAATCAGATAAATCTGAAAAGGTTAGTACACATATAATTGGCCCTTCTGATTTTCATATTCTAGAAAGAATCCCGCCCTCCAACGTCCACTGATAGTGAGAGCAGTGCAACTCCATTCTCCTCGAAGAGTATTTCTCCCCAGAACAGAGATTCCGAGAAAAGTGTAGATAATAAGACTCTCGAAAAGAAGGATGCGATTGCACCTGCTCCAAAGCCGGAAGCCAAAGTTCCTGTTGCGGCTTCCGCCACCTGGAGTTGCCCTGACTGCTTTGTTTCCAACAAGGTAGTTGGCTTGATTATATATCATAATTCCTTGCTACCTTTTAGTCGTCTGATGCCAAGTGTGTATGTTGTGGACATGTTAACAAAGCGAATATAGTTGAAGAAAAAAGAGTCGACTGGGACTGTCCCGATTGTTTCGTAAAGAATACGGTAATATTATTATGAAGTTTAATAAGTTTTTTCAATACCACCATACAGGGATCTATGAGTAAATGTCAGTGTTGTGGATTCGTCAAATATAAAACAGCTGCTTCTACATCTGATGACAATGTTTTCGGTGATAAAGCTTTCAAACCACAATCATTCGGTACGTTGTATATGTAGTACGTTATCAGACTCTTAATTCAGGATCAGGATTTTCTTTCGGTGTTACTTCATCAACAACTTCGTCCGCTAGTCAACCTGCATTCGGATTCTCAGCTACTTCTTCCACTGTCTCTTCTAATGCTACTACCAACTCTACCGCACCTACGTTCCCATTCCCTACCTCATTTGGAGTTGGAAAAAGTTCAGTGGAAACAAAGCCAGCTGATGCTGCTGCCACGGTTACTTCTTCATTAGCTCCAACACCAGTGTTTGGAACTAAATCTACTGCTCCAAGCGTAGTTAGCAAACCACTTTTTGGTTCTACAGATAAGCCTCTTTTCGGCTCTACTGACAAGGACAAAGTAGATAAAGCTCCCGTTTTCGGAGCTTCATTGAAAACTGAAAAACCAGTGTTTGGTGCCAGCCCGTTATCGACTTTCTCTTCCACTGTTCCAACGAAATCTCCGTTCGCCTCAACCGAGACAACTAAACCAGCAGAAGGAGCACCTCTTTTCGGATCGCTGAAAACTTCAGCAGCTAGTACAGCTCCTTTCCCATCATTGAGTCTCGGAGGCTTTGGAACTTCGACAGATAATTCGTCTCCCTTCGACAAGGAAGTCAAGAAAGATGCACCAGTTAACTTATTCGGAGGACTTTCTTCATCTTCCGCGGCATCAACCGTACCTGCTGCTGTTCCAACTCCTGCTCCTGCTGCAGCTCCAGCGGTAACAGCCGCTCTCCCTACCATAGCTCCTTCTGCTCCGGCTTCCGGAAACGGTTTTCTATTCTCTAAAGAAGGATCCAATCCCTTGTTCGGATCTTCTTCTTTGAGCTTAGGAACTTCTAAACCAGCGACAGAACCTTCAAAACTAGGAATGTTTGGACAGGGTAGCGGATTGTTCAACCCCGTTGCAACCTCGGCAGCTCCAGCTCCTGCTCCTGCTCCTGCTCCTGCAAGTACGGGTAGTGTGCCCACGTTCGCAGGGTTAACAACGACGACGAATCCCACTGGAAATCTGTTCGGAAACTCGACTTCACTTCAAACCGGGTTCAATTTCCAAACTCCTGGCGGAGAGGAGAAGAAACCTCTGTTTGGTGGAAGCGATGCCTCTAGTATGTTTTTAATGTCCTACTGAAATATTTTCTTGTCTCTTTAGAGCTGTTTTCAACTGCCAGTTCGTCCAAAGATGATGTGCCTGCTGCTAAGAAGCCTTTCTCATCCAGCTCTGCTACAGGAGCAACACCTTTTTCATTTGGTCAAAGCAAACCTGCAAACGAGAGTGCTGGACTAACAGGAAATATATTTGGAAACAATGCGTGAGTTTTCTTGAACAGAGTTTTTCGGACGGAAGTCTTTTTAAGATCGCAAGGGTTCGGTGGTAGCAATAGTACACCTTCATTTGGAGCATCAGCGTGGGGAAGTTCTGAACAGGCTCCTCCTTCGTTATCAGCTAGTTCTTCATCAAACTCTCTGTTTTCTTCCAATCCTGAGATTTCAAAGTAAATTATTATTTATAAGAGGTTTTCATTTCTCTTTTCAGGGGTTTCCAATTTGGAGCCGCTACACAGCCAACAGGTGCCTCACAAATGTTCCAGTTTGGCCAACCTACCATTGGCAATTCTACCTTCAACTTTGGTGGAGGCAACCCAGCTCCTGCCTTCTCAGCTCAACCTAATCCTCCCGCAGTATCTATGTTCCAAGGAAGCAATGACTCCGCACTAGGAGGCGCTTTTGCCTTTCAGTACGTTTTACTGTTTTCTACTTCATACTTTTTTTTTCAGAGGATCAACCGCTGGAGGCCCAACAAGAAAGTTAGCAACAGCACGTCGCCGAATGGGAAAAAAATAATGTTTTTACACGCGCTCTTGTTCCATCCGGTGTTTTTAAGCTCTTGCCTCTTGCACCATTGTTTTTGCTCCTAGTTTTAGATTGTGTTCAACACATCTAGATTGTTAGATACTTTTTCCAAACTCGTTTCTTTGTGCACTACCAAAACTCAATGCTTTGTACAAGATCTAGGGATAATACCCATTAAGAAGTGTTTCAGATGTTCTATGATTTCAATGTTAAAGCTATTTTGTTTAGTATTTACTCTAATCTGAATTGTTTCTATTACGTTATATTATATAATAATGTCTTTGGTTGTTCCAACGTTGGTTTCTCATTGTGATTTTCAATCATTGTCGGTTTCTATAAATTAGTAAACTTCACGATGTTTATATGTGATGGCTATTATACAATTCGGGAGTCAGTGTCGACATGATACTCTGCACTCTGCCGATTGCAAGCAACTTTTTTATTACAATTCTAACAGTACTTGCTTTTGTGCACATACACTTCAGGTCAATTAGCAGAGTTTATCTATTGGTAAAGCAGTATTTTAGAATAACCGATGTGGCTTCCAAATCATGTGAATGTAACAGTTCTGCTATTAGAGAGAAAAGAGCAGTTAACCAATCCACTAATGGGAATCATCTATG
This sequence comes from Auanema sp. JU1783, assembly GCA_943334845.2. Lineage (NCBI taxonomy): Eukaryota > Metazoa > Nematoda > Chromadorea > Rhabditida > Rhabditidae > Auanema > Auanema sp. JU1783. The sequence continues at coordinate 102,968 of CALQYR020007310.1, forward strand.
GCTGACGTCTTTGTCAAAAATTAAAGTTTATTCTCTCATCATAATCTTGCTAAAATCTTCGTTCAGGTTAGTGAGTTGATGGAAAAATGCGTTGAAATTCATAAATACTGCACTGAAGAGAGTAATTCTGATCGTGGACCACCAGGACCTACTGGTCCGAGAGGAAACACGGGGTTGATAGGAAGAAAAGTTCGAATAATAATCATTATTTCTTATTAGAAAAACTGGAGCTCCCGGACCCATAGGTCGGCCAGGTCTGATGGGAGTTCCTGGACACTCAGGACCACAAGGTAGAAGACAATTTTTCTTGCTCCAAACACTTATATGAAATTTTGTGAAGGTCCACCTGGTTTACCAGGTACAGATGCTGATTGCACTCAATGCCCGGTTAAAGACGAATTTCTCATCAATAGGTCTTACCAGTGCCCAAAGTTGAGTCATTATCGTTTTTGTAATTGTTATCCACTCCATAACGTTTTAGGTGGAAGAAATGAGATGTTCGGACAAAATGACGGTAGTTGACCAAATAGAAAGTCCAAAAATCACAGACAGGACCATTCCACAAATCATCCAAGAAGTAAACTTATCAATGTAGTGAAAAACCACTCAATTTTCTTAAGATGCTCTCTAATAACTCGGATGTCGAAACATGTATGAAAGTCTGCATATCCAATTATACAGATTTGTTGGAACCAGACCATGGGCAAGACGATGAAGAAGCAACCACACAATTAGCTTACATTCAAGGAGCCACAGCCCGTTGGTTTCCTGTTGATTTACTCTAATGTATTAAATTACAGATTGCAAACTACAGTCGGTTGGAAAACCAATATTTCATTCCCATGCCACTACATATTTTGGTAGTTGGATGAGAGATGCCTATCCAAGAACTGGTGATGTGAGTATGGAAACATTTTAACTGATTATCAATCAGTCAAGAAACTGTTCAATTTGTCTATCTTCAGGATACACACAAGCGTTATCTGATGAATCATTTTGAAGGAAACGAAGTTCTTGAATACCGAACTGAAGCAGATCTTAGGCGAGAACATGTCTGGAGGACGTTTGTTATCAGTTAAATAATCTGAGAAATAGTGGCTGTTATAGGCACAGACTACCATATGTGTTCGATGGCACTAACAGTTTGGTATTCAATGGATCAATTTTCTATCATCGAGCAGGTTTTCCTAGAATAGGAAAATTCGAATTTTATTCTGAAAGATATGAAGAGATAAACATCGAAGGAGCAGCTTACAAGGGAGAAAACGTAAGCTGGTCTTATATAATAATTACGCTCGTTCGGGGCTTATGTAAACAAAGTGCAACAGAACGTTAGATGAACGGTAAGTGAATGAGTGATTCCACAAAGAGTGCCGAAAATCAGAAGCTTTATAAGAAAATACAAACAATGAGGTTTCTGCTCATAAATTTAGAATCAACTATAGTTTTCCTGTTAGGAAGGGGTTGAAAAGTGTTGATAGAAAGAGAGATTGAAATAATTTAGCACCAAAGAGTCAAGAAGATTAATAAATCTCAAATGTTCCTATACTATTATTATATTCAGAAGGCCGCAATATCTATAAAGATATTAAGGGTCCGAAATCTGATATCATTCTGTCTTCTCACTGTGTCCAGTGCAGAATGATTGATTACCATCCATATATGCAATTTATTTCAAAGAGATTTGCATAGTAGACAGATGATGATATGTATGGTTAATGATCATGATCGTCCATCAGATACGAGAAAATCACCAATTTCCCACTTAGAGGGGTTTTAACTATTTATCAATGAACGTTCTTTACGGTTTTGGAATGATCCAGTACTTCCTCCAACTGCAATGAAGAAGTGTGAACAGTGAAAACTATTATACGCGAGAGTTCCGAAAATTCAAGGTCTAAAAACTATGATTAGAGCAGTTTTTAATTATTATTGTTTGTTGCTCATTTTATTTTTTAAGTATTTATTCAATCGTTCCTTGAATTACTTCGATTTGGCGATAGATGAGAATGCTTTATGGGTTATGTTCCATTACGAAAAGGAAGAACACCTCAGCGTTGCTAAGGTAATTCCATGAATAATTCAATTCCAAATTACTATTGCTAGGTCGATATTAACAACTTAACAATCTATGAGACATTCAATTTAACACTTCTGAATCATTCACAAATAGCTAACGGAATAGTTATCTGCGGAGTGTTGTACACGGCAAGTTGTTTAAATAAGGGATCAGCTGGATAGGAGTTACGATTGGAGCTGTCAAGTTAACACTTGTTCTTTTAGATTGATAGTGGTCACGACCAATCGACCTACGTATCCACTTCATTCGATTTCTATAGGCTTCTGTATTCTAAGCCGAATATAAAATGGATAAATTTATATAGGTAAGCTGGAGTGCAATGATTCTAATATTTTTTTCAAGAAATGCTAATATGGTGTCATATAATCCATACGACAAGCGGATTTATGTGTACGATCATGGATACTTGCTGACCGTCCCAGCACATCTTCAATGGCTAGCGAAATAGGAAGTGCTCACTTTCAAAAGAGCAACTTGAAATTCTTTTTAACCTTACATTTCTATAAAAAGATAATAAGACAGATTCTTCGCTTATCACCTTTGCATTAAATGAAATAATATTATCAGTTCTTGCTTTTTAAACCACACATGATTATTCATATGTGATGCTATTTCTAATATTTCTTTTCCTATTCCAATCTTCTGCAATTTACGCGGAAAATAATGAAGATATTCTAAGCAACATTGTTTCTCTCATCTCTAATGGCGTTGAGCCATCCGATACGGCACATGGGAATGTGATTGACTATTCAGCGAACGATATATTTCTTATTGAAGCTGAACCAGACGATCATTTACCGATTGAAGTTCTAGCTGAGCAGAATGGGTTCCAAATCATTAAAAGAGTACTTATCCAATTTTTCAAGTCTTACGTTTGCTTCTTCGTTTTAGTTGCATTCGTTCCCAAATGTTTTTGTTGCCAGAAAGATGAAGAGGAGAAAGAGATCTTTGACGTATCTAGACCAAATCTCTTATGAAAGCAAAGTTGTCTCTGTTATAGTTTTGAGTTTTATTAGATAATTTCAGATAAAGTGGTCTGAAATTGTACGCCCGTTAGTCAGAGATAAGAGATTCCCTCATTTCTTTTCGAGCTTTAACAATGCTACTCTGAGCCAAAAAAAAGTGGAGCAAAAGCATCCTGAACAAAATACTGGTAAAGGGGTTGTAATTGCTATATTAGTATGAGATATTCTATTTACCAAATTTTAAAGAATAGTTGTAGGACGATGGTGTGGACTATACCCACCCCGCTATTCAAGCCTCCTATAGAGCCGATTTATCTTTTGATTTCACACATGATAAAATGGACGCTAAACCGGAAAAAAGCAAAGATAACAAGTAACTATAACTCACTTAGAAAAAAGCAAAATAATTTATAGTCATGGTACGAATTGTGCAGGGATTGTGGTTATGCCACCAGCATCGGCTTGTGGTGTAGGAGCTGCTTATGGATCTAAAGTTGCTGGTAGTATTAATCTTCTACTTTATATACGTAGAGCTTTTAAGGATTGAAAATGCTAGGTGGTGATTCTGTTAATGATGTCATGGAGGGAGAAGCATTACTCCATAAGTTCCAGGAAGTAAGAATTCATGAGTTTTTGATTATAGTAAAATGACAGATTGATATTTACTCAGTCAGTTGGGGACCAAAAGATGATGGTCGCTCCATGGAAGGTCCACATCGTCTGGCACAAATAGCTTTGTCTAAAGGTTACAGAATGGTGGCGATTTCGGTTTCATATTTTTTTTATATAGAATAAGCTTAGGGACGCTCTGGAAAAGGTTCAATTTATATTTGGGCTTCCGGTAATGGTGGGCTAGAACACGATGATTGTGCCATGGATGGTTATGCCAGTAACATATATACCGTTTGTTGACGTTCTACCCTTTTTCCTAAACGGACGACGCTTAGATAACTTTTGGAATGTTTGGAGAAGGAGGAAGTCCTGTGTGGTACACCGAGGGCTGTCCAGCAATTATGGCTTCTCTCTCGGCTGAGGACAATCATGGCTTTGTTAGTTATCTAATTACATTCTTCTGAGTTCATAATTTTTTCAGCGGACTACGGATGTTGATGGAGCTTGTACATTTTTTACTGGCTCATCAGCTGCAGCTCCTTTAGCTTCTGGTATTATCGCATTGGTCTTGGAAGAGAAGTAAAGTTTTTTAACTTAACAATTCTCTTATGAATTTCTCAGCCCTAACCTAACACAGAGGGATGTTCAACATCTAATTGTCCGAACAAGTAACTCGTCTCTCCTAGCACAGCAAAGTCCTAGTCTATGGAAAGTAAATGGAGCAGGTTACTCGACTAATAATCGATATATGCTTAATTCATTAATTGAAGGACTCAATGTATCAAGAATGTTTGGTTTTGGATCATTAGATGCAAAGAAATTGATCAAAAACGCTGCTGTTTGGAAGAATGTAGAAAAAGAGAACATTTGCAGTAAGGAACTCGTTTTGAAAGAAAAGTTTGCGAATCCGAAAGCTTATTTAAACAAAGTTGCTTTCAGGATAACCTTTACCCACGAGTTGTCAGCTGTTATTAACATTCCGTTTCCGGGGTGTCAAAATACTTCATCTGAGGTGAACTATGTGGAGAAAGTGGAACTTCAGGTTTCAATCCATCACGACCGAAGAGGAGACATCGTACTGGATTTAGAATCACCCTCAGGTAGTTATATATTACGAAGCTTTTTTTTCAAATGTTTCTAGGAACTGTTATCCGTTTACTTGAGAGAAGAATATACGACAACTCTGAAATCGGGATTTTGAATTGGCCATTCGTCGCTTCACACTTCTGGGGAGAGAACGCTGTCGGAGTTTGGAAGCTCTACGTTCATGACGAGGTATTGTTAGTAGATTTAATGGGGTATAAATATCATATTCAGGGTAAGACAAACGGTGGAGTGATAAGTCATCTCAACCTCCTCGTGATTGGTACTGAAAATGATGTCATGAAAAATGTTGAAATAATTTGAAGAATCATTTTATTTATTAAGTAATAAACATTTGGAGATATCTTTATATATGCAAGTACACGTTCAACATTCAGATCACAGACGAATTCAAATATATTGGAGTTTAATTATGATGAAGCTTTAAAAATCATAATGAGTTGACCTCGGGGGAGTTGATATTGAATATCGGAAAAAGGTCTCAGTATCAGGGTCCCCCATTTCAGGAAGAGATAATGGACCACCTAGCATTGAATCTGAAGACATAATGATTATTCTGAAAAACTGTGTAAACATACAAGGGCTTCCTTTATCCAAAAGTTGACTTCTTTCAATCGAATAGCGGACGCGTTTAGGCTTTCGTTGAGATTTGCTCTTCGATCCAGAAGAGCATTTCTGAATGATACAAGCAGTAAGTATCAAAATCAGAGCAGAAACGACAGCGAAAACAAAACAAACAAGAACTTTTTCTTTGTTTTCTGAAAAAAAAAGTTTAATGAATATGTTGAAAGAACACTGACGTTTAAGATATTCGCCAACCAACAAGATGTCATGAACGACTCCCACCAAATTTGGAGATACCATTTCATCATCATTTTGAACTTCGGCAGCTTCGTTTACTACATTTCTGGTTTTGACAGAATCGTATTCAGCTGGAAAGAAGCTTATGGTTTATGAATATGGGTAACTTCCTACCGTCATTGTTCATTTCAGGAACCTTTTTCTCAAGAACTTCAAGCACACTATCTGATGTGACTTCCTCAATGATGTCAGGAACATCCTCCTTCTATATTGAAGTAAAATAATATGAAAGAGAGTGAGTATGTATCATACCACAAGCTGATTGAAATCTTCTTTTTCGTTCTCCCATTCCTCAACATCACTGTCACCTTCAACTTCCTCTTCTTCTTCGTCTATTCCCTTATCCATTTCCAAATTTCCAGACCCCTCAGTGAAATACTGAAAAATAGCATTAATGCTAATCGAGCTGAATTGACGAAACCTTCTTATACTCTAGAAGTGATTGTAGCTCTCCATTTATAGCATCCTCACTGAAGATCTCTTCATTCACTAAAAAATAATATGATGAAGCGATATGATGATAACGCACTCACAGCACATGAATAAAATATTCAATTGAGCAGAAACATCTTTCGGGCATGGATTCTTGAACTTTTCGTCTGATACGTGTAAAGTACAGCTTTCTTGCGCATGACAAGAACCGATAACAGAAGGAAGAACATCAGTCAAACATTCTGAAATATGCACCTATTGACTATTCCAGAAGATTTTTTTGTGAGAGGCAATTATCCCTGCCAGATTTCAGAGCAACATCACTAAGTTTCAGATGGATACTTAGTTTGTATTAATGTCATTTGTTTTACAAACTGCTTGAAGAAATGGAAAGACTGAAGACATGAAAACGGAACACTGTCCCATTCAACCGGATATCATTAAAGAACAGACTTCTCAGTTTTCGAAGAACAAATCCATAAAACACAACGGGTGATGCTGGGCTGTGCACAATGGAATGGAAGAAGTTGGTAAATTAGTTTAATTTGAAAATTCAATAAGAAGTTCAGGAAAAAAATCAGAGATACTGGAAATAACCTTTAGTCGAAAAAAGGAAAATATTGTTCGATGTCTCAGGAGACAAAGACAATTCAAGTGAGGATTGAAATAACCGAAATACCAATTTTTTGACTGTCTTTCAAATTAGGGTTTTGTTTGATAAAACAAATGACTACCTATGTTATGCACAATAATGACAACAAACCTTTTTGTGGAACACGAGACGATTTAGTAGAACAATGACTATTGTCCGAATTTGCTTGTCTTCCATATGTAGCTGAATAAATAGCTAACCGACGACCTTCTCGGCATTCCAGATGCATCTCTGTGTCAGAACAAAACGACTCACTGTCATACGAAACTGAAAAAACGAATATGAAAGCATATCTCAGAATCAACATGTACTAGGTCTGCATTTGTAACTCATTTGTAGGTATTTCGATGTTGATGGACAAGGGTCATCTTCGAAGGTTGTCGTGTCCACATATACATTACACTTTCGCTTTTTGTCACAAATCTCTGAGAGTTTCTAAAATATAAACTTGATAGAGTTACCGAAATGTATTATCTATTAATCTTTGAAAGCAATAATGTTTAAGACAATTGTGACAATTAGAAAATCCAAAGGGTATTGCCTGATTGTCGGCTATTAGTCGTTTGCCGTAATTGTCGCAAAGCAAGAGGAATGAAAAATATCACAATTTTCTTCTACTAAACCATTCAGTTTGATGCTTCCGACAACATACATCTCGTTGGCACTTCGAAACATTCAAAGAATTCGTTATTATATCAGTTTTTCTTTCAAAATAATGAACTTCAACCAAACAAAAAATCATCTCAACTATCTCATTGGCTTTTACAACATAACTCATCGTCTTTCTTATTCCACTATCACCAGCCGTGTTCTTCCAATTCACTCAGTTTTATCGTTGAGGCCAATGGATATTTTCATTTTAAGATCCACGTCACTCATAATAACAACTTATGACTTCTCTAAGCCAAGCCACGAAGCGATGTTTAATTCGCAAGGATTTCACTTGCCGCTCGCAATCCTCAAACACATTCAGTTTGAGATAACCGTGTGAAAACATCCATTTGCGTTACCACGAAATTAAGACTTACTACTAGTAAATATAAATTGTGCGAAAAGAGTTTAGGAAATATGAATAAAAGAATATTACGATGAAAGCAACGATAACTGACCGAATGAGCTTGAATTACATCACAGCTAGAATCATATCCAACACTTTTCTTATCTGCAATTCTGCTGGGGCATAACTGAGATTCTGGCACCACTCTACCATAGAACCTATCAAATCCAATTATATCCTAATATATGAAGTTTCCGAACTTACCCAGCTTCCACCATAATATGAGTATTCCTTGGACAGTGCAAAGTTACCTTTTCACCGTCACATGCGGTAACTTGATGGGATCTAAGGGATTCATTTATAAGAGCTGAAATATTTCCATATAATCCCGTATCAATGAATCCATTTAATAAGCATAAGCATATTCATATTAATGTGCGCGGATGCTATAGTTTCAAACAGTTTCATTTTGTTTGCAATTGGCGCGAAAAGCGGTTGTGCGTGAAAACGGTGATGTAGCAGTTCTATTTATTTTAACATTAAAGGCATTACGGATAGATTAATTTATTGTTCAAAAGGAAGTATATTTGCAAATTGAAAACATGCTAATGCGGTATACGTTCATTATTCTTTTCGTACTGCATATTTGAGATGAGATTAATTCAAGTGCTGTGTGCAATATCTCATTACAATCCCAAAACCAGCAAGTCGTTTTTAACCTCGATGGTGTGATAAAACGGTTTTAATTATTATTTCTAAGCCAAGCATTTCGAAGCAGTCTTCTCAAGAAGCACAAAAGCTGATTCATGGTCAAAGCATTAAATATATTTGAATAGCAACTTATTAACAACATTTACGTTAATTCTATTTGCTTCACAAGCCGTGCATTGTGTACCATGGCAACGTACCGATTTGAAAACGTAAACGCATTTGAGCTAATAACATGAGTGAATCATTGTCATCAAGATGTTCTACATGAAAAAATGGATTGAGTGAGGTGTGAAATGTGCTTTTTTTGCAGTCAGAGTTCATTGATTTTAGGTTTCAGTACACATAAGGTCTATTAGTTTGTGCTGGCTACCTTAAGGTCAAGAAGCTCATTAAGCTGCACTAATTAAATAGAAACAGGCCGAAACGAACCCTATTGTGAGCTGAATCAACACAATTCAGGTGGAAGAGAAATACGTTAATTTTTAATGCAGGCTTATATGGATCGAATTCAATTTTCTTTAATCAATGTGTAATATGATAACCTACGGATAATCGGCTTGTGTAATAAATGTTTGTCAAAAATGCTTGAAACCTAAGCAAAGCAAAAGGAGAAAAGATATACAACATGTTATTTTCTCATATCCATTTCAGCATATTATGTTTCTTTGTTTCAAAAAACTCATGTTGAGAACCTCTGGTCTACATAGTGGTCTGTTGAAACTTGATGCCACCAACACAAATTCAAAAATAATGTTGTTCCAGCACAGTTCAGCTATGCGAGTTTGCTAGCATGAATTTGAAGAATGCGTATGAGTTCGCTTTGACAGTTCGTTTGTTATCTTGTGACAGATGTGACTTTCAAAAAAATCATCACCACAATTATTTCAAATCCAATTAACAAAAAAGTGATTTCGTAAAAATAATGTTACGCCTTCTATTTCTTAGAACTTAGTGTTATTTCTGTTCGTATTAGTCTCATGGTCGCTGTTAATAGCCTAGGGCAATCGTCTTAGCTCATTTGCTTTGTTACACCGGCTACTGAGCTGAGGCTATTTGATGAAAATGTTGGGTGGATAAGATATTATGTCATCAGGACGCGATCCATCGCAATATACTCAACAAAAAAACTGATGGAACATTGATGAAGTCAAAACTGTTTTCGTGAGAAAACAATCAAAAAAATGTGACGAAAGAATGAGGAACTTCAATTGTGAGAAACTGACCTTCTATAACTTTCTGACGATGTCCATTTGGAATAACATGATTTGCAGATGTATCTCTAGCATATATAGACAATAGATAAATTAAAATACAACTCCACATGAAGCACGGCGATGCACTTTGCTACACTTATCCTCAAATCTTTCGTGTATTCATCTGCCATTCTAGCATGAGGCTCCGCCCACTGGGTGGGCCTGACACCGCCTCTTGACAAGGCTTATTTTATAGTGGTATAGAAGAATGTAGATCAGTTATTTTCAACTGAAATTGTCAGTCATTAACAATAAATTGAAAAATTATATTATTAGCAGACAATTGAAAAGACAATTAGTTAATTTTCAGTATTTTGTCAATCCTTTCTGTGGGAGTGTTTATGGAACGTCTGGGCATTCAAATCAGTAGGATTTAAAAACTAAGAATGCCTAAGATATTTGTTTATTTGCAACGTGACATCTGTTGTAGTCTTGTTTATGAACTTGCTTTACATTCATTTAACTATAAACTAGGATCTAGACCAAGATGTTGTAACTAAGATAAAAAAATATCAAGTGTTTATTCTATATGGTTCATCTTGTTGCCATTTGGAGACAATTTGATAAGCAAATATATAAACAAATGATAGCAAAAAGATAAGGACTATCATAAACTCCGGAACCTAAATGAATAGAATACTTTCAAACGTGTTATTTTGAATTGTCGCAGTCAACGTTTTCGCGCGCAACAAGTCGTTCTCAACTAATTAGAATATTCGCTACTATCACGTCAGGTTTACGTGACTTTTTTTATCATTCGTGTAGGAGTAACTTACAGAACGGTTGTTTGAACCGTTAGTTATGCATTTGAAAGTTAGTTTCTTTTTCCTTACAAACTGAATGCATGCGCGATACCTCTCAAGAAGAAAGTGCGGTTTTGAGTATTTTACTTTTCAGGTTTTTTTCGAATTAGAATTCTGTTAGGGAGCCAATATGTCTTCTAGCCAATTAGAAAATATTGATATTCAAAATGTGGAAGTGTCGTTGAATAGATTCGTACAGGTGTTGACATCGTTAGAGAAAGAGAAATTAAAAGTAAAGGAAAAAGAGGTTATTTGATGATTGTGCTAAAAGTTTACTGATAAAAACACTTACAGGACCTGTTACTAAAGTCTCATGAGCTCTATTTTAAAAATAAGCAATATATATTGTGCAATATAAGCACTCAGTACGATATTTCAACAATTAGTAGGATACTCTATTTTCTGACTGTGAAGGTGGAGATATAGCCATTTGCAACTTAATGAGTCTTGAATTAGGAATGTGAAAACATACGAGGAGGGAAAAAAGTTTCTAAGTTTTCAATGAGCGATCTATTCATAACGTTTCTCAGGGATATCTGTAAGTTCTTTGTGAAAATTTGTATGGGAAATCGTTTTACAGCTGATAAATTCAACTTGATTGAAGAACATGATGTACCTGTACTCTCCATGATAGCAATGATGTTGAAGTTTGATCAGATTATTAACACGAATAACGAAAGCTTCTTGCTCGATGCAATGCTACGACTTGCGGCTAACTCAAATTTCTCTAAGCTTATTGGTTGCATGGGTTTGAACTCTTCAGATTATTTTCGAAACTCTATTTGTACAGATATGTGGGGAAGTGTATTCGCTCGTATTCCTAAGTTAGCAGCGAATCAAACAGTATTATCGAAATATCTAAAAATTGGTGAATGGATGATTCAAAGCTTAGATGAGACACCTTCAGCAATAAACTGGGAAAACCAAATAAGTTCAGCATTGGAATCTCTTTTCAAAAATGACGTTTACCGGACAATAGGGTTAGATTAAACTTCTACAACGGTTAAAAATTAGGCTTCAGAGACAGCAGAGCTTCTTCTAGCACGTTGATTGACTTTCTATGTACCGTTATAAAGAAATATGGTACGAAAATGCGAGATGTTTTGAATGATATGCTGCTTCCAATTTTCAACGAATATGCGTGCTCCAGAAAACTTACTATCGATGATGCCGATTCTGCTGGAATCGTATGATTGATTCGACTCTCTGATTTAACTTCTAAGTTTCAGAAGAGCTTGTGGCATTTCTCTTTCCTATATCTTAGCTTAGTTTTCCCAGATATGAGAGCTTCTATATTAAGTAAAGAAGTTGTTCTATCCTCTTGCCGGGAAATTTTTATCTCTAGTATGAGGTGAGACGAAGCGCTCATGTTTCTGAGAATTTGTTCAGAATGCTTTCTCGATTTTGCACCAACAGGCCCAATTTTGTCCTTTCTCCAGTGCAGATTGAAACGCTAGCAAAGTAGAGTTTATTTATTCTTCTACCTATGGCTAATACGTTTAAGGCTAGTCGTTCTAACTGAATTCGATTCTCAAGAGCACAATAACTTTGAATTATCTATGTGTGAATCTCAAACAAGTTTTGTAGCGAAACGATCTAAATATAGTTCCCCACTTGAGGTAAAGTTAATAATACATATTATTCAATACACATTGTGTTCAGATGCTTATGAATCTTGAATCCGATAAGGAGGATGGGCAACGTGGTCCAAAAATATCTTCAGATTATCAGCATAATTGTCTTCTTATACTACACGAAATTGTAATCAAGTATAAGTTCTGTTTGAGTGATCCCACATACAAAAGAATAGCTCTGGTAATATGGAATACAAGGAAGAGAATAAGGTTGTTTATTTTGTGTCCAGTGTAGTTAGACGGTGTTATTCAAGCGATAATTCACGTTCGATGTATTGCTCAGTTTTGAAAGAGCTCGTGATTCGTGAAGGATTTGGTAATTATCAGTTTGTGAAATCAGAATCTCTGCAGAACACTAATCCTCTTGAGGTATTCTTAATTTCCCTTCTTAAATATAGCTGACTTTTTAGGATCCTCGCGTCCGAATAAAAAATCTGTGGGGATATGCTTTATCATGCACCAATCTAGACGGTGCTCTAGATCAAGCGATATTATTAATGTCGAAGTTGTCAGAGAAATATTCTTCGGTTCGAAATTGAATGCGTCTGTTTTTTAACTTGCTAACGTTTCAGATAATTGGAGAAACTTCTGTCATATCAGCGAATGTGCATAATACTCTGAACAAATCAGTATCACAAAAAAGTTTGGAACTGCTCAAGTCTTTCTTGATGAGTATCGATTTTGATGAACTGAGTTGCTTTTCTGGAGCAATTGATCCAAGTGCTGGTATAGTTAAATGGAAGTGAGAATCACTTTTTTAATATCGAGATGGCATTTTCAATCTTCAGGTTACGCTGTCAATATATTGAATGGTTAATAAAGATACATCATACCGATATATCCGAAATGCTTGTTCTGCTTTGCTCACTGTACCCTAGTGACGTACAACCCCTGAAATCGTTCTTTCCTAAAAATAATAAAAAGCCCTCAATCGGTAACAATAATCATAACTATTCTTCATCATTCGAAATATTCAGAGAAAGATTTCCTCTCAGATTTAGCCATCCTAACAGAAATCCAACAACCGTCGTTTCCTCGAATAGAACATAAGCCTAATCCTATTCTTTATGATGTTTTAGAATACTGTATCGATATTCTTCAGGATAGTTGGTACAACTGTACGTTTGTTACTCAGACTGCCTGTATTTAATACGTTTATAGGTGAACAGCAGAACCGTTCAGCTCTCTGGAACACCATACTGCATTTGATGACCGAAATCAAAATGCGAGACAATAGTTTATTTCCTATGTTCGGGGGCTTGCTTGAGGTATTTGCTTTTTTTTATTTGATAACATCATTATTATTCTCTAAGAGTGTTAATGAATATCTCGTGGATATATCAATAAATGGTTCTATAGAAGAACTGAAGAAGTTGATGCCAATGCAAGGAGCGATTTACTTATCCACCGAAGCCTTGAGAGAAGTGGCCAAAGTAGCTGTCAATGTTCCACATTTCTTCGCAGCTTTTCATCTCAGTGTCACTAACGTACCTGCCACATACCTGGTTTGTAGCTGACCCGTTTGTTCTTTATCTCCATTCAGGTTCCAATTTTGGAGCATCTGGTCCTGTCCGACTACATGGATCGAACTTCACACTTTTTTTCAAGCTTGATGCATAGGCTCGAAAAATTCGCTGGAGAAGTGGATTTTCTGCCTGATATACTTTTTATTGTGGCCAAGTTTGGATATTTACTCACACGCGAGGTCAACCTGGTGTTGCTCAATCGTGCTCTGTAAGAAAGAGTTTAATAATATTCTATGAACTGAAATTATAGGGAAATTCATCTGGAAGACAAAACTACCGCAACGGACGATGTTAAGTTAGAATACGATCGTCTCTGTTTAGTAGAAATTGGAATATTGTTTAAGGTATTACTTTGATTTTCATTTTTTCCTCGGAGATATTTGTTCAGTGGCCAAAAATTGTTGAAGTTCTGGATGCTGAAGATTTCCAAAAAAAATCATTATTTGAAACTATTATCCTGAATATTGATATGTGCGAGCTTCCATCTGCATTTCTGAGAGCACTTCTCGATATCAGTAGCAAGTCGATACTTATACTGAGGCATTTAGTAATGCACATTTTGAAAAACGGTTCTTTGTGGATGGAGCACATACATGTATTGACATTTATTCTGAAAAGTTCTCAGTTGACTCAAGTAAGATAGTCTTGCGTTTTGTTTTAATCACTTTCTTTTTGAGGTTATGATGGATCATATATCAGAGTTTGAAGATGTTTTTAATTTTCATGCCTTTTCAATAGCTAGGAACAGTTTTGAATTACCGAAGGAAAACTTCTTTCATTCGTAAGTGTCTTCAATGATTTATAATATTCGTTTAATGCAGACGATACTTGTCGTTTTCCTCCAATTCCGCTGTGAAAAAGAAGAACTGTATGGACATTAGTTGTTTTCCTCAGTGCTTGTTGCTGAATCATGAGTTGAGCTAATTGTGTTATAGTTATTGAGGAAACATTACAGAAGCTGGCCGGATGTCGTTTCTTTGTTTTGGAGTCAGGTGAATAAGCACGCGCATAAATTGTTAGTGAGCTTACGTAGTCAGGTAGACTTATTAATTCAAGTTTTGTAAACGTGAATATGAAATTTCTCAGGCCTCCACGCATTTGAAGCTCAAAATGGAAAATAGATTCATCTGTTTGCTGGAAGCTCTGACAGCTGACTTTCAGGGACTCGGTTTGACAAAAGCGGTCAAGAAACCATTTCAAATAATAATAAGAACTTTATTAGTTTCTTGTGTTAGAAGTCTGATCGAAAGGTGTTCTGATTCGTGCGGAAGAGTTTTTATTATTTTTTTTGTTGCAGAGATTGCTCAGTCCAGCATTTTAAGAAATGTATCTCTAGGGTTGTCACAATAGATAAAAATGTGTTTGGGGAAGAAGAAAGTCTCACGATGATGTTATGCACCGATTTTATACGAAGAGAACATGAGCTCTTCGTTTTCTTTGAAGAAATCCAAGGAAGGATGAAAGAAATATGTTTAGCCGAAGCTGATATATTTCTGAATAGTTCAGAACCTTATAAGGTACATAAAAGTTACGAGTTGCATCCAATATCTGTTCAGAATTTTCCATTCCTTATGTCTCCCTGCTTTTGGGACTGCGTCTCATCTTTACTATCTAGCAACAGGAACTTGAAAAATGTTTTTGAAAATATACGTCAGTTTGATCCTTTGAGTGTTTAAAAACGTTTTTTTCTTCAGGTAGTTCTCAGCTCAACCATATCTTGTTGTTGTGGGAGTTATGTCCTCGCATCAGGAAAGCCATGACTCCGATTGTATATATATTTGGTAACGAAAAAAGTCAACTAACAAGTATCCGAACATCTGGGAAAGAACCGCAACAGTTATTAATTACTTTCTTGAGATTTTACTGCGGATTAATAGTTAATGATATAGAGTAAGCGTATTTTTGAGTATAACCAAACGGTTTCGCCTTATAGCCGGACCGAGTGGGAGTGGAATGCTTTTGCACTCTCCGTTCTCTCGTCCAAAGGTCTGGGCTCTGTTCATCTGTTATACCCAATTACAAATAAGGTATTTTTTCCTTCGTTTCGTCTCACTTTTTTTTGTTCAGATTGACGGATTTACTCACTCCAACGTGGAAAACAATTCCATTCTTCAACTATCTCATCAGCTTGTCAGGCTAGCAATGAAAAGCTGGAAAAATTCACCCATTCTTCCACTAGTCGAGTTTTGTGATATGTACAGTATATATATGGTTTGAAAGCTACATATTCAACCCAAACGTCAATGAATTCAGAACGGATTTTCATACCTAATTTGTCCATTTTTGTGTCCCACCAACAGCAAAGTTGAGTTTGGTCAACAGATTCTGAACTTCATGTTATCGATTCCTCAGCCAGGTTATATGATTCGCCATGTCACGCATATTTACAATTTAATTTCTAGACTGCACGAACCAAGAAAACTTACGTGTTATGAGGACGTTCTGTGAATGCATCGATAGTTGTGGCTTAGCTACTGTGGAGTCTCTCAGTTTTAAGAGCGATAGTTACATCACTGTTGGAGAATACTTCTGCCGGACCGGTTTTTATGATCACGCTTATGCAATAGCTAATATAGCTTTCGATAAGTAATCACAGATTCCTTAGTTACATATCTTGATTTTTTTTCTTGAGGGAGTTAGGCAAAGAGAGAGCTTTAGTGGCTTTAGAAGGGGTCCCAGAACTACCGAAACTTCATGCTTTACTATTGGAAATTTACGTAGCCACAGACCAAGTAGCCGCTCTGGATTCTCTTCCTGTATGGGCGCAGGTAAAGTACAAATGTTGTCTTCAACCCGCTTACCGATCTCAGAATGATCCTCGTGCCCAACAAATGCGGATAAAGGATTCATGCAGGTGGCCAAGAGTAGCTTCTGATCCCTATTCTTCACTTGATGACATAGTATTTGCTCAATGGTTCTGGTATGAACACTTCTTCATTTTTAGTATATTTTTTCTATCATTCAGTGGAATGGAATCATCTGTTAAAGACGAAGAATCGCAGTATTTGCAGTTTTTGCTGCGTAATGAGTTTGAAAAAAGTAGTTTTCCAAAATCGTATGTTTATCAGATGTTTCTAGTTATTGCACTCAATTTTTTAGTTTCAATAGCCATTGGAAGAGAATCTATGGCCTAGTGTTCCTTCGTTGGCTAGGATACGATTCGGTTGAAGCTGTTGTGTAGGATGATTATTCATTTACGGTATCAACATCAATTTCAGGAAGCCGATTGCTGATCACCTTTCGACACAGACTGTCATAGATATCAGAACAAGTAAACTGTTAAGAGATATCTATGTTCTACGTCTTCCCTTTGAAAGTGTGATGTTAGACGAAGTTAGTTTGTTATAGTTACTAAATATTTATCACAATATTAAGTGGACAATCGAACAGAAATGCTTGTCTGTTGTACATGGTTTCAACTGTTTGACTTCTTCCCCTGATGAAAACAAGGTTGCTTTCGCTCGCTCAGTGCTGGAAGTTGTACTAGCTCTAGTTAAAAAGCTGACGAATATAGAAGCCCATAGTGTATCATTCAATTCAATGTATCAAAGTATTCAAATGTTTTCTAGGCTGCCTTAAACTGCCTGAGTAACTGGTTGAAGTTATTTTCAAATGATGTGAGACAAAACCAAATCCTAGTAGAGCAATGTAAAGTACAGGTGGCAATGGGTGACTATTATTTAGCTCAGTTTAAACTTAAAGAAATCGCGAAGTTAATCATATAACAAATATATACTCTATTTATACTTTCTCAGGGATACTCTGGCTACAACTGTTGCAGTTGAGGTGATGTGCGTACTATCTTCCATTTATGCAGACGATTTGAAGAACTTGGATGGTGGTATTCGAACAATGAGAGATGTAGTTTCATTGAAAAGTTTTTTTTCTTCAACTCGGATATTTTAGTTGATTGATTCTATACCGCAGGGGTCTAAGCAGACAACCTATTCTACGGCGTATCAACAGCTTTATAACTTGTTAGTACGAAAACTCTCTGATCTCGAAGGATTCATGGATTCATCTACTGCTAAACTCAAAAAAGAAGCAGTGGCGGAATGGAAACGGCAATTGAATCCGTCTAGGTTCAAATTGTTCAATGTTCGGTTAGGAATTTAAGTTCATTCAGCACTACTCTGAATGATAAGCAGAAACGAATTGTGGGACAAGAGTTGAAGTGCGAAGAAGAGGAGATACTACGAATGGATAAGGATTTGAGACAAACTGTCAATCTGACTGTAAACTCAGGGCTGAAACTTTTAAGTTTTTTACATTTTTTCTATCAAGATATCGAAGATTTTTTTCAAGAATCAGTTTCCCCGGCAGATAATACCAGCCCATGCACGAACACTAAAGAAGTTATTCAAATTCTTTTCCCGCTTTTGGATATAATTTTTCGCTATGAGAACATACCTGAAGTTTCAGATGCGTTGCGAGTGAGTTTTTTAAGACCGTTTGAATTTCACTGCTAAAGATTCAGATGTATGCTGTCGACTTCTCGCCTTCGGTTTGGCTTCCTGCTTTTCCTCATATTGTTTCCCACTGTTTCAAAGATGATTCTCTCTCGGTTGTCATACAGGATGTTCGTTACTGTATCATTTTTGTCTTGAAAAAGTTTTTTAGATGATAGTTAAATTAATAGTCGCTTACCCCTACCATGTTCTTCATACATTCCTAGCCTACAAATATGATGCGGAGGTGAGAACTACTCTTGGATTCACCCGACTCATAATGTTATAGAGGAATTCGCCGAATTCGGATAAGGTCAAGAAGCTCCTAATGTTTTCAATGAAAAGGGCGAAGGATTCATCAGCTTTGAAGAAAGTACTCCAGGATGTCAGCAACGCTCACACTGTTTATCGAAGTTTCAACTGGTTGAAAATTGAAGACACCGATCACTTCAGACCGGTTACAGTATCTGGAGGAAAAAGTTTTTTTTTTTCAACTTATGATTGTAAAATTAGCTTCTTTTTCAGCACAGTACGCCCTCACATCTCAAGTTTCTCTACTGGAGAATTTGAAAAGTTTGCTTGTGAATCTTCCTCTACCAACTGTGGCACAACCGGTAAAATAATAGACTAAATTGTGTCAGAAAATTTCTGTTAGGTTGGTCGAGCAGAAGACTATTCCACAGATAGTTTCGTCAAATGGGTAGAGATAGATTCTGTTGTCGACAAAGCTGATGGTTTGTCTGCACCCAAAATTCTAAGAGTAAGAGGATCTGATAATGTTTGGTATAAAATGGTTTGGAAGGTATGTTCGAATTTAAAACCGTTATGCACACTACTTTCTGCAGAAAGGTGAAGACGTACGACAAGACTCTCTCGTAGAACATTTGTTCGAAGTTATCAATGTTCTGATAGATTCCAACCAGCCTTTAAGAACTTATAAGGTTATTCCGTTAGATAGTCAAAGCGGTATTATAGAGTTTTGTAAAGGAACAAAGTCAATAAGTGAGTAAAGGACGTTCAGAACGGTTGATATTTCAAGGATGATTTTTTTGCAGAAGATATACTAGTTGGTCCAAACCTTCGATCTGGACTTCATTCAAAAATATATCCAGAAGAAGATCCTTCTACAGCAAGAATGAGGTTGGCACAAGCATCCAAGAATAGAGCGTGGCCGCCAAGTGTAGATGAATACAAAAGTATCTTACGAAATGTTACACCCGTTTTTAGGTAAAAAATAACTGAAACAGCTTTGTAATACAATAACTGCATTATTTTTTCAGACATCACTTTTATGATAATTTTTCTTCTGTCAAAGAATGGAGTAAGATGATCAATAATTACACTCAGAGTGTTGCGGAATGGAGCATAGGTTTTTCTTTCACTTCTCCTTTTATGAAAAAAACAATTAGTTTGCTACGTGATTGGATTGGGTGATCGCCACGCTAGTAATGTTTTGTTTGAAGAAGAAACTTCCAATTTAGTCCATATTGATTTAGGTAAGGGCGTATGTATATGAAAATAATATATTGTTTAGGTATGATCCTGGAGTTCGGAAAACGGATACTACAAATGCCAGAAAGGGTGCCCTTCAGATTGACTAGAGATCTGCTGGACCCAATACTGATTCAGGGAACGCATGGGAATCTGTTGAACCGGGCGACTTATACCATGGAAAAAATCCGTAAACACAAAGAGGTTTTTCTCTCCGTAAAAATCGGACTTTTTTTCACAATTGTATGTATTTTAGGTGATTTTGGGCGTCGCCTCTGTTTTTTTACGAGAAACGATGGGTCATTTCCGAGATTCTTCAGATGGCAACAAACCATCTTTTATGTCAGCCACTGCCATCAAACGTTTGAAAGATAAGTTAGAGGGAACAGATCGTTCCGTTTCTTCTGTCACTTCCCATATACAAGTTTGTTTCTTAGTTATTCAACAAAAAAGTGTCTCTTAAGGTTCAACGTCTAATGGCAGAAGCTACAAACATTGAAAATCTTTCAAAACTATTTGCGGGTTGGCTCTCTTTCATTTGAAAGCATTTTTTTGATTCGAAGGATAATAATGTTAATAATAAAAAGAGTTTTAGTTATACAAGCATTATTATTTATTACACGCGTATCAAGTGAAACAACCCTGCAATACATCGTTGCTATGAATATGAAAAACGACTAGATTTTAAAGTATAATATCCATATCACATAGTTGGTAAGTACCTTTCGATCCAAAGAATATGATTATTAAATTAAGTAAGTCGAAATATTGTACATAAATTGAAATCATCTTCTGAGCAATTGATGAAATAATAATTAAGATGCGTTAAGGAATACAAAGAATCGTAAATGAGACCCGAAATAGTTGCATTATTACATATTAGCCTAGAATATTCTCAATCAGAATCTACGTATTTCCTACTCTCAGCTGTTATTTTGCCTTCAAAAACTGGCAGTATGGTTGAATCATCTGAGATCAAGCTCCACTGGTATGGGGCTGTTGCATCGTCACACGTGCTTTTGAACAACAATCTATGAGAAATGTAAGTTGAAGAACATATGTAGAACTCTTCTATACCTGCTATTTTCTCTACGGGATATACCAAACAATCTTCGGAATTCTGATAAAGTCATGCATCTGTTCTCCACATTTGCGACATAAGGAGCTTGTTCTCCTTCTTTCCACAAAGTACATTTAACCTTAGGTGTATCAACAGAGTATCTCCTGGAATATAGAAACTTAAACGGAAAACTTTTCTAATTCACATACGGTAATGTAGCGAAATGACTGAAAGGGGCTGCATGACCTTTCGAGGATAATAAATTATTTGGGCGCCTTAAGGTTTGAGCTGAATAATGGGCTGGATTGCATGGAGGAGTTGAATGGAGACTGTGATTGAGTGCTGAATCGAAACTACTAATGTTCATCTATGACTGTTGGATTAGAAACCTGATCTATGATTTCCATAGCTTGGATCAGAAAAGTACGCACTTTCAGAGCTGCAGAAACCAGAAGAATCAGGAAAGTTGGTATTCCTTGAATAAATATGATTAAAAGCTTTAGGAGTTACTGTCAAACCTCTTTCTGTTGGATAGAAACGATGGAATTTTAACATTGAAATCATATGGAGGTGGAGCAAAGCCGTTTTCACCGTAAGGATTGGTTGCTCCACTAACATGTACTGAAGTACCTTCTTCTGAACTTGATCTCTCTCTTTGACTATCTATTTTTCCAATGTATTTATCAACTTCTTCATCACTTATAGTCAAACTTTGATCGTCGATTACAAACGTTTTCGTTTTATCACGCCCAGTAGACTTTGGTAAATCTCTGAAAACTTGAACATAAAACAGATTGTAAAAGCTTATCTACCTTGCATATACATCATCACCAGCATTCGTTAGTTGTCTCGCAATTTTTTGTAGCTCTTCAATCAAGAGAGCAGCAAAGTGTTCCCTTTCATCAGGCTTTTCATGTCGAATGCACAAATCAGCATTCTTAAACAGAATAAATATAAGTGACACATCCACACTAGATACCTTGAAGTTCTTTTCGTATTTAGCACTGAATGAAGGAATATGAAGACCGTCTGCGTTTTTACTTGTCGAAGGTCCGGACAAGTAGCTAGGTCTGAAAGTAAGACAATAACTATAGAAATGTATAAAACTATTACTTTCTAGAGCTCTTCTTCCCAGGCAGAGCTAATGTGTTAAAATTAGCATCAGGGAAAACTAGTTCAGTATAGCCAGTTTCTTGTCCTTCAGAGCATCGTAAAGCCACCAGCTGGAAACACGGATTTGTAATGGTTAAAAAAGATAGATGAAATTACTTTATGGAATGGTTCAGAGCACGCAAAATGAGAATACCATGTATGGAGGACGTTTTTCAGAGGAGAAATGACAGGATCAAAAATATTGGGATTCAAAGAAGAATGTGATAACGCATGTATACGCTGTGACATTTCTTTCCTTATTTCGACAGGAAGGAAAGTACATTTGCCAGTTCGAAGACTAAAGAAAACGATATGAGAAGAGAAGTGAAAGAACAGACAACCTGATGAAACGTCGGTGAACTTGAGAGGCAACATTGGCAGCAGACGAGTCTCCTCTTTGTAGCATTTCTTTGAAGCCTTTTATGGCAAAATATAAATCTACTGCATCTATCGTTCGTAATGGATCCTAATAAACTGAGTGATGACAAATGGACAGTGAACAAGTAAGTACCAATACTATCCATTGTTTGAATACTCCCAAAGCTTCTGCATCTTGTAGAACAGAGTCCAATGTGGAAAAGGGAGAACTCATCTGAAAATTGACAGAAAATTTAACAAAAACACAAAAAAGATAAACATTCTGCTCCGGAAGTACGATACGTAAGAGTGATAAGAAGGAAGAATTATTAGAAATAGATAAATTTTTCTTGCACAGATATAACGTTTTCAGTAGCATGAATGAGGAGAGAAGAAGAAAAGGTGTTCATACGAAGCTTTTTAGGTGTAAAATCGTTTGAAAGCATGAAATGAAAGGACAAGCAAAAACTCAGCGGTGAAATGAAAGAGCAAGCGAATGATCGTTGTGAAGAAATCAAAAGAAAACCACTAAGAACTTTGATGACTTTAAAACAATAAAATTAGATAGATAGTTAAGAAATGAACAAAAACAGGTTAAAGACAACATTTTGTGCGAAAAATACTTTCGAACCATCATTTGTGTTTCTTATCAGTAGACAAAATTTTCATGAAACCTTCAGATGAAGCCGACTCAAAACGTCATGCACAAGCTATGATCATAAATGAAACAAGACAGAGTCAAAGCATTGAAGATGGAAAATAAAAGCGACAAGCATGATCGATGGATGTAGTTGAGTATAAATAAAGAAACTTTGTTGATTAACACCACAAGGAGATGTCGTACAAAAGCAAAAATAGATTCAAAGACATATGGTGAATCTTGGAAGCAGTGTGTTAAGATTATTGACAGCACAGTCGTCGAAGAATGGGCCATCTGCTAAGGCGCCAAACAAGATGGAACAAAGAAGGCGAAGTCTGAACATGAGAGAGAGAATAGGAGGAATAAGACTGAAACATTGAGCTTGGCATGTTGTAGAAGGGCATAGGAAAGAAGAAGAAGAATAAGATTGAAAAGCAGCTACAAGAACCAGCATGTTCCTGTTGCGGTATATGAAAACTGTCGTCCTCAAACTGAAGATGTACCGAACGAAGGCGATGAGAGATAGATAAGACGCAACAAATGGAACCGACATCATGACGGTTTACTTTGAAAGAGAGGAGAGTTCGAATCACATAGAATCATCGTAGAAAAGAACATTTTAAAACTCAAGAGGAAAAAATCAGATAGGGAGGAGCTGTGGATGTCCGTAGGCATTTTAACGTCAACGTGACTCCGG
This sequence comes from Auanema sp. JU1783, assembly GCA_943334845.2. NCBI lineage: Eukaryota > Metazoa > Nematoda > Chromadorea > Rhabditida > Rhabditidae > Auanema > Auanema sp. JU1783. The sequence goes on from CALQYR020007310.1 coordinate 126,443, forward strand.
TTTGGAAGCAGAAAATTGGACAAACATAACGACGACAGCTGCATGGTTTGACAGGAGTCGGGCGGGAAATGAGGTACAGGAAGGAAGTAGAGTGATTAAGATCATGGAATTCGAGATAGAACTAGGAGAAACAAATAGACAGATTGGACATTTGAGTGCAAAAAAACAAAAATGCGTCACATTGTTGTATATGTGAAGGATGTGAAATGATGGATGTGAGCAATTGGCCAAGACGCTGATTGGATAAGTGGAGCTCTTCAGTTTGATATAGTTTGATTCAGGAGAAAACATGAGTGCGAACAATATGAAGAACGATATGGATAAGCAATATTTCATGATGCACGTAGGATTCTTAAGAAAGTGGAGCAGCTGAAGGACGAAAGCAGCTGGATTGAGAGGCGGAGAAGAAGGAACGAAACGAATAGATGTACATTGATTCGGACAAACAGTCAGCAGTCATGGTATGCAGAAGAATGATCAGAAATTATAATAAGTGGTGATAACAGCAGAAAAAGTGATGGAGACAAACAATCAGAAGTAGTGACAAATGCGCCAAATAGGCCCATGAGGACAGATTATTAAGAAGTGCTCCGTCAAAAGATGACAGACAGATGAAGAGCAAAGCAGATGGAAAGACCATGGATAGAAGCAGACTTAACCAAAATAGACAAAGCACTGAACATAGTAGTGGGAAAGAATGGTTTTATGAGAAAGAAAGCGAGTGTTAAGAGCAATAAATGACATTACACTAACTACTAAAGTCTTCGATTAACAGTTAGAGTTTAACTTATAAAATATAAATTCATCTTCTCTCTATCTCATCAGCAGAGGAATCATCATGAACGAACATATTTACAAGAAAGATCTATCTTATTATGTCTGTCGGTTCGATCATTTCAGTATTTATTCAGAGAAAATGACCGAAACTTGGATTATTTTTTGAAGAATAGATTAATCAAGAACAAGAAGTTGAAATAAAAGAAAGAGAGACTTGAGGCAGAAGAAGGCGGTTAAAGCACCAGTCAGAGTGATAGATGGACCTAGTTACGTTTCCAACACGAAGAAACTAACGATTATTGCTTTTCTATCTTAACTGTGATTTGAATTCTTTCCAAAAAGTATGCTAAGAGGGAAATAGAAGAGCAATTGTTGATCAATCAATAAAGAGGTTCATCTCGGAAACACAACAGTAGCTTTAAGGAACACAGCATATCAGATAGGAAGAGCTTAAGATTGGAGCATCACAAAACAAACGAATTGCAAAAGCTTTGAAGCAAATAGAGATCTCTAAATCAAAACACATGAAGTACATTGTATGAAGCGAAATCTGTTTCTCGGAATAACATATTTTTAAAAGGAAAATGACCCGCGAAATCAATATGTTCCGACAGTTCTCAAGAATGTGCTCAATGTTTTTCTCATCTGTGAATAGAAAGCATTCAAAAAAATGTTGAACCAGTGTAAAATGCGAGAGCAGGAAGATTTGAGACAAAAATGTGAAGAGTATGAATCAATAGACAATCATTTGTCATTAGGGTTGGCGGCACTTCAAAGACGCAGCTGATATGGGCCAGTCTTTCATGTAGCCGCTACTTTCGAAGTAGCTGAACGTGACTACTCTTGAAATAAGCTTGTACTGATGAAAAATAGACTTGGAGAATTTAGAACAATGTTGAAATTAGTGTATCGCTCATTCCGGTAACAGACAACCTTTCAGGTGTACTGAAATTATGAGATTTTGAAATTTTCACATTTGGGTACAAATAATCTTGCTATCACGGAAAAATAATCGTTCTCATGAGAAAAACAGTATCTCAGCTGTTTCAGCCTTTTCATACAACATCTCATCCGGTGCTCTGTATTAGTTCATTAAGCTTGTGGCATGAACCGCGCTCTAATGATAATGCGTGCGTTGCGAGCGGTTGGGCAAAATACGAAATTCATTTTTAGAGAACTTAAGCTTTCAACTGGTCTTCTTTGAAAGATGAATGTTTTATGATTATATTTATCATTTTCGTTGTTTTGTTTATGATCTTTTCAAACTTATGTATGCATGTGTTGTGCTCATTTTAATCCACGCTTGATATACCTTTTGTAAATGTATGTTCTATAGGGTTTTCATCCAAAAACACTCAGAATGGTGCGAGTTATAATCAAGGGAGGTGTTTGGAGAAACACCGAGGTAAAGTCGTTGCTGGTTTCGGTTTTTAACATTTCTTTGTTTCAGGATGAAATCCTCAAGGCTGCTATCATGAAATATGGTAAAAACCAGTGGAGTAGAATCGCATCTCTTCTGCATAGAAAATCCGCTAAACAATGCAAAGTTAGTTTGAGAATTTGCAACTTCTCTACGGAGTATATTCTAGGCTAGATGGTATGAATGGCTCGATCCTGGAATTAAAAAAACAGAATGGTCTCGTGAAGAAGATGAGAAGCTTTTGCATTTGGCTAAATTGATGCCAACACAATGGAGAACCATCGCTCCCATTGTTGGACGTACCGCAGCCCAATGTTTAGAAAGGTGTTTTTATTTAAAGTTTGTGATATTATTCTCTTATTAAGATACGAGCATCTCCTGGATGAAGCTCAAAGAAAAGCTGAAGGGCTAGATGATGAAGTAGCGGAAGCTAAAAAGTTGAAACCTGGAGAGATTGACCCAACTCCTGAAACTAAGCCAGCAAGACCTGATCCAGTTGATATGGATGACGATGGTTTTTATCCTAGATAACGAACCTAATATGTTTTGTTTTAGAGTTGGAAATGTTATCTGAAGCAAGAGCTCGTTTAGCAAACACTCAGGGTAAAAAAGCTAAAAGAAAGGTGGGATTGTAAATTTATCAACGCTTTATTTTTATTTTTTAGGCTAGAGAACGTCAGCTTTCGGAGGCTCGTAGATTAGCTTCATTACAAAAAAGACGTGAAATGAGAGAGGCTGGGTTGCTTGTAGGAATGTATAAGAAACCCAAGAAAGGGCAGCTCGATTACAGTGCTGAGGTGAAAAAGTTTCAGGTTTATATCTCAATGTTTCTATTCTAGATTCCATTTGAAAAGCCTGTACCTGCTGGTTTCCATGATCCCAAAGAAGATGTTTATAATAAAGATGATCAACTTCAAAAGGTAAAATCATTGTTTTTTTGATCATAGTATCATGCGTTGTTCAGGCTATTGATGATCACATGAAACCTAGAAGATTAGAGAGAGAAATCGAGATGAGGAAACAGGACAAAGAAAAGTTGAAGCGCAAGAAGTTTGTAATTTATATTGAAACTTTCTTATTTTCTCTTTTCAGAACTGATGATGAACCAGAAGCTGTTTTCAAGAGTAAAGACAAGAAGAGAAGTAAACTGATTTTACCAGCTCCACAAATTTCTGAACACGAGATGGAACAAATTATAAAAATTGGTTCTTCAAGCGATAGCGTCAGACAATATGCAGATGGAACAGCTACAAGGTTTTGATTGTTAACGTCCATTCTCATTTATTCAAATATGCAGCTCTCTTTTAACGGATTACGCTGCTTCTGCTCGTGCCAATGCTTCTGCAGCCAGAACAGCGAGAACACCAGCTGCTGGTAATACTGTCCAAAGAGTAAGTTCATTTTGGTTTTCACAGAATAATGGTTAATGATGTGTGATAGTGTTTATTAAACGCGCCCGTTTCGCTGCATACTTTTGACGTTCTTGAATACGCGATCATCATGCGCGTTCAATGTGAATAAATGGAGAAACTGATTAGAATTTCATAGTTTTGTGGGCGGGCCCGTACTTCCAATATAAGGTGGTAGAAGTTCAGTTGAAACTATTTCGAAAAGAAATTATTGTCTTTTTATCCAAATTTTAATTTATCATCTCATTTTGGAACCTTTTCTTCAACTGCTGTATCATTTATTATTGGTGCTCCTGAGTTTAGAAAATGTACATAAGAAAGAAATACTTTATACACATGCTTTTATTTTAAAAAATATTGTATGTCCCCTCATTTGTTCCTGGTGGTATGTATATGTAGTCTGTAGGCGTTGTGAGTGGAATACATAATGCGCCGCAATGGATAATTCCATTGGCGACAGCGCTAAACACCTGAATACGGTAGTTTAAGAAAAACACGATCTGTTTATATTCCTAGCTTTGATGTCCTTTTTATTTTTGGCCATTTCATATTTAGCTCTTCCATTTTATAGGAGGTTGAAACAATCCTCGCCCTGCAAAATGTTGAAACACCACTCAAAGGAGGATTGAACACTCCATTAGTCGAAGCAGATTTCCGTGGTGTTTTACCTACACCTCAAATTCAAGCTACTCCTAACACAGTCCTCAATGCTGTTGCTGCAACACCCGCTAGCACTTTTGGTGGTGAGTTCACTTTTACAGTGCAAGCTTGAAAATACATGCTTTTTAGCCACGCCATCTGTGACAGGATTCACTCCTGCGTCTACTCCTTTCCGTGATTCCATGGGAATTAATGAAAGCGGAGTTTCAGCACTCGAAGCTAAAGCGGTATGTTCACAATGTGAACATGAAATGATTTACAAGGCTCTACATTTAGGATTTGAGAAGAGCTCTGGGAAATCTTCCTCAGCCGAAGAATGATTACGAGATTGTTGCTCCAGAAGAAGATGAAGAGAAGGAAGAGGTAATGCAGACTTTCTGAACGGTTGTATATTCTGAAGTTAGGACGAGGACGTCGAGGATTGGATTGAAGATGCGTCTGAATTAGACGAGGAAAGAGCCAAAAGGAGAGCGTTGCAACGACAAAAAGAATTTGCTCGTCGAACTCAAGTTTGTACACATTTTTTGTCAAATAATCAATTCTCATTCTTCAGGTTATTCAGAGGCAGTTACCAGTTCCATCAAAAGTTAACAGCTCGGCGTTCCAACCTGCTGGTAACAAAAATGATAATAAGGTTCACCTTCACTTCTGATCACGTTTATTGTTCAATCGTAGAGTGATGATGCCATTAAAGCCGAAATGTTGAAGTTGGTTGAATGGGATGTTAACAAAAAGCGTCCAGAAGATGTGTACTCTCCGGAAGATATGGAAGAAGCAAGAAAAATTATCCAGTAGGAGGCAGCTAGAGACCAGATATAATTGTAATGCTTCAGACAAGAGATGGAATTGGGTGAACCTTACAACGAGCAAATGGTCTCGGTTGTTGATCAATGCATGAGTGAATTAACCTATTTACGAGGAAAATTCCTTCGATTGGGAACTTTGAATAGAAATGATCAAATCGAAGCATTGAACGGACAGTTCCAGGTATTAGATTTTATGAGGAAAAATTCTATTTTTTCTCTTAGTTGTACAAAGATTGGATGAATACACGTGCTAAAAGAACAGCGAAACTGGAGAAAAAACTCAAAGTAAAACTTGGCGGATACATGGTCAGTCTATTTTCTTTCATTTCTGAAGTTGAGCCCTCTATCTGCTTCTATGTTTGCATTTTTCCACCAGTGTTGAGAGCTCATGCTGTTTTATTGGCAACCGCGTGTTGCTTCCTTCTATTACCGTAATTTATGCTGGGGAGAGGCGGGTTAGAAGGGCAGCGTAATTTCGCATGTAGATTGTGTTATGTCTAAGACCGTAGTTTAATTTACTTTCTAGTATGGATACATAAGTGAGTGAATTAGTAGAACGATGCAATCTTTCAAAATTAGTATGTATATGCGAACAGAACACCTTGCGCAAGTTTTTTTGCTGAGGATGTGGATCAATGAGCATGGGAATTTCTGTCGACATTAGAAAGATCCCTGTCCAGCAATTTTTTCTTTGTTATTATCACTTGTTACGCTCTGCATTAAACCGCTAAGGAAGTTTTCCTAAGTGCCCTTTGTTGACCCTCGGTTCCTTTTTCGTTTACAGCCTTAAGGGTTAGTCGTAATGGTGCCATGATTATTGTCAATTTGAAAAACAAAAGCACAAGGGAGACTTTTATGATTGATGGGAGAGCATCTATAGAATTCCTTTTAATTGAGGTGACAGTTCACACATTCCATCAGTCTTGTCACTGCACTTCTTTCATTTATTGTCAATGAGCAGTAAAATAAGAATATTTTAAAAGATTTACTGCTAATTCTGGATTTTCAGTCTATCGCTCAAAATTTGACTCAGAAACTAAACGAAACTTTGAATGAAATCGACATGGCTGTTATTGAGAAGGAGACATTCAGGTAGTTTGTGCATCCTATTACATTCCAAATGAATAATTTGAAGTCGATTGGCTGCTCATGAGGCCAAAGCCATCAATAAGCGTTTGAATAAACTATCAGAAGAGGTTACAAAGCAAGAAGAACGTGAGAGTGAACTGCAGAAAGAGTTCTCAGATCTAAAAAGTAAGATAATAGTGATTTGAAAAAATCTTTGAAATAATAATTTGTAGACAAAGAATGGATCATCCAACAGGCAGAAGCACGCAGTCAAGCAACGACAATTTCAGATCCCGTTGCATATTAATTTATTTTATTGAGTCCAATCGTTTTTATTGTTAGTAATGTTGATACGTTTGAGCTGGCATTTTCATTGTTTTATAAAATCTTAACAGCTCATACTAATTCAGCCGATTGGATGCATTGGGTGAAGAGGGTATTATCCTCTAATCTGACTTTTCATTGCTTTTGCTGTGTCGGCCTACTTGATCTAATCCCCAACGTTTTCAAATTCGAGTCTTTTCTGATCTTTAAAATTACAATCATAAGACTATTAATTTGGTTATTGTTATGATTCCGTTGTTAAGAAATTGAAGTTCATTACTCACCTAGTTGTGAAAGCTGGAACGTTGTTCAACTGAATAAGTGTAATATAAATGATTTGGTATAACTGTTTGTAACCGTTCGAGGATTGCTTTCTTGACATATCTGTTGTTGGCTTGGCTGTGATCATACCACACTCTTACTTGTCCGTTTGTATTTTTGTTCTTTGTAGTGGTTCAATTCTTTGATGTTAAAATCGAGACATCGTTCCTCCGAGGTTGCGATGTAAATGGGATGTGCAATTGAAACTAGCCCTCCGACAAAAGGAATTTGTTGCCAGTCTCACAGCTGGAAATAAAGTGGAGTAGGAGGTGATAGGGTCGGAAACCTTCAAATTCACGAGACGCCCAGGATACCGTCTGTTTATTCAAGGTACGAGTTGTTTTAAGAAAAAATCTTTGAATGAGCCGATCTCTTAATGGGGTGGTAGCTACTAAAGCATTTTTCGAATGTCTTCGTAATAACGGTTATGTCTTCATTTGACAAGTAATGGGGGAATCAAAAATCTTTGGTATTGTTGTTGTAGTCGTATAATATCGTAACTGAATATGAAACGGCTCATGTGATAATACCGCTTACCCTTCTCTTTTATTTTCCCTTTTGTCTCATCTTTTTTTCTCTTTCTGGTAGTTTTAGCGACGGGATTATTGAACATGAGTTGTAGGAGCTAATATGCATGCTAGGTATGCTAGTTTAGTGGCTGGGTAAAGCAAGTGATGTGTCAGGTTATGCATAAATTAACGGCTGATCAAATATTACCGGCCAACAAGGATTATATACTCAGTATGAAACGTGAGTTCCTTCAGGTCTTTGATGTTAAAGGTGATCTAATGGTTGTGATTGAAATAAAGAAGATCATAGTATGAACTCAGAGTCTTTCCATTTGGCTTACTGTAGCTCTCTGAAAAGCTTGTCGTGTTTTTGGGATCATGGCATAAATATGATTGATGCCGTATGTGTGACCCTGTGTCTCTAAGTCTATAGAAGATTTTGCCTGTTGCACTCTTTCTGAAGCATGTATAGAAAATACAAAAACAGAAGAAAGAATGACAGAAATGAGCCAGCTGATGCGAGATCCAATAGACAAGGTCGAGGAGGCAAAGAATCCTTTATTTCATCCCTTTCTAGTTGGGATTAACTGGTTGACGTGCCAACCTGACAATTGCAGGTGGCTCTCTTGGTGCTCAGAATAGCTTTCGTGAGGATTTGGAAGAGAAAAGACGGTCATACTTTGATGTGAAGAGCTCTTAACCACTATTAAACTCGAGACGCTTCACCTTAATACTGTTTAGAATCTCATTTAAAGGGTGAAGTTAGAACAATGACTTTTTGAACATATTAGTTTGAATGATCCGAGATCCAATTTCACACTGATAGACGAGAGCTCATATGACAACTGATGGCAGATGATGATGGTGTCATTGGAATATGATGTGACAACAATTAGAGTAGAAGAGCGACGTGTGAATAAGTCCATTCAAACATAGTCTTGCATCATCATGGTTACCAGCTGCAAGCTCACATGCGATGACAAGCTGAACGATGATCAATCTGCTTTTAGAGAAAGCAAATTGTTTCACACGTCAACAGATTTATCGGAATGATTTGCTGTTTAAAATACGGTTTTATTCGACATGACCATAAATATTGATTGGAAGACACCAAGTAAAGCATGGAAAGCTCTATTAGCCTGGTACGCCTGATGTTTCCTTTTCGGGAGACGCACAGAACGGTTGATTTAGTTATATTCACTCAGTTTCCACAGGATGTTTCTTAAGCCCTTGTTAGAGTCGAAGGAAAAAGTTTTGCACATTGTAGAACTGAGGATGTTAGAGAGATTCTCCATTATTAAACCTAATTTGGTGGGCGCTACCGTAGTCTCTCCTCACATCGTGCTAGGTTAGACTGAAGTTGAATAGTTACTACGAGAATAGTGTAGAATTAATTTACTAAAGGAAGGCATATATCACAATTTGGTCACACATTCATGAAATGAATGAATAAACATAGATTTGTTTTCAATTTATAACTTTTTGAACAAGACTATATGTTTGGTTGAGTAGAATAATCGGTTAATCATAATTATAATGATAATATTAGTATTATAAATAATTATGCGTTAAAGAGAAAGAGACAAGGCGATTGGCTTCAGGAAACAAGCCATCGCTACCCTTTTTGAACAGACAGGGAGGACAGTATTAAAAGAATGTCATCATTCTTACCTAGTATTAGCTTACAAAATAAGAAAGTACAAAGAACGTATAAGCAACAGTAAGTGAGGTCAGTGGATAGATGTCTTGCTTTAACTTTTGCAGTTTATCTTATTTAAAATATGGAACAAGCCGTGGAATGGCACACGCACAGGGTCGAGTCATAGCTCATGAGACTAGAAGATCCAAAAATAAAGTTTGAAAATGGACATGAAGTGATTCTTAGAGCTTAAATGTTTTCTGAGATTTTTATAATTCAAAAATAAACTTTGGAAAGCTCAATCTAGTATATCATATTTGGGAAGAAGATTGGTTCAACAAGAAAGCTCCTTCGTAATTGAAAAGAATATGTTCGTCTCGTCTATTGGAGATGTGACCCTACGAATGCTGGTTGCATCAGTCCATTCGCATAGTTAAAAAGCTCCGGTGGATATGGATTTTGGATGACTCCACTACCAGCACCGGCGCTACCGTTGCCTCCTCCAACATTCAGATGAACGTTCTCGTATTGCGGTGTCATGCGTTTTTCCTTTTGTCTGCGGTTACAGAACCACACTCGGACAACCTGAATGAGGTAGTTGTAAAACAGATAGAAGATATGTTTGGCATACCTCCTTTTCAAGTTGTAGCTCCATTGCCACCTGAGCAATTTCTTGAGCATTTGGCTTTTGATTCTTTTGAAAATGAACTTCCAGTCGAGACTTAACGTTTACCTAAAATAGGTAGATGAGGATTAATTAATTGAGTTTGAGAGCGGTATACTGTATTTGAACTTTATTCTCATCTCTCTCATTTTCTATCCCCTCAGCTGAATAGCACAGGTTTCGCTCATCTCTCAAACCACTCTCTCTCCCTCTCTCTCCCATTCTTTCCAATTCTATTCTCCTTCGTAATATCTGTCATGTCAATAACAAAACTACCGTAACTATTTCTATTTGAGACAGAACTGGATGCTCAAAATTTGGTGTTTGAAAGCGAACAAATCGATTATGAAGATGGGAAATTAGTAGCTAACCTCTATGCTTGTTCTCTTCTTCCGTTTGCGCCCTCCTTGCCCTGTCATTTTTTCGAAAGTACTCGGAGATGATGATGTTGAGTCGGCTTCCTCCAACCATTTAAATAGTAACGGCTTCAATTTACACATATTCTATAAATAGGATAGTTGAAGTTCGACAAATGGTTAACTCAAACAACTTTTTGTTGTTTTGATTGAAATGTTAATGTGAATCAGGGAAAGAGAATCTTGGGATACGTGAGAATTTGGTCATTTACACGTTTTTTTCTGTCTCGAATTGAAAGATGATTCCGCTCATGTGAAAGGACTACAGAAAACAAACAAGACTCATGAAAGTATTGCGAAAATGACCTTGTTTAAGCCGTTGTGATCAGTTTAGAAAAACTTGAAGAAGTTAGTATTTCACCTTAAATGATAATTGTAATGCTTCGAATCGACAAATAGTCGTCTGTGAGAATACATTGCCGTACAAAGTGCCCAACGCTAAGCCAACATCTGCCTGAGTATATCTGTAATCGTTTTGTTGGAAAAATGGGTTTTTTTTTTACAATCAATCTACCCTAATTTGATCCTTCGTTGTTTGAATTGTTTTGCAAAGGACTCGAGATCATCATTACATGCAACTTCTGAATCGTCCGACATCTGCGAATGGGATGCAGCGTCATCTCCCGAAGATGGGAATGGGTATGTCCAGGGATGGGACAACCTCTGAATAACATCTGGACGGTCGACTTCAACCTGGAAAAACTGTGTTGAAAGTATTTGTTATTTCGTTCGTTCATGATCCAAAACATCAAGTTAAGTTTGAGGAAGAAGGAGAAGAGAAGGAAGAAGAAATGGACGTCGTCTTTGTAATCAATTGAAACGGTCGGTGACAAACGATCCATAGCCATTCGATGTCTTCAACTGATTCTATCGGACATTAAAGACCATCTTTATTCTCTTTATAATTTCCTCTTCGTTCTATCTTCCATTGAGGTAAAGCGTTTCTCTTCCGTTTTTCCTCATTTTCTTAACTTTACGAGACAAAAATATAAAAACGAACCTTCATCTCATTGGGTTGTAGCATTGCGGGAGGTAATGGATGAGGCAAGTGTGGATATGCCCAATCAGATGGTTGAAACAGAAAATTAAAGTTGGATGCTGTCGGAACAGCTGTGGCTGCCGTTGGATATGGCATGGGTGTTGTGCCGGTAGCTGCAGCTGCAGCCACAGAAGCACTAGAAGGTGGCCAATCTTGGAATGAGGCATCACAAGTTTGCTTGATAACTTGAAACTGAAATAATAAAATAAATAATCTAGTAGATGTTTGCTTCTGTTCTCTCTACAGTAGAAGTTAATGGATTGTAATTGTTTCAAGAGCTGTTTGATAGTATTTGGATGACAAAATAAGAGAGGTATCCACAAACTCAACTACAGCATATTGTAGTTTGATTGAAGCAAGTTGTTGAGTCAACGACTATAAACGGCAGAAAAATATAATGATGAAGAAGCCATAGATTTGTATGCAGTACCATGTCCAAATATGGGAAAATGAGATGAAAAACCCTGTCTACTCCCAAGTGTTTTTATGAACGTTCGCGCTCAAACGTCTGAAGAGTTGAGCACGAATGAATTGAACGATAAAAGAAAGAATGACGAATCAATAAAGATCAAATGGAATACTGACGAGGTTTTTTGAGATGATTGGTGAGACTGTTTTCATAAAAACAGATTCAGATGGCGAAGTAATAGGTGAAAGGATGTTTGAAAGGATGACTTTTACAGCTTTTTAGAAGTTAGTACTTAGTGGAAAAGAAGCTGAATGAAGCTAATATTTGGACGATTTATGGAGGAGACTGCATAGCCTTAGGCTAAAAAGAGTAAAAAGACGGTTGAAGCTGAGAATGTTGGGCTTGATAACGTGGAAACGGCAACATTCCGCTAAGGAGTGAAAGAGGGGATAGCAGTCTGCAGAGAGAATGAGAGAGAAGGAAGAGGAAAAGCATATGCCGAGGATTGGATAGATAAGGAGAGATTTAAGCAAGTCATTGGGGGGGGGGGGTTCCTACGTAAGTTCTCATGAGATAATTTGGGTGAGAAAAGAAAATCAATTAGAAATAAAGGGAAAGAATACGAGAATATAACATAAGCGATATCAATGTTAGCATACCTGAGCATAGTTTGCTACTTGCTGTTGCTGTTGTTGTTGTTGTTGTTGTTGCTGTTGTGTAGCTTGTTGCTGCTGTTGCTGTTGAAGGACAAGATCATCCGATGCCTGAGGGCATATCGGATTGCTGGCTGTCATCAGCATTGTTCCTGTAGCGATTACTATCTTGACTGATTAGGGCTGGCACAAGCAGCCGAATGAGTCAAAAAATCTGAAATAATATATTGAGTAGAGAAGGACCTGGATGATGTTGGGAAAACGAATGAAAAGGACGTTGATGTGGAGAGAGACCGTACGAATCAGTTAGCAGGCGAGAAATTAGAAAGAATAAATGAAGAATGAAAGATGGAGATAGATGAGTGAGTTCGAAGAATGATAGAAAGCTATTTGGTTGATTCCCAAATGGACAAGCTTTGTCTTGAGATGGCAAAAGGATGGTTTATGTCTTAAAAAACTTGACTTGATTAATCAAAACGGCTTAACAAATACATAAAATATTATAATTTACTAACAGCATCAACACATAGAATCTCATTGAGTAACTGCAATGGATTTTGAAGAAATCTGGAGACACACACATGCATATTCACTCGCTCACACGGAAGGAGAGAGAGAGAAAGAGCCTTGCTTTGAAAGGAGAGGTTGGTCTTCTCCCTGCCTTCGTCAGCACACGGACCTCCGGCGTGTATGATTGGCTGGACACGCCCCCGCACACGTCACGCCCCCTTGTACGGAAGAGCGAAAGACAGCTACGGCTGTCTCTTGCTATTCGATTGAATATGATGTAGATATAGTAGAGTAAAATACACATATATGTATAAGAAGAAAAAATGGTCATATATAGGAAAAAGAGGCTATTCAGTCAATAGATGCAGTTTTGTTTAAGATTTTGCTCGACTGCCGACTGTGTTCGGAGAAGCTTGTTAAGCATTAGAATATAACGGCATTTCCATATATAGACGGGACAGCTCATTATGCTGTAGACGACGTTTAAATGAGGTCTTTTCATTGAGGAGATGATTTACATAAGCAATGAGGTGATGAGATGGGTGGCAGAAGCCGTCAAGTAGCTTAAGACGACAGGTAATCCCAATGAATATCATAAATATATATGTATGTGTGCGTATAAACATATATCTATCTATCTATATATATATATATATAAATGTATGCAAAATGTATTTATTAGAAGATTTAGGAGGTGCAGGGGGTTAAGCTTGTGAAGAAGTGAGCAGAGGACGAATAATAAATAGTTTAATGGAGTTATAAGAAAATAGAATTATCACGAGCAGTCAGAAGACAATCAAACTTCTAACACATAACAATGACATTTCCACATTTCAACAGAGTGTTGACTGCGTACAGTTCAATTTCTCTAACTCTTCAACATCACATTCCATTCGAACCTCAGTATTGTCAGCCAACTAAGCCTAATCTGTCTTGTTCTTCTGGTCGCTGTGCCTGAAAATAGATGAGAGCTATCCTATTACTCTCCCTTCCTCCCTCCATATTTCGTTTTCTCTTTTTTTCACTCTATAAATGATAGATCATATCATTCTTATGAAGACAACGAAATCCTCCGAAAGCAACTTCAATCTTTATTGATTACTGTAGTTTGAAAATCATCTGATGATATACAGTATGTAGCAGATTGTCAAATGACAAGCTGTTCGCTGCTGTAACGGTAAAAGCCATGAGGTGTTTTTACATCCTACGAATGAATCGCTTTCAGTTTCGGATGAAGAGTAACTTTTCTTTTTCTCTTTCAATTTTCTCTTTTTGCCTCTTTCCCATTCTTAAATAAGCTTTTAGACTTCTAACTCAACACTTCGAACACGTCTGAAATGTGTTTTTGGAAGACAGCTTGTTGCCATTTATGGCCCATAGTTTACTAGATGAGATTTCTTTCTAGAGAACAAGGCCAACTGCTTGTATGGTTGTACGTCAAGCTGGTCTCAATCTTAATGGATTATGACCTCAGGGCATGAAGCTTTCCCTCCTCCACACGTGGTGTACAACAATTCTGCTGGTAATGATGGAACATTTGACTTGTAGATTGTAATCGTTTCCTTCTCATATCTGCTCTGCCTTTTTGTTTTCAAATTTATGATTCGAGAATGAGTTAGTTCTCATTTGATCTGACAATAAATCTCACTATCTCATGTACTTCACCAATTGCATAATTTTCTCAGAGGCATTCCTTTAATCTGTCAAAAACCGTTTGCAAACGTTTCGGCTCATCTTTAATGAATCGTTTAAGCTAAATAAATGCTTAATAGACCACTTGAAATGATTCGTCTGCTCTTCATTTTTTTCTTCAAAAATCAATTGACATAGATGAGAGACAGCTGAAACAAAGAGAGCCAGACGTATAAAGTTAGAGAGTATAAGAATTTTTGTGTCAGGTTCTTATTGCATGCATTTCAACTTTAAGGTATTTCCGTTATGTGCCTGACCTCGTAGGTAAGTGAGTTCCCATGGGGCACTTGGCCCCACTTGGCTTACCGTTCAGATGCGAACCGACTGTGCCGCTATGCAGTGATAGTAGCTCTGATCTCATCTAGTATGGATTAATGACTGAAGAGGCTTGAGATATAAAACCTTTTTCCCAACATTTAGTTGGAAACTCAGAAAGGATGGTTTAAACTTCTGTATATGCCGATGTCAACTTGACCATGCTCGTATGACAGGCTGAGCAATTGTGTTTTTGCCATTTCAAATAGGAGAATCAACTATTTGTTTTTATAATTGACTATATTGTGATAAACTATATTAACTAATCGTTATGCGGACAACGCCAACTGCTGGTGGGTTAACTAAGCTGCAATCTGTTCTATTGATGGGTTGGAGAGAAGAGTAGATTTAATAGAATCATAATAAGCACCTAAAACCTCCTTACTATGAAGCTACACATACACGGCTTAAGCCCTCTGTGGTTATGCTTAATAGGATGGTGGATGTTGAGTTTTAGCTCTTACTATCAAAACATCGTGTAGGCCTTGAGGGCTAATTCAGAAGGCCAGTTTACCCACCGTATACATATATATATTTATATCTCTATATAAGGCAACAACATACATATAAGGGCAAGAGATATAAAAACGGGTCATAGTTAATGAATTCATCTTCTGCTTCTTTTTTGCAACTAAATCCCAATTGGTTGACTCAGTTCAGCTAAGACTCCATTTGTCATACAGTTTTTTTTGTTTCGAAAAAAAGAGAAGCAAAAAATGGAATTGGGCTAATCTATAATGGCATCTAGGTACATATGATTGACTGTCTTCATCAGGTATTTCAGTTTTAATCTACTTTACCCTCAATATACATACTCTGACTATACGTATGATTTACAATGATTGATAAGAAAACGTTCTCAGGCGGTGAAAAAATGATTTTTCGTTTCTCCCATATCTCCACCCATATACTGTACGCACGTGCAGTAAATATATTATCACATGAGTAGTAACTTTTTTTTCAACTTCTAGAACCTCCAATAAATTATATTTCTATTGTTGTTTAAGTTCATCATTCACACATCATTACCACCTACTGTGATAATATTTGTTTTGTGACAGACTTCACGTCAATCATTATGCTAATGAACCTGCCGTGAAATATTGTATGCCTGCTTGATTATTCCATTTAAACCGAATGTCTGCGCATGGTGCGGTTGCATTTTATTACTCAATGGTATTTGAAAGTTATTTTGTATTTTATATCTTAAGGTGTTATTTGTTTCATTCATATTTGAATAAACTATTTTGATTCAAGCTTTTCATAATGTGTTAATATAATTATTTTGTTTTCTAATGTAATTTTATATATAAATGTTACTTATTAGGACAATTAGTATTGTTATTGGGTGAACGGCTGAAATCTACAGGTGACAGATGGGCTAAGACATTGCCTCTTCTTCCTTTTCTTCAATGTATCTCTCAGATTGACCTGATGCCAGCTTCAGAGTCACTTTAAGCGTTTCACTGTTTGCAAGATGCATAATGAATGAACGGTAATGTCATTATGAATCAGAAAACAGATAAAGAAAGAAACTGTTGTTTCAACATGTTGAACTTCAAATGTGAAGAGAGCAAACGGATGACGAAAGTTGATCGAAATTTAAAGTAAAATAATATGAGAACATGTAATTTCCTGTCTTGAAATCAGAAGATCTATGCTTCAGGACATGTACGCCATATGTGGAAACTGAGAAATGCTCCTCCGTACTTTAGTGTTTGAACAGCAATTTTTGCGCCAAAACTGATATTTGAAAGATAAGTTTAAAGGTTGGATAAGATGATTTATAAAATTTTAATTGTTAATTCATTACTGTTAGTGCTTTCTTATTCTTAACGCACAATAGACATATGTTTCGTTTAGTATGTGTAATGAAGATGAGCTCAGATGATCTCCGATTCCATTTCCGTCATAATACAGAAGAAATTGGACGACAAAGACAAAAGGCAAGTAAGAAATGTACGAACAGATTGGTGAAGAATGAAAAGACTTATCTTGAAACTACATGTAAATTGGTTAATAAGATTGTTTTTCTTCGCTGAATAATTCAAATCACGTTTTGGTCTCATATTATTGAATACTGTTGCTATAGATAGAAGTGAACAAGTCTTGTAATTCAACAGACATATTGGAAAGCATGAATACTTGCTGCCAAGAATGACAATTGACTCTGTCTTAATTGATAGTGAACAACATCTGCTTGATTTTGAGGTGAATTTCAGCGCATAGCTATATATGGTGGGGTTGAGTAATGGATGCTTCTGTTCTTTGTGTGTTTGGCTTTCCATTCTCCCAGGAGAGAAAAAAAAGTAAATTATTGAATGCAAATGATCTCTTTTAGACTGTCAAAATATAAAGAGAAGTGAAGGATAATTCAAGAATGAACGACATGAATGAAAATAAAGAAAAACGAAAAAGGAATATTGGTTGTAAGCTGAAGCTATAATAGATATCCATGACGCTATTATTCAGATGGCAAGTTAAAAGAGAAAGTTAATCGGTAGAAATATCAAGAACAATGGATGCCACACCTGTCAGCCATTGAAACTAAAAGCTTCGCTTAGAAATTTGAATAATAATTTCTTTTAAAACCCGCTATTTCCATTTGTGGAATATAGTATAAATGAAAATCTAAACGAATGTTATATTCGCAGTAAAGCCATTGTATGTAACAGTCAAATCGGAATAGAAACGGAGAGTCAATGAGTTAGTTGATGATTCAAATGATTTTTCATTCTCTTCAAAGCTACCAGCGAATCTGTAATGTAGCATATGGATGATATGAATGAGACAGGTATCTTACTTGCTCAATCGTTTAGATTTAATATTTGAACCATCAAATACCTCAAGATAGTCGCAACAATCTTCTGTACGAATTGAACCGAAATTCAGATGTACTCTGAAGAAGTCATGTTTATATGAAAACAATTTGTTAAACAGAATATGATAAGAATACGATAGTTGTAATCGGATTATATAAGCAATTGATTACTTTTTGTTCTCAGGAGCAAATATTGTATAAATACAAGTTGTGGATAATGGGTAATGATGAGGATAGTATGGTGATGTAATCTAAAAACTTCATTTTAAGTTTCGTTTACGCAATGAACGGTTGGTCTGCTTTCCATTGTTTGGAAATGTATCATGGAGACCGATCGAGTTAAAGCTAAGACATTCTATGTTGTTACCGTTGACTCGTCATGAATATCATGGTTATTACATCCAGATGCTGACATCGAAGGTATGTTCATAGACGGCAAGGAATCTATGATGAAAAAAAGTTTTTTACTTTTTATAGAGAAGAAAATGCATTTGACTACCTGCTGCATATACAATGATAGATATGTACAGAAGTAGTTTTAAAGAGAGCATCATTTTGGAGGAAGTGAAAACGAAATGAAGTTTTGCTTTTTAAATATTGATATTCGGAGTCCTCGATACTCGTGTCACGCCCCTATGGGAGCGATTGTTTGTACAGTTTTCGATAAGACTAATTATCATTTGAATATATGGAACTTCCTCAAATTTGTTTCATTTTGCATAACTCCACGAATACTTACTGTTCCAAAAACGTCTACACTCGAAGAGGATAATCAGAAGAATGGTTAACTTAAACCATAAAACGATAAAAAAATATCTTCAAAGTAATTTTTTAGATGTATTTGGACCATAAGATCACTAAAATCCGTACAGAGGGGTTATTACTTGTTTATTTGGAGCACCTTTAAAAATATATTTAACCCAACGAAATGTCTGCACGCTGTTTACAACGCTAAAATCATCACTCCATCTCTCTATGAATTCAAATACATTGTATAAATTGTCATGATTTTCTTGTCTTTTCTTTGTACGAAATAATTATTTTTTCTTCAGGTTGATAGAAGAACTATCAAACTCACTTGAAAATGGTTAGTTTCTACTTGTATTTCTTGTTTTATAGTAATTTTCTAGGCACGCCGTTATGATAGTCGTACTACTATCTTCTCCCCTGAAGGACGTTTGTACCAGGTATTTCTTTAACTTGTATGTTATTTCAATGTCATGTTGAATACAGGTTGAATATGCTATGGAAGCTATCAGCCATGCTGGTACATGTCTAGGAATCCTTGCTGAAGATGGAATCTTAGTAGCAGCTGAGAAGAGAAACGTCCACAAACTCTTGGATGACTCTGTATGTGTTATTATATAAGTCAGAAAATTATTTTCTTCTTTAGGTTTTGGCTGAAAAGATCTACCGTTTATCGGAGAATATCACTTGCACTGTTGCTGGAATCACTGCTGATGCTAACATTCTTATTAACCATTTGAGATGGTAAGCTCATAGTGGAGAAGTAGACTGATCAATGTTTTTAGGTGGGCTGCTAAGTATAAGTTGGACTACGGCGATGAGATGCCTGTTGAACAACTTGTTCAGACTCTTTGTAATGAAAAGCAGAGATATACACAGATTGGAGGTATAGTCGTAGCATTTTTCATCCAGTAAGATAGTTTTGTAGGAAAACGTCCGTTCGGAGTTTCACTTCTGTACATGGGATGGGATAAGCATCTCGGATTCCAACTCTATCAATCCGATCCTTCTGGAAACTACACTGGATGGAAAGCAACTTGCATCGGAAACAACCATCAGGTCAATTTGTTCATTTAATCATTTTCATAACATTCAATTTTCAGGCTGCCGTTACCTTGTTGAAGCAAGAGTACCGTCAACCTACTCTTGAACAAGCTAAGCAATTGGCCGTTAAAGTTTTGTGGAAGACTCTCGATGTGAAGCTAGCTCCAGAAAAAAGTAGAATATATTTTATATACAAGTTATAATTCTATTTTGTTTCAGTTGAAATGTCCGTCCTCACTCGCCGTGACGGAAAGACTGTCGTTGAAGAAATCTCTCATGAGGAACTCGAACGCTTAATCAAAGTTCAAGCTGATAAAGAATTAGAAGCTGAACAAGGCGAATCTAAGTAAAAATAAACTGGGGGATAAGAAGATATTCAACACAAAATCATAATTAAAACTACAAAAAAATACAATATGAACTTCTTCGATTTTGTGAGCTGAAACCAGTGATCTTTGTTAACTTGAGAACGAGTTCCAATTGTGTTCAAGCGTGTGTATTTATTTAATTTTTCAATAAACTATTCGTCTTCTACTGTAGTGCCTTTCGAAATTAGTGATAGAATATTCCTTTTAATATCTCTAAAAGCTTTCCATGTAGGAAACCCTTGTGTTGTTTAGATGATCATGGGGGAAACGGAATTGTTGTTTTTGCGATTGCTGGAACGTTCAAAGAAATTAAGCCGTACTGATCTTTCTAATAATATTTTTAAAATTCAATCAAATACCCAACTGCTAACCACTTTACTATCTCAAATGCAGGATGATAAGAGTTCTCACAGTACTGACGTTTTACTCAAATATGCCAGAGAAGTAAATCAATTATCAATGCTAATTGAAACAGAACAAAAGGTTCTATTTTTGCTTCTCCCAAACAAAAGTTAATTTTTTTTCAGAAAACAGCAGTAGAGAAACTTAGTCACATCCAGCGGATACCGAGACGGTTTCCGGATTTCAATTCTGATTCCACAAAGGATCAAGAACGTTTTCCTGTTCCCGTTTGCAGTTATTTTTACATGTGTTTTCAGTTTCTTCAACTGCGCAAGTCATTTCCGAGTCTGCCGCTGGAGTTCGTGCAAGAAACAGAGCCGTGTATCAAGCTGATTTGAGAAATCAACTCTTAGGAGAAGATAATCGTAGAAAGCATGAAGGTTTTGTACTCAGGAGGTCACAGTGTATACTTTAAATTCTCAGCTGCCGATCAGGATTTGGCTTTCCAAGAAAAAGTCCAGGAAGAACTGGCGGATAATTTATTAACCCTAACACGCTCATTAAAAGAGAATATGAAAGCTGCAGGCAGCATAATAAAGGATGATAATAAGGTAATTCGGTCGTTTTCGACTAAATTTATGTTACATTTGCAGCGATTGACGTCGATGTCTTCCCAAGTCGATTTAAATAAGGACAAGTTAACCATAGAAGGAGAGAGATTAGCAAAACACGCATACAAATGCGGATTTGATTGTTTATTAGTTTTCATTGCTTTGTTCATTTTCTGGTCCTTCATTTGCATGGTTATCATCATGAAAGTATTTCCTAAACGGGTATCTGTATGAGGTTACTGCATATTACTATTCTGTGATTGTATTAAACTATAAGCTTAAAGAGGTTGTTGTGATATTTTCTAAGCGGGTTCTCTGTTTAAAATAAAAAGAAAGTAAGTCTACTGAAATAATCATCGCGTAGTACTTTCGGGTAAGTTCTGGCAGCAACTTATTTATTTATCCAATCTTTTGAAGAGAATATTCTTTTTTCCTCTCTTCTTTTTGTTTTTTAATCTTATTGAAACGTTGTAAGAATATTTCATTGTTTTTCAGTTCTCCCCTCCGCCTTCTAGAGATGCAACTGTTACTCAACACTCAAAAACTCCCTTTCACTTAAAATGTTTAATATTCCTCAGTCTTTTGCACTGCAGTATTCAATATTTCCATATTAGACTTGATGCCATCCCAAATATTTGGCCCTTCCGCCACGAACTTTTTTGAGATCTGACCTTCTCACCACTTTCGCAATTGCGTGAAGCTCTAGCTTATGAAGTTTTGTTTTTTCCCAACTTTTTTTGTTCAAAAATCTAAGTTCTAGCTCTGTCGAGCCTTCTCAGTCGGGTTTTCCATTTTTATTGTTCTTCAGATAGTCTTTGTTGCTTCCTCTTTGCGGAAATCACAATGAGAAGACTAATAGCTTGATCCACGAGTACTCACCAATGATAGACAAGTGATGTGCAATTGCGATTCTGCCAAATTCACGTTACATTTGGAAGCTCCCTGGCTTATTGGAAAATGCTTGCGTAGGATATTCAGTATATCACGTGTATTAATAGAAGTTTATAGGAAACAAGGTGGTAGATGAACCCGGAACAAGTAACAAGCAGAGGAGCAACCGTTTCGTAGGTTTACATCAGGAAAAAATGATTCACGCGACTTGAACGTGGCTTGTTTTGAATTCAAATATATTCTAATTCTATCCGGGAGAGAGAAAAAAAGGAGGCAGCAATACGGTTCAAGCAGGTAAACTAAAGTAATGTCAGTTGATTTAGAAAATGTAATTTAGAAGAATGAAGGAATAGAAATGTGTTTACAACTTTTCTTTTCTGAATCCTTTTCGTATTTGTTTTTATTCTTTTTTTTTAATTTTCTGCAGTATTATTGCATATAATCATCGGTTCATTCATCAAAAGATGTCTTCCAATTATATTTTCATTGTTTTGTTTTGGATGGAGTTAATGTAGAGAAAAGGCATACTATATATCATATGACTGCTAAGGTTAATCTGTAGTTCGCTCTCATGATCTACTTTGAAGCGCTTCTTGTGACTATACCTCATGCTTTGAGTCCTCCTCTTTCTCACCATCTATTTCTCTTTTTCTCTTTTTCTCTCGTATATCCTCCTTGCTTACTCCGGCTTTCTCTGTAATGATGCATGTTCTGCTTAATGATTGTGTTCTCACTCTTCATTCTTCTCCTTGTTCTTCTTCTTCTTCTCCTCGTTTTCTGCATTCTCTTCTTCTCTTGTTACATTTCCCTCTACGTTGAGCATGAACGGTCCTACTTTTTTCTTTTTTCAAATTTTAAATTTCAACTTTAAAAATAAAACGAGCAGAATAGATGAGCAAAGAGTGAAGCTGTTTGACGAAATTATAAAATAAATCGAAAAGTTTTAGGAAAAGAGGGGATGAGAAAGGATTGGAAGAGAGAAAGTGAAAGAGAGAGAGAGAGAAAGCTGAAAAGAGGGCTGGATGGTGGTGGAAAAACCGTTAACCCTTTCTTTCGACTTTATTAGACTAGAAAATGACCAACTATGATTCTATTTCCGTTTCGAAAGCCTTTGTTTTTCAGTTTGTCAAAATCCGTAACAGCTGGTTTGTCTGGCGAACCTTCTATGTATAAGCCTGAAAATTTATTAATCAATTTCGTCTTACTTCTTCTACTCCTCCCAAACACTTTTCTTCTTCGATCATTCGCCTTCTCTCTTTGGCTTGTTATTTTGATTTTAATCCCGAAACATCGCGTTATTGTTTTATAGCTAAATTTTGTCTGTTTTACGACTTCCAACAGAGAAATTTGAGTTCATGAAAGTTTCATCCAAGAATTTTATTGTGAAGGGACAAGTTGGTTTAATTGAGCGCCGAAAGCTACAACTTCCGATCGTCCTAATCTTACGCAATGAGTGAACTATAAAAAAGGATAAAGCTGAGAACAAAGAGTATGAAAGAGAGTGTGAGAGAAGGAGAACGTTTGAAGAGAGAGAGAAATAGAGAATGGAAAAGGAGGAAACGCATTTTTGAACAAAAAGGTCGACATTTTCAAATTTTTTTCTTCTTTTTCTTCTTCTTCTTATTACGTCTTCAAGTTCATGGATCTGTCCATGATTAGTTTCTCTTAATTTTTCTTTGTTGCACTAGGCTTCTCCAAGAATCCCAAAATGTTTTTGTTTCAAAAATTTGATTTCGAAGAGAAAGAGAAAAAAAAATGGAAAATCGACGTGTCAAAATAAAATATAATATGTAGAGAGAGAGAGATTGAGGAGAAAGAGAGAGAGAGAGAGAGATAGAGAGAGAGAGTTTAAATAATAGAAAATCACGTTTGGCTTTCTCCTTTTACGTGGGTGGAGGCAAAAACAAATGTTTTTCTATCAACTTATTAGACCTCTGAACACTTACTGATCATCCAAGCAGTTTCTTATCCTACTTGATTTGTAACTTTTAAAGAGTTTTCGTTATTCCTCTCTAAAATTCATGCTTCTCTGCTTCCATAAATGAAGTACATTTGGCTATTGTGCGGAACATTTATGAAAACCAATCGAAAAGCCTACTGTGACAAAAGAGAAAAGATCTCGTTGTTCAGTTCTCTCTCTATCTGTGTTTCTCTCTTTTTCTCTCGATCTCTCCCTCCTTCTCATTCTTTTTCTCTTCTTTACAACCTTTTACCTCTTTATCCTTGATTCGCTTTGATTTCTTTGACTTTCCACTAACTGCAAGCATTACATGAGAAAGTCTTTTGAGATCTAGGCAATAGCTCAATTTCTTGTTTTCTCTCTCTTTTTCTTATTTTGCGTAAACTTCCTTCAATTGACTTACGAAAGTTGTGTCTTTTTCAGCTCATGAAGAGTTTTCTATGTATTTTTTCAATTCTTATACCGATATCGATATCTTTTCCACATCAATTAGCAGAAGATTGGGTGTCCGGAAATAACTCTTTTACATCTAGTACAAATGGCACGTCAGATGAGGATAGATGGACAGAAGAACAAAGGTTTTTACTATTCCCTTTCTTTGTTTCATATTCTTTTTTTTGCAGATTATTATATTATTTACTTCGTAATTATGAAAAAGCTGTACGACCTGTACGCAACGCGTCAGCCACAATCACTGTGCGCTTAGGGATGACAATGACAAATATTTTTGATATGGATGAACGTAACCAAGTTTTAACCATAAACGTCTGGCTTGATCAAGTGAGTATTCAAATTTTTTGTTCACTTAATCTTAAAACTCAATTTAAGGAATGGAATGATGAACTGTTACGTTGGAATCCACAAGACTTCGGTGGGATCGAATCTTTACGCATTCCATGTGACCTTATCTGGCTTCCAGATATTGTTCTGTACAACAAGTTAGATATCTTCATATTTATTATATTTATTACGTATATATATTCATTAAGTGCTGACGACTACACAGCCGGGTACATGCGATCCAGAGCTATGGTTCTATACACCGGAACTGTTTTTTGGCCACCACCTACACAACTACGAAGTACTTGCAAAGGTTGTGTTGACGAGGATTTGGTGTCGTTCAGAGTAAAACACAAACATTTCAGTTGACGTTTCTCTATTTCCATTCGATGAGCAGAAGTGTTTTTTGAAGTTTGGCTCGTGGACTTATCATGGCTTTCAAGTTGACATAACTAATCGAAGTGACAATATCGATCTGACTAATTACGTTCCATCTGGAGAATTTGAATTAGTTCGAGTATGTTTCATCCATGTTCATTTATTTACATATACACTTTAAGGTTTCGCAGAAGCGTCGTGTTGTCAAATATACATGTTGTCCGGAACCTTATCCAGATATTACGTTTTTCATACACATCCGAAGAAAAACTCTGTTTTATTTATATAACATTGTTTTTCCTTGCCTGATGATGTCCGTACTCACTCTTCTAGGTGATGAATCTCGTCAATCTGTTCAATATTCTCTCTCTTTCCAGTTTTTATGCTCCCACCAGATTCAGGAGAAAAAATTGCTCTGGGAATAACAGTTTTACTCGCATTTTCAGTAATTCTATCTCCCGTATTCTATGTCATTGCAAATTTGCAGGTGTTCGTCTTGGCGATTGCTGAAAAAATGCCCGAAACATCAGATTCTATGCCTTTAATTGGAATTTATTTGACCGTCGTTATGGGTATGACTTCTGTCTCAGTTGTGATGACTGTCTTGGTGAGAGTGCTTATAGAAATATCCTCAATTGTTTTTTCCTTCAGGTTTTGAATTTTCATCATCGTGGACCTTTTAATGAGCCGATCCCTTATTGGGTTCGTGTTATGATTCTCGAGAGACTTCGTAAAATTCTTCGCATGAAATTGCCATCACCTGGTTTGAATCTTGAATCTCTGTTTTTAAGTTATTTCATCCGTTCAAGCTGACAGTACGAACATCAACTCTATCTATTGCCCTAATGGTGGAAGTATAATGAGAAGAAAATCTGTGAGGGTGGCAATGGATGATATGAAAAATGAAGTTATCAATGAGATGGGTCCTGATCTGCTGCTTAATGGTGGAAATGAGGCTGCCCTCAACTGTCAACGAGTATACTATACATTCTTCTTCTGTTTTGCATTCTTTCGTTCTCAGAAGAGGACAGATTCACTTCAAGTTCCTGGGCAGACAGAAGTGATATTGGATGGCAATGGAATAACTAGAAAGCGTCGTCGTAGTAACGAAGAAGTTCAAACAAAACTGATAAAGACGTTACAAGTAAGCATCTTTATCTTTTTTTTTTTATTCATGTTTTCAGGTTCTAATACGAAGGCAACAAAAAGAGGATGATAGTGAGAAAATGGCCAATGAATGGCGACAAGTCGCTCAGGTGAGAATATGCAACTTGCAAAGTAAACTTATTCACTGCTGTAGGTGATTGATCGGTTATTGTTTTGGATTTTTCTTGTAGCGACAGTTATGATAACAAGTATCTTACTGGTCTTTATCCCAGCTATATACAGACCAAGCAAAGAATTTGAAGATGGGTAAACTGTTTTAAATCAATTCAACCAAAGCGCTGTGTCATAACCGCACTGACGTAGAAGAATATTCTTAAATGCATGTCTCTGTGAGGGACGAAAAATAATTACTTTAATAACAGTAGATGCTCTTATAATACGGGTCTTTCAACGGGTTTTAACTGTTTGAGATATATATTTGTATTTTACTACTGAAATCAGAATTTTAATAAACTTTTTTTTTAATTAGTTCGCGTTTGAACGCTACTTTGCCACGTAGCACACGTGTTCCACGCTTTTTCATTTCACATTCGCATTATTCGAGAGCGGTTGCATAAGTTCGAAATAGGATTTTTTTCAATTCAATTTTCAATTTCATCATTGCAGATCTATAATTTTGTGAAAGAAAATTAACTCGTTGCACTATTGAAATATAGGAGATCATAGATTATTAAACGGTTCTGGTCCTATACGAGCATATTAACAGCGCTCATCACAGTGGTTCAAGATCGCAGTCATTTAAAAATAGAGTTCGTTCAAATATCAATATGGGGATGTAGCGTAGTTTTCACAGAGAATGTGAGATTTTTATATAAGACTATACCTTTTTATACATAACTGAATACAAACAGGAAGCATATGACAGAAGGTAACTAACTTAGTTTTATATTAGATTATAAAGATTTTATACAATGCTTTCTACACAAGCTTAGTAGGTACGCGAGAATTTGACAATCTTTGAGCATAGATGAAGGATCAAGACAGCAGCTTTTTATCTACCCGGACAACTCACCTTCTACAGTGAGTACGTTAGACTATTATACTCGAATAATTATGTTTGTTATTACATAACTAGATAAAACATGTCTTTCAGACCAGAATAAACGTTGGAAAGTTGATAAAAGTGTAAATTGAGGTGAATGTGAATGGAAATCTAAATATCGAAATGCCCCACTTCACGAGGATATAGGATGACGTCACGATGTACAGGGAAAGAGAAGCACGGTAAGAACCAAGACCATACCGATCCTAAAATATCATTTTTTAGGCACAATTTTTACCAAATTTCTACCTCCGCCACAAACTTCTCTTAATAGCGCTACTCGACTTCTCCTTCGCGCTCGCTTATATTGTTTACGTCCTCTCCGCTGAGTTGCTTCGACAGCAGTTTCTTCAGAAAATATGGCATTTAACTACAATATTTTGCTAATTAACTAATGAATTTGAGAGCATAAGTATACTTGATCACATGAGACGGCTAGTACGAACATTCCAAATAAGACACTTTCCATTGAAAGAAATATAGTATGTAACCTGTAAAGACAATGATAATCGATAATGTTTCTTGCTCGGGAGTTCCTTACACTTTGGTATGATGTGCATTCTCTCCATACGGCCCTTTCATTCCTGTTGATGCATACTCATCATCATAAACCCATGAAATTATTATTAATCTGAAAATTTTTAACTTTACTCTAACACAAGTCGGAACTTACAAAATGCTGTAAAAACTTGTGACTCCAACATAAAAAAGAAATTGTAAGAAATATTTTTGATTAAACTCTCCGACGCAATTATTTACCCAGGGACCTTGAAGTATCAGTTTTTGATTAGAAATAAGAGCATTATCTTACAATGATGATCCATTCTCCTGATACATCGTTTGCAAACTCGACAGTGATGTGCTCGTGGTGGACGAAAGGATTGACATCGTGTGCACATAGTCCAATCTTCTCCTCCCTATAAACTTTTAATATTCTAACGTCTGATAAGGAAAACATACTGCTGCTAGTTTTTCTCGTAAAAATACAGCATCAACTTCACTTTCACTGTCTTCATCTTCTTCAGAAGAAGAAATCATCCTTCGATTATGAACTCTTCAAGCAGAATAAAAAAATAAAAGAAATGTTCTGTAATTCCCACTTGGTTTTATTAATCGGTACGACTCCGGGATCCGTTAACATCACACGGAAATGGGCGAATAAGGTTAGGAAGAGGAGAGTGTTGAAAATAGTTAAATGAATAGCAGCCCACAGCCTGTGAAGAAGCAGTGAGTGGGTAAGAGCAGAAAATAAATCTTACGTGTCACCGAATATAGGAGTTACCAGCCAAACAGCCACAACATAATCAGCATATCCAATACTCATATAGATTAAAAAAACGCAAACTATACCACAAGGATCCATTTGTATGACTTTTTACTATATTTGGTTTCATAAAATCATCCCATTGCGTGTCTGCAATGAAGAAATGTTGGTTATAATTCAATAAGATATATATGCGAGCATCAAAGAATCAGCGCTGAATGCTTAAAACCGAAATCAAACTTTGCAATAAGGGGAAGAGGAACAAGCTGAGCACTTGTTCGACAAATTCAGCCTATCGATGTTGCGTACAGCACGTCTCGTGTTTTCAAGCACACGGCTTATCTGGGTATTCTTGACGTGCCTTAAGCTATGTTTAATATTCTTCGAATCAGTTGCTATCTTTCAAAG